>VZQC01013847.1:435619-460968 GCA_009823505.1 Rhizomys pruinosus
GTCCTTCTTGAGTTCTTCATTCTCTTTTCTTAGTTCTTTGATTTGCTCTTTATAATGTTGTAGTTCTTTAAATATGTTCCCAATTGTGTTTCTGATATCTGTGTCCTGGGCCATCCCCATGGGGATCCCACTGTAGGAATCTTCCATAGGGTTGGTAGAGCTTGATGTGGGATTATCCTGCCCCTTTCCTGTGTTGTCTCTTCGTGTTCCTGGCATGTGAGCTTCTCCTTGCCTGTATTCCAATGAAAGTCCTAAATGCCTCTTCACTGTGTTGAAGGCTTGCTTTGCTTGCTTCTTTCAGATGCCTTCGTAATCTCAGTTGGGGGGGGCGGACCACAAGATGACCACCGACTGTGGGTGGGCTCTTTAGCCCACACCCAGGCACCTGCGCTTGCTTGAGCTGGTCTCGGGAGATCTCCGCATCACCCAGTTTTAGTCTTTTCAGTGCTTCTCCAAACTTCCTTATATGTTCTTGTATTAGTCACTTTTCTGTTGCTGTAATAAAACACCATGACCAAAGGAACTTATAAAAGAAAGAGTTTATTTGAGCTTACGATTGACGGTTCTAGGGAATTAGAGTCCATTGTGGCAGGAGGCATGGTGGCTGCATCTGGAGCAGCATGCAGAGGGTCACATCTCACAATGAGCACAGGAAGCAGAGAGAGGGCGACTGGAGAACACGAGGCTTGTTAAACTCACTAAGCCTGCCCCCAGTGACATACTTCCTCTAGCACAGCCACACCTTCTAAGACCTCCAAAAACAGTCCCACCAACTGGAGACAAATGTCTGAATACTTCAAGCCTATCGGGGACACTCATTCAAACCACCACAGTTCTCATTATGAACTCTTCACTGTTTATTAGCAGTTTGCTCATAACCTGGTGCCTGGACTATGAGCAACTCAGAGACACACAACTCATACTTGGTGAATAGATCATTTCCAGCTTCCCATGACTCTGGCTCAGGCTCTCCTGTCCTTAGCCAGTTCCCCACCTCCCTCAAAATTCTGCTTGCCGCTCCCATAGAATTCCTCTTTCCAGCGAAGCCCCTCTGTTCCTCCAGCTCTGTGCCAACTTGGATACAGGGCGAATCATGTCACCTGAGACCTACCGATCCCAGCTGCAGGAGCACACCCCGAAGCCGTGCAAGCAGTATGACCTCTGTGAAAGGCGCAGCCAGGTGTGTGGGGAGGGTCCCTGGGGCAGGTGTGTGGACTGGTGTGGAGTTCGGGAACTTGCGCTGAGGCCCTGACTCTGCCTTCCCTGGCTTGTCACCTCAGGCCCCCTGCTTGCACCTCCATAGTTCCTTCTGTGCCTTGGGGTAGATGCTGCCCTAGCTTGCTGTTTGGATTAGCCCAGATGCTGAGGCTGGACCAGTCCTCTCCTCCAGCCACTGGCTGGTGCCTGTGATGTCAGGGCTAAACCAAGACTAGACATCCCTGTGCCCAGGCCACAGGGCAAGGGCACACGGTGGGTGAGAAGGAAGGAACTGGCTTCAGCCAGGTTGCTCCACACCTCAGCATGCCTTCTGGAGTTCTCACCTCTCACGTAAGATGTGCCAGGCCCTTCCTTGTGGATGGAAGTCCCCTCCACAGCCTCACTCCTTGCTCAGGACCCTTTTGGAGACTTGCTAAAGAAGCTTATGAGCCAAATCCACCAGCAACTTGAGATGCCCGAGCTGAGCCAGCAATTTGGGACTCAGACATATGAACAGCAAGTGGTGGAGCTGAGCAAGGCTGGTGAGTGGACAGCTTGGGCAGGGCCTGTCTGGTCCGGGGGCCCTTAAAGGCAGGGCGGGGCTTATCACTCCTAGAGGCTTGGCCATGGAGCTGTTAGGGCTGGAGCACCCACTTGTGAGCAGTCTAGGTTGGGAGGGACCTACAGGGCCTTCACACCCATGACCCTGCGCCTCCTGTCTGCAGCGGCAGAGGCCGGGCTCCAGCAGCGGCGGGCATATGCGCTACACCTGAGGCGCTACAATGATGCTCTGCTCATCCACGGCACTGTCCGTGCACGGGACGCCCTGGATATGCTGCAAGATTTCTACGACAGGGAACGAACTACTAAAACCCAGGTGCTGTGTGCTGAGCGCTGGCTGCTGGAACTGTTTGATGGTGAGGAGGTACAGCAGGGTCGGAACTGCTGGTGGGCTCGAGGTCTCTCCTAGCTTGCAGGTTCTAGGGATTGAACTCAGGTTGTCAGGTTTAACAGCAAGTGCTTTTACCTACTGAACCATCTTGCCAGCCCCCAACAAATATATTTTTAAAACCTCTTAGGGGCAGGCATGGTGGTGCATGCCTTTAATCCCAGCACTCGGTGAGGCAGAGGCAGGAGAATCTCTGAGTTCAATGCCAGCCTGGTCTACAGAGCAAGCTCCAGGCCGGCTAGGACTAAAGAGAGACCCTGTCTCAAAAAGACCAACAAAACAAAACAAAACAAAATGCCGGGCATGGTGGTGCACGCCTTTAATCCCAGCACTCGGGAGGCAGAGGCAGGAGGATCTTTGTGAGTTCAAGGCCAGCCTGGTCTACAGCGTGAGTTCCAGGACATCTGGGGCTACAGGGAGACCCTGTCTCGAAAAACACAAAAAAACAAAACAAAACAAAAACACCACTTAGGGATTGTAGGGAGTTGGCTTGGTAAGTAAAGAGCTTGCCGTGTGAGCACAAGGACCTTGAATTCAAACCCCAAGAACCCACATTGAAAAGTCAGACACAGCATACCTGTTTCCTCCACACTGGGGAGACAGAGATAGAAGCCCTGGGGCTGACTGGACAGCAGCTTTTGCTGAATTAGTGGATTCCAGTTTCAGTGAGAGACTGTCTGAAAAAATCAGGTAGAGGCCCAGTGAGGTTGCCCAGTGGGCAGTGCTCTGGCTGTACAAGCCTGGAGCCATGAGTTTCATCCCCTGAACTGAACCCACATAAGGGTGGAAGGATAGACTCACTCCACGCAGCTGTCTTCTGCCCTCCTCACCCATGCCATGGCACATGTGCCCACACACAACCATAAAAGTCTTTAAAAGATGAAAAGTGGGGCTGGGAGAGATGGCTCAGTAGTTAAGAGCACTGACTGCTCTTGCACAGGACTCAGGTTTGGTTCTCAGCACCTACAGATGGCTAATAACCATCTGTAATTCCAGTTCCAGGGAATCCAAAGCCATCTTTTGACTTCCACAGGCATTGCATGACATGGGTGCACTTACATACATGCAGGCAATATACTCATACACAGTAAATAAATATAAATAAAAATAGTTTTATTTATTTATTTGATACAGGGTCTCCCTATAGCCCCCAGCTGGCCTGGAACTTGCTATGTAGACCAGGCTGGCCTTGAACTCACAGAGATCCACCTATCTCTGACTCCAGAGTGCTGGGATTAAAAGTGTATGCCACCACACTTTAAAAAATATTTTTTAGCCAGGTGTGGTGGGGCACACTTTTTTTTTTTTTTTTTGAGATAGGGTCTCCCTTTTAGTACCAGGTGTCCTGGAGCTTGCTCTGTAGACCAGGCTGGGCTTGAACCCAGAGAGATCCGCCTGTCTCTGCCTCCCAAGTGCTGGGATTAAAGGCGTGCGCCACCCTGCCCGGCTTAGGGGCACACCTTTAATGCCAGCATTTAAGAGGCAGAACCAGGGGGAATCTCTGTGAGCTCAAGGCCAGCTTGGTCTACATAGTGAGCTTCAGGCCAGCTCTGGCTAAAGGGAGATCCTGTCTCAAAAAGAATCCCCCCCACCAAAAAAAAAAAATTAAAGAAAAAGGTGGAAAGTGATAGAAACCTGGCATTGACCTCTGGCACACACACACACACACACACACACACGAAAAACAACAAAACTTAGTTGGGGTACTCCAGGAAAATATGATGTGTGGTTCCTTTAGTCTTAGAAAGTGAAATTTAAGGCTGGAAGCCATCTTGGTAGCAGAAGTCAGCATGTAAAGCTCAAGGATGGTCTGGGCACGTAGCTCAGTTGGTAGAGCACTTACCTAGCAGCCACAAAGTCCTGGGTTCAATCCCCAGCATTAAACTAGATGTAGTGGGGCTGAAGAGATGGCTCAGCAGTTGAGAGCACTGACTGCTCTTGCAGAGGACCCGGGTTTGATTCCCAGCACCCACATGGTGACTAAGAACCATCTTTAACTCCAGTTCCAGGGGAGTCCGATGTCTTCTTCTGACCTCTGAGGCATTGCATGACAGGGGTGCACAGACCTGCATGCAGACAGTACACTCACACACATAAAAAAAAAAGTGCCAAGAGAAAGGACCCCCAAAAATCCAGAAGGAGACTGGTGATCAAGGTCACAAATGTTTTCCAGTAGAGTCACATAGAATTTAGTGGGACTAGCCTGGTTTTAGGAAACTCTCAAGTCAAGGGAGCTTGCAGTCCATTTAAAAAATAATAAATAAATAAACTAAATGTAGTATCACATGTGTAAGGCAGGAGGATCAGGAGTTCATAGTCATCCTTGGTTACAGAGTGAGTGTGAGGTCAACCTGGGCAACCTGAAACCCATGTCCCAGACAAAAACCAAAACCCCAAGGCTGCACCCACAGCTCATCCTGTAGCAGGACTGAGGAGGGTACTGGTATGGAGGGGAAGAGTTCTGTGCTGAGAGCGCCAGGTGTGTCCTAAGTATGCTCTTGGATCAGCTTCGGGGTGAGCAGGGCTCCCCTCCTGCAGCCCTGTCCCTATGAGCACCTTCCCCTGGTGTCCTGTTTGCACCCAGGCCTGAGCCCTGGGCCTCTGCCTCTATTTGTCGGTTCTCCTTAGGCCACAGGAATATACTGATCCACTTAGCAGCTCACAGCCCTGAGAACCCAAAGCTGGAGATGCTGGAAGGAATCCTGCTGAAGCAATTTGGGGGTCCTAACCACCCCCGGGGCATCATCTTCACCCGAACCCGCCAGAGCGCTCACTCCCTCCTGCTCTGGCTCCAGCAGCAGCCTGCCCTACAGACTGTGAACATCAAGGCCCAGCTGCTGATTGGGGCAGGGAACACCAGCCAGAGCACCCACATGACCCAGGTGTGTATTTTGGACTGGAAGAATTTCAAGGAGAGGGGTAGGGACAGGGTCGTCTGGCAGAGAGGCTCTGGGAAAGAGGGAGATTGAACTTCCCTAGGCAAGAAGCCAGAGAGAGACCCGAGGCAAACGCTGAGCCCCCATGATGAGGTTCCTCTTAGCCTGAGGGTGAGGGGATCAAGGGGGTGGGGCCTGGGAGCATATGGAGGAAGAAAGGAAGTGATGAGGTTTCTCAAAACAGAGGATCAGGGATCTGGGGTCCCTTGCAAGAGGCTGCAGCTCAAACAGTTCAGTGGGTAGAATGCTTGCCTGGGATGCACAAAACCATAAAGCAGGTTGTGGTGGTGCACACTTCTAAGCCCAGTACCCAGAAGGCAGAGGCAGTAGAATCAGATCAGAAGTCCAGATTCATCCTTGGCTACATAGCAAATTCCAGGCCAGCCTGAGATACATGAGAATCTTAAAAAATAATAATTAAAAAGACAGATGGCTCATCAGGTAAGAGCACTGGCTGTTCTTGCAGAGGACCCAGGTTCAGTTCCCAGCACCCACATAGCAGCTAACAACTGTTGATAACTCCAGTTCCAGGGTATCCAATATATTCTTCTGGTCTGTGGGCATTGCGCTTCCACACATGTAGGCAAAACATTCATGCATAAAATTTTTAAAAAGCTGGGCATGGTGGCACACACCTTTAATTCTAGCACTTGGGAGGAAGAGGCAGGTGGAGCTTTGTGAGTTCAAGGCCAGCCTGGTCTACAGAGTGAGTTTCAGGACAGCTGGGACTACAGGGAGACCTTGTCTCGAAAAGACCAAAAATAAAATAAAATTAGCCGGGCATGGTGGCACATTCCTTTAAAAAAAAATAAAAAGAAGGAAAAAAAGGAAGGAAAGATGAAGAGAAAGAAAAGAAAGTGTCCTGGGGAGCTAGGGGTCAGAGGTCACTTGGGAAGATGGGCAGGGTCCTGGGAACTCTGACAGAGGTGGAACTCAGACCCCACCACCTTCTCCTCCCTGCATCCTCCAACAGAAAGACCAACAGGAAGTCATCCAGGAGTTCCGGGCTGGCGTCCTGAACCTTCTGGTAGCCACAAGCGTGGCAGAGGAGGGGCTGGATATCGCCCAGTGCAATGTGGTGGTGCGCTATGGACTCCTGACTAATGAAATCTCCATGGTGCAGGTACTCTAGACCCCCCCCAAAACACACACACACACACACTCCTGACTAATGAAATCTCCATGGTGCAGGTACTCTAGACCCCCCCCAAAACACACACACACACACACTCCTGACTAATGAAATCTCCATGGTGCAGGTACTCTAGACCCCCCCCAAAACACACACACACACACACACACCAGCCCTAGAAAGATTCTGTGTAGACACCTTGTGGTCCTTCCCAGGCTCGGGGTCGGGCTCGTGCTGGTCAGAGTGTGTACTCCTTTGTGGCGACAGAGGGCAGTCGGGAGCTGCGGCGGGAGCTGACCAATGAGGCTCTGGAGACTCTGATGGAGCAGGCAGTGGCCGTGGTGCAGAAGATGGATCCGAAGGAATACAAAGCCAAGGTCGGTGGGCTGGAGGGGCGGCCTGCAGCAGCCTGCAGGGAGGGGTGGGCCCCTTCCTGACTGACCTGGGGAACCTTTCTGTCATAGATGGAAAGATGGAGGCCAGGATGGGGCTACCAGAGGAGGGAATGCTTGGTTTCCACAGGGCCTGGGGAGCAGGCCTTGTCCCAGGTTTGCCTTGATCCTTATCACCAAATACTTTGTGTATCTATGATAGAGAGGCCTCTGGAATTAGACAGGGGAAACAGACACAGGCAGAAGATAAATTCAGAACATGTATCAGTCTCTGAAGCAGTGTCATCATCATCCAGCTTTATCAAAGGTCGTAATCCTTTTTACTCGTGTTCCAAAATGATTGATTTATTTGTTGTTTATTTATTTAATATATATGAGTGTTTGCCTGCTTGTACACAAGTGCACCTATGTTGTTCAATGCCCATTAGAGGCCAGAAGAGGGTGTCAGTCAGATCCCCTGAAACTGGAGTTACAGACAGCTGTCAGCTGCCATGTGGGTGCTGGAATGTAACCCAGGTCCTCTGTAAGAGCAGCGAATGATCTTAACCTCAGAGCCATCTCTCCAGCTGCTCCCCGACCCCCAGCATAATTAATGATTTCCTATGTCCCATGATAGATTTCATAAACCAGCTTTGCTTGAAATCTTCCAAAACTGGGGACATAGATTCTGCACAAAGGCTGTCCCTTGTTCCCAAATTTCCTTTAATTTTATTATTTATTTGTGTTCCCAAATTTTTGTCCACAGAGTTTCAAAAATATTGGAACTGGGGAGATGGCTTGTCATGAACATGGGTCTCCAGCATGCACAGGAAAAGCCAGACAGCAGCCTGTGCCTCTAGTCCAGCACTGAAGAACTAGAGAGAGGAGGGTCCCTAGGGCTGGCTGGCAGCCATCCTAGCTGAATCAGGGAGCTCCAGGTTCAGTGAGAGACCCTGCCTCAAAAAACAAGGTGGAAGGGGCTGGAGGGATGGCTCAGCAGATAAGAGCACTGGCTGCTCTTGCAGAGGACCTGGGTTTGATTCCCAGCACCCACATGGTGGCTCATAACTATCTGTAACTTCAGTTGTAGGTGTTCTGATGCCCACTTCTGGCCTTGGCAGGTACTGCATGTACATGAGACATATGCACACATGCAGGCAGGAGAGTCATACACATAAAAATAAATAAATCTCTGGGGCTGGAGAGATAGCCTAGCGGTTAAGAGCACCAACTGCTCTTGCAGAGGACCCGGGTTTGATCCCCAGCACCTACATGGCGGCTGAGAACCGTCTGTAACTCCAATTCCAGGAGAACTCCAGTTCCAGGGGAATCTGAGACTCTCTTCTGACCTCCGAGGCATCGCACGACACGGGTGCACAAACCTACATGCCGACAGTACATTCATACACATACAAAAAAAAAATTAACATAAATAAATAAATAAATCTCATGGTGGTGCACACCTTTAATCCCAGCACTCAGGAGGCAGAGGCAGGCAGATCTCTGTGAGTTCAAGGCCAGCCTGGTCTACAGAGTGAGCTTCAGGCCATCTGGGACTAAAGGGAGACCCTGTCTCAAAAAGACAATAAATAAAATAAATAAATAAACCTTAAAAAAATTATACAGGGCTAGGGAGACAGCTTCAGTAAAGTGGATGCAAAATACAAGCGCGAGGACCTGAGTTCAGATTTTCCAGCACCTCGGTAAACTGTGTGTGTGGCGGCACATAGCACCGGCACTGGTGCGGCTGAGACAGGCAGCACCCGGAGCTCACTGACTAGACAGTCTAACCTATCAGGGAACTTCAGATTCACTGAGAGACCCTGTCTCAAAAAACAAGTGAATAGTGATAGAGGGAGACACCTGATGTTGACCTCTGGCCCCCATGCACACACCCACATCTAGACACAAACATGCAATATATAGACACACACAAACTTGCTTTGCAAAGTTGGAGAGCAACAGAGGAAGACATTCCATATCAACCTTTAGTCCCATGCCTCCATATGTACTCTTGAGCACATGCACAGTCTCTGGGAAGGTTAAGAAAAATCCTTTCTGGGTATGAATGATCTGGGAACCCTGGGAACTTTCCTGGGGTCAGGTCACTTGGTGTCCCCTCTTCCCCCTCCAGATCCAAGACCTGCAGCGGGTGGCACTAGTTAAGCGAGCTGCACGCGCAGCCCAGCGGGAGAGTCACCAGCATCAGTTCTCAGCAGAGCATGTTCGGCTCCTCTGCATCAACTGCATGGTGGCTGTGGGCTATGGGAATGACCTGCGAAAGGTGGAGGGCACACATCATGTCAACGTGAACCCCAACTTCTCGTGAGAACCATGAGGGAGCTGGAGGGACAAGAAGGGATTGTGCCGGGTTTTCTCCTATGCAGACATTGCTTTGAGAGTATAGGAGGCTAAAGAGTATTTTTTTTTTTTTTTGGTCTTTTCGAGACAGGGAAACCCTGTAGACCCTGGGTCTCCCCGTAGTCCCAGCTGACTTTAACAAGCACTGTCTGTGCTTTGTCATGGTGTCTTGGTAGAGATGTTTTATCCCTTTAGCCTCACCCTACAAGTGAGGAAACAGAGGCTTGGTGTCTTGCTCAAGCTTCTGCAACCATTATGGGATTGAGCAGGAACTGGAATTTAGGATGCAAAAAATACTAAGTGGCCACAGATTGATTTCTTGGTCCTACCTGCTCTCAGGACATCCAGACAGGTCCAGCTCTCAGCTGAAGTAGCTTGTGCGTATACTTACTCCCTGCTACTCGGGAGCCTGAGGCAGTTAGATTGCTTGAGCCCAGGAGTTCAAGGTCAGCCAGGGCAACATAGCAAGACCTCCATCTCAAAAGTGGAAAATTTAAAAAGAAAGAGGAAGCTGGGTATGATGGTGGTATATCCTTGAGGTTCTAAAACTTGGGAGGTAGAAGGAGGAGGATCAGGGGCCAGAGAGATGGCTCAGACATTAAGAGCACTGACTGCTCTCACAGAGGACCTGGGTTCGATTCCCAGCACTCACATGGTGGTTAATAAGCTTCTGTGTAAATCCAGTTCCAGAGGATCTGACACCTTTTTCTGACCTCTGTGGGTACTACATGATACAGGTGCACTTAAACATATGCAGGCAATACACTCACACACATAAAGAAAAAATATATATATATATATTATCTTTTTGAGACAGGGTCTCCCTATAATCTCAGCTGTCCTGGAACTCACTATGTTGACCAGGCTGGCCTTGAACTCACAGAGATCCACCTGCTTCTACCTCCCCAGTGCTGGAATTAAAGGCGTGTACCATCACACCCAGCAATAAATATATATATTTTAAATTTATTTATTTTGTATGTGTATGAATGTACTGTCTGCATGTAGGTCTGTGCATTCGTGTCGTGCAATGCTGTGGAGGTCAGAAGAGGATGTCAGATTCCCCAGGAACTGGAGTTAAAGACGGTTCTTAGCTGCCCTGTGGGTGCTGGGGATTGAACCCAGGTCCTCTGCAAGAGCAGTCGGTGCTCTTAACCTCTAGGCCATCTCTCCAGCCCCAATAATAAATATATTAAAAAAAAAAAAAGGATCGCCGGGTGTGGTGGTGCACGCCTTTAATCCTAGCACTGGGGAGGCAGAGGCAGGCAGATCTGTGTGAGTTCAAGGCCAGCCTGGTCTACAGAGTGAGTTCCAGGACAGCCGGGGCTACAGAAAGACCCTGTTGCTAAAAGACCAAAAATAAGTAAATAAATAAATAAAATAAAGAGGATCAAGAGTTCAAGGTGTCATCCTTGCCTGCATGTGAGTTCCAGGCCAGGCTGGGCTACATACGACCCTTCTTAAAAAAAAAAAACAGGGGCTGGAGAGATAGCCTAGCGGTTAAGAGCACCGACTGCTCTTGCAGAGGAACCGGGTTTGATCCCCACGCACCTACATGGCGGCAAGAACCGTCTGTAACTCCAATTCCAGGAGAACTCCAGTTCCAGGGGAATCCAAGACCCTCTTCTGACCTCCGCGGCATTGCACAACATGGGTGCACAGACCTACATCCAGACAGTACATTCATACACATACAGAAAAAAAAAATTAAAAAAATTAAAAAATTAAAAAATTAAAAAAAAAAAACAAAAAACTGGGTGTGGTAGCTCATGCCTTTAATCCTAGCACTCTGGAAGCAGAGGCAGGTACATCTCTCTGAGTTCAAGGCCAGCCTGGTCTACATAGTGAGCTCCAGACCAGCTGGAACTAAAGGGAGACCCTGTCTCAAAGACCAAAAAAAAAAAAAAGAAAAAAGAAATGAGAGGACTCAGGATATAGCGTAAAGGGCTCCATCCATGTCATTCCCCTCCAGGATCTATTACACTGTTTCCCAGAAGCCTGTGGTCATCAATAGGGTCTTCAAAGACTGGAAGCCTGGGGGAGCCATTAGTTGTAGCAACTGCGGGGAGGTAAGTGAGGGGCTTTGGCCTATTTGACCCCAGAGTCCTCAGCCCAAGACTCCAGAGGCCCTTGATGTGGGGGAGGAGGCCCAGCTGTGCCCTCAGGGGACTCTCATTCAGTGTGAATCAGCCCTATGCTGGGAGGCCTATAGTCTGCTCCAGTCCTAATTTGGGGAGCCCACGGCCTCATCTAGTGGATCCAGGCCTGGTCTTCACAGAAGTCCAGCTTGGCAGAGACCCAGGTGTTCCCTGCTGTCCCTCCTTTCAGGTCTGGGGTCTGCAGATGATCTACAAGTCAATGACCCTGCCAGTACTCAAAGTCCGCAGCATGCTACTGGAGACTCCTCATGGACGGATTCAGGCTAAAAAGTGGTCCCGGGTGCCCTTCTCAGTGCCTGACTTCAACATCCTGCTGGACTGTGCCCAGAGCCTGTCTGACCTCTCTCTGCACTGACCACTTATGCATGCAGTAACCTCTCTTAGGCTGTAGGGGGCAGGGGAGTCCCTCACAGCCATCACTGGACTATGGGTGGTGTGGTACCCTTTATTATGCCTGGGATATTCTCAAATACGTTGGATGGAGTTGGGAAACTGAGGCAGGAGCCCTGATGTGCCATACTGTACTGGAGGTCATCATATCTCCCTTGCCCAGGCCACTTCTGTTTTTTGAAGTTGTTCCTAAAATAAAAAATAGTTAAAGTGGGGTAACAAATATGTGGTTATTTTTAGGCCAATTTTGTTGAAGTGTAACTGACAGCAATTACATTTCACATATTAATGTGCATTTTGATCTGTTTGCTGTGTTTGCTCTCTTCGGTCAAGATATAAACACTCCTCCCAAGTGTCCTCGTCCCGCTGTAAATCCTGCCTCATACTCCATCTACACTGACTTGCTTGGAGGCAGTTTTTAATGTTCTTTTAATATTCCTGAGGGGCTGGGGAGATGACTCAGAGGTTAAGAGCACCCACTGCTCTTGCAGATGACTTAGGTTCGATTCCCAGCACCCACATGGAGGCTAAGAACCGTCTTTGACTCCAGTTCCAGGGGAATCTGACGCCCTCTTCTGACCTCTGCAGCATTGCACGACAAGGGTGCACCAACCCACATGCAGACAGTACACTCATACACATAAAAAAATAAAATATTCTTGGGCCAGGTGTGGTAGTGCATGCCTTTAATCCCAGCACTCAGGAGGCAGAGGCAGGAGGATCTCTTGTGAGTTCAAGGCTAGCCTGGTCTACATAGTTCCAGGATAGCTGGGATTACAGGGAGACCCTGTCTCAAAAAGACCCCCCCCCAAAGAAATCTCTTTAATGGTTATTAACCTGTCAGAACAGGCTAAATTTGAGGGGCTGCAAATAGGGCTCGCTGGCAGAGAGCCTGCCTGTGGCAAAAGTAAGCCCTTGGCTCCATTCCCAGACCTGCGGCCCCTCAAGAATTTAAGGCCATTGTGTGCTTTCTATCTTTCGATAGGTTCCAACCCCTCTTCACCCCCACCACGGGCTGGAGACAGTCTCACATCTAGCCTTTGAGGGGGTGGGAACAGGTAGACACAAAATAAGGAGAATGACAGAGGCCTACATTTTTTTATTCTCATTTTAATAGAGAGGCAAGATCTAGGTTGATTCTTCAGGGAAAGGGCTATTTCTGTAGTAAGACACCCAGCGGGCAGGAGTCACCTTCAAGGGGGGAGGAGGAAGCAGAGGGTTGATGTGACACCAGGGTGACAGTTCTTCCTGCCATCCAGCCTCCATGCCTCCTACTTCATCCGTGGCCCCACCTCAGGGTGGATGGGAAGGAATTCACTCCCGCCTTTTGATTTTCTGGTTGAGGGGTACAACTTCACTTCCACTCTTTTTAGACATCCATCCTGGCCCAAAGCAAACCTCTTTCTCAGTGTCCCTCATCTCCAAGTGTCCTTGGCCCCTTTGGAAATCCTTCCTTGTGGGCCCCTTCTGCCTGTCCACTCCCCAATGTACCCTGAGTTATTGTACTCCCTGCCAGGAACGTGCCTTTTACAGGTCAATAAAATTAGCGACTGAGGGCATGGGAGCCGGGGCAGAAAGAGTGCTAAGCTCAATGGCCTTGAATTCAGCTGGACTCATGGACTCACTGTTCAGTCCTGTCATTCCAGGGCTAAACAGTGACAGCTGAGGGACCTTTCGGGGGTGTTTGGGGGTGGGGAGCGGGGCAGTGTTGCTGGGAGGTTGCAGGGAGACCAGAGAAAGATGCCCTGGCCTGGCTTCCTAATGTTTCTCCAGGGATCAAGACTCTACATGGCTGATCCCTGAATTGGGAGCTGACCTTTAGAGGGGACGCCTCACTGATCTTCCATCCTATCCTATAAGAGCCCCCAAGAGCTCTTATAGGTGGGGTGCAGGAAAGGAGAGGTGTTTGCCTTTGTTGCCACTTGTGAAGGTGACTCCCTATGGAGCCAGGCTTGTGGGCATCTGGACCAGCTGCCTGAGGAGAGGATTTCTTTTTTTTTTTTTATGTCTATGAGTATACTGTCTGCATGTAGGTTTGTGCACCCGTGTCGTGCAATGCTGAGGAGGTCAGAAGAGGGTCTCGGATTCCCCTGGAACTGGAGTTCTGAAGGAGGGGATTTCATAAGGTCACATGGACCCAGGCATCCCTACCCCTTAACCCCTAGAAAGTCAAGTGTGGTGGTTCATGCCTGTATTCCCAGTACTTGGAAGGTGGAGGCAGAAAAATTGCTGCTAGTTCAAGGCCAGCCTGGGCTGCAGACAAATTTTGTTAAAAAAGAAAGAAGGAAGGAAGGAAGGGAGGAGGGAGGGGGGGGGGCAGGCATGGGTGATGATGGTACACCCCTGCAAGCATTTTGGGGGGGGGTGGAAGCTGGAGGATCAGTTCAAGCCCAGCCTGGGCTACATAAAACCCTGTTTCGCCGGGTGTGGTGGCGCACGCCTTTAATCCTAACACTTGAGAGGCAGAGGCAGGCGGATCTTTGTGAGTTCAAGGCCAGCCTGGTCTACATAGCGAGCTCCAGGCCAGCTGGGACTAAAGGGAGACCCTGTCTCAAAAAGACCAATAAAACAAATAAAACAAAACCGTGTTTCAAAAAATAAAAGGGAGAGAAAGGGAGAAGGGGAAGGGAAGGAGAGAAGAGAAGAGAGAAGAAAAGGAACCGGAACTGGCAGTGGCTCTGGTTCTGTGCCATTCTCCGCACCTAAAAGTGCAGCCCACTCCTCACTGCCAGGACTGCGGTGAGGCTGAAGACTCCGCCCCTCTTCCCGCCCCCGCCAAGCCAGGCCCCGCCCCGCCAGGCCCCATCTAGGCTCTGCCAGCCTGGAGCCGAAGCGCTGCGAACCAGAGAGCAGGTGGTCACTGCGGTCTCTGTCCGTGCGGGGCAGGTAAGACAGCGACGCGGCCTGGTCCACCCTATGGACCTCGAGGGCAGCTCGAGAAAACAACGCAACCCTTACCTCGAGTTCCTTGTCCTCATCTCAAACCTAGGGGACCCCAAAAAACATCCTTGCCTGAGCTAGGCATGTGGCTGTGACTAAACTCTGAGGAAGTTGGCCGTGGGGATCCGAGGGCTGAGAAAAGTAGGCATCGCAGTGTTCCAGAGGAGGGCAGGTTAGAGGGGTGTCTCCTTCATCCCGAGTGCCCAGAGCTGGCGCCAGGGCAGCACCTTTCCCCGCGATCGGGAATTATGGGAGACTAATGAGGTGAGAGCCACTTCCTAGCTGAGCGGGATCTGGGTTTTCTAGTGACCCGGGACACCTGCATCACTTATACTTGGGGAAGATGCCGACTGCCAAGCCGGGGAAGATAGGAGGGAGGGCGACAAGGCAAGCAGATGTCCCAAGGACTCGAGAGCCTGGGATTTGGCTGGGCTGTTCTGTGCCAGACTGTGCAGATGATGTTGGGCATGGGGGTGTGTGTACCCCTTCAGGTGGAATTTGCGCCTTAGGAGGGGATTCTGCCTCCCTAGACTTATATCCTGGGACCCTAGGGAAGGTTTTCTGGAAGAGGAGGTCTGAGTTCAGCTGTGGTGCTGGGTCACAAGAAGGGGATAACTTTGGGCCTATGATGAGCTGGGTGAGGTTAAGAGCCTTGGAGTGCAGAACAGAGGAAGGTCAAGGTGCTGTTACCTGGTTCTTGCCAGGACTCCAGGGACACTCCAGAGGTCATCATAAGTCTTTGGACAGACTCAGGTGACAGAGTAGAGGAGCGTCAGTGTCTGACTAGAGCCCCCATTCCATGGTCTCCTCCCACATAGACCATCATGGCCAGGAAGTATTCTCATTTCTTAATCTCTCTCTCTCTCTCTGTCTCTCTCTCTCTCTGCACGCGTGTGCGTGTGTGTGCATGTGTGTGTGTGTGTGTGTGTGTGTGTGTGAGTGTACGTACATGTATGGAAATCAGTTCTCCCCTTCCACCATGTGGGTCACAGGAATCAAACTCAAGTCGTCAGGCTTGGCAGCAAGCGCCTTTACCCACTGAACCATCTCACCAGCCCTTTCTCATATTTGACCTTCATCCCTTCTGCTTCTGTGACAGCTTCTTGGTTCTGGGAGAGAGAGTTATAGTGGAAGGAATGGAAACCCTGGGGTCGGTCAGACGTGAGTCCTGTCACCTCACCCATCTTCACTTCTGAATTTGCTGACTTACCTGTAAAATAGCAATATTAATAGAACCCAACCCATAGGGTGGCTTCAGGATTGAGAATAAGAGTGTAGAGTACTTAGCACAGTGCCCAGCACCCACCCGGTGAGGGCTCAACAGGTCTAACTTCCCCTCCTGGGTAGGACAGCAAAGCTGATCTGTAGGGGTGGAAATTGTTTTTAAAGCTTGTCCAGAAAGACGCCCTTCACCCTGCTTGTAGGGGCCCCTCCCCTGCTGGGCCCCTTCTCGGTGCAGCCCAGGGCCCTTTACCTCCTCCTGGCTGTTCCCTTGTTTGTGTTGCTTTTCATCTGCCGGGTGAGGCAGGACCCGGGAGTGGCAGGGGCCCACTTAGGGCTGTGCCTAGGTGGAACAAACCCTGGCTTGGACACACAACCGACAAAAATGCCCCGTTCGCACTGTCCCCTGCCCTCTCTGGTCCCAGAAATCCACGAATTGGGATCAAGCTTCCTTTCCAGGAAGATAAATAACGCTGCCTGGGCATTGTCAGAGCTTCGTTCGGTGGAGGGAGAGTGTCCTGACCTGGCTGTGGTTCTGTAGGCCACCAGAGAAGCTGGGTCCACCGGACCCAAGGCTGGGGAAGGAGGCAATGTCCCTGCCTTCAGCTGGGCACTTTTAAGGGCTCTGCTCTGGTGGCCTCCTGTCCAGTGTGGAGTCAGCAAGGGTGAGTGGACAGGCGTCAGGTCCACACTCCCAGAGCTGCGGGTGCTGCCCCGTTGATAGAGTGCTCGCCTAGCTTGCTATTCAGCAGTGGGTACAGCTGGAAGAGTCTGGGGCCAAGGGTCCCCCCCACACTATGGGAGGCCTTTGTGCCAGGGAGGACCTGGCAGTGAAGAGGAAGAGGGCAGGGTGGCAAGGGCCCAGGCAAGGATGCAGCCATCTTTTTCTACACTGTGTGTCATTCTGATGTGTAACTCTCTGGAATCAGAGAAATATGAATTTGAGCTTGTTTTTCTGGTTTGTTTGTGAAGGTGTGTCTGTCAGGATAGCAGGCTTATTGAACCCAGGGCTGGATGTAGCTCAGTTCATAGAGTGCTTGCCTAGGTTGAACAGGCCCTGGGCTCATTCACCAGCACTGTGGAAATCTGGCACTTGGGAGGTAGAGGCAGGAGGATCAGACGTTCAGTGCTAGCTCAGGGGTTAAAAGCACCAGCTCTCCTGCAGTGAACCTGGATTTGGATCCAGCACCCATATGACTGCTAACAACCATCCATAACTCCAATTCCAGGGGATCCGACAGCCTCTTTGACCTCCGTGGCATTGCATGACATCGGTGCACTTACACACATGTGGGTAATACACTCGTATACATAAAACAAAAATTAAAAAAATAATAAAAGAAGTTCACATCTTAGGTTATGTTGTTTGAGGCTAGTCTGAGCCAGGAGTGGTGGTGCACGCCTTTAATCGCAGTACTTGGGAGCAGAGGCACGCCAGATCTTTGTGAGTTCAAGGCTAGCCTGGTCTACAAGATGAGTTCCAGGACAGCTGGGGCTACAGGGAGCACCTGTCTCGAGAAGACCAAAAAAAAAAAAATGGCTAGCCTGGGATACATGAAGCCCTGTTTCTAAACAAATTACTGAACATTTCATTAGTGAGATATGTAACTTTAAAATATACATTATTTAATGTTTATTTAATATTTATCATTAAAATTATAACTGTTGTTACTTTCCACTCCTGAGGATGGAAGCTGGGGCTTTCTGCATGCTGGGGCAAGTACTCTACACTTAGTCATATCCCAGACCTTTGTTTTTGTTTTGTTTTGTTTTGTTTTGTTTTGTTTTGTTTTGTTTTGTGGATAAGGCCTGGCCAAGTTACTCAAACTGGCCTCAAACTCACAGCAATCCTCCTACCTTAGGCTCCTAACTAGCTGGGATTAGAGGCTTGAACCTGGTCATGATAACTTTAAGATATTTAGATCTTCCCAGTGTGGTGGTCCACAACTTTAC
The DNA here is from genome assembly GCA_009823505.1 of Rhizomys pruinosus. Taxonomy (NCBI): domain Eukaryota; kingdom Metazoa; phylum Chordata; class Mammalia; order Rodentia; family Spalacidae; genus Rhizomys; species Rhizomys pruinosus. The sequence continues at coordinate 453,229 of VZQC01013847.1, forward strand.
CCCAGCACTTGGGAAGCAGAGGCAGTCGGATCTCTGTGAGTTCAAGGCCAGCCTGGTCTACACAGTATGAGTTCCAGACCAGCTGGGCTACAGGGAGACCCTGTCTCAAAATATTTGAAAAGAAAGAAAGAGAGAGAGAAAGAAAGAAAGAAAGAAAGAAAGAAAAAAGAGAAAAGAAATTTATTTTATTTATTATTTCTTTTGGTCTTTTGGAGACAGGGGTCTCTCTGTAGCCCAGCTGTCCTGGAACTCACTCTATAGACCAGGCTAGCCTTGAACTCAACAAAGATCTGCCTGCTTCTGCCTCCCAAGTGCTAGGATTAAAGGCGTGCACCACCGCCCGGCTAGGGAAAAGATATTTAGATCTGTGTCTGTGGACCACCATGGTCCTCTCACTCCAGGCCCTGCAACAGGTGCCAGAGGGTCTGTGACCACAAATGCCTTGGGGCTAATTGCTGCTCTAGGCTCCTGTCCCTTGATATAGTGCTGGTCCTGTAAAACTGGGCTTGGGTCACACTTGCCTAGGCCAGGAAGGAGTTTCAAGGTGAAGGGAAGACTGTTAGTTGTCACCAAGAAGCTGTACCCCCTTGGGCTTCCTGACCTGATTCTCTGTCCCAAAATTGGGACAGTTTTTAAAAATGTCCTGTGACTCTTGAGTATGAAGGGATGTAGAGGAAAGCCTACTTCTCTTCCCGCTGTGGCAAGGATGTGGTACTTCTGTGCCCAAGGAGTGAGGATGAGATAAGCTGAAAGGCGGCAGCAGCAGGAAGGGTGGAAGTTAGATCAGAGGAAGGCCAGGCTTAACAGCCAACCAACCCATCCTCTTCTCCCCACCACCCCCATGGCCTCTCAGTGAGCTGCACTCACAGCCAGGGAGGGGCAGGTTCTTCATGAGTTTGGGGGCCAGTTGGCCGGGCAGTGGGGAATCATCCCTGGCAGAAATAAATGGTATGTTGGTCTAGGCTGCTGTGGAGTGCCCTGCGGCACCAGGTGTACCGTCTGGTCAGGAAGCAGAGGTGTGCCACCTCTTCCGTGGCCCACTTTGCTCACTGGTGACTCTCACCGGGTTGTGTGGGGACTAATTCAACACCCTGGCCTCGTTAGTGCTACAGGGTTTTTGTTCATTTTTATATTGTTTTATTTTTGAAGTCATGGTCTACCCTTGTAGCGTCCAGTTGGCCTGGAATGCACTATGTAGACCAGGTTGGCCTCAGCTCTCCGCGAAGATCCACCTCCTCTGCTCCCAAGTGCTAAGATTAAAGCATGCACTACAAAAATCTACCTGTTACAAAAGGTTTTGTTTTTGTTTTTGTTTTGTTCTTTTTGAGACAGAGTTCCCCTGTAGCCCCAGTTGGCCTGGAACTCACCTATATATACCAGGCTAACTTTGGAACTCACAGAGATCTGCTTGCTTCTGCCTCCTGAGTGCTGGGACAAAGGTGTGCACCACTGTGCTGGCTGAGTTCAGGTTTTTTTTATGGAAGTAGACATACACACACAAGCATACCCTCACAGTCATTCAGCACGCTACCCTAGCTCACAGATGACTCCTGAGCACTGTCCTGTCCCATGTGGATATCCTTGTACAAGCACTGAGCCCCTGCAGTCTGTGCTCCACACGCTTCCACACTCAGAGGCCCCCTCCCCCGGCCCCCACCAATGCCTCTTCATTCACCTCAGGTGACCCGACAGCTCCAGTGGCCGTGGTTGGCTTATTTCACAGTGGCTGGGGGCCAGGTGCTTGCAGCATCTCAGTGTTGGGGACAGGAGGCAGAGGCACCAACCTCCTGGGTCTCTGGAACCCCTAGGGACTTGGTGTTCAGCACCTCGGCTCCAGGTTCTCCCAGGAGTGTCTGGATAACCTGAGTCTCTCTGACTGTGTGTATTTCTTGGGAGCTTCTTTCTGACTCAGCCTGTGAGTATGTCTGTCCTTGCTTTGCTGTGTNTGTGTGTGTGTGTGTGTGTGTGTGAGTGTACGTACATGTATGGAAATCAGTTCTCCCCTTCCACCATGTGGGTCACAGGAATCAAACTCAAGTCGTCAGGCTTGGCAGCAAGCGCCTTTACCCACTGAACCATCTCACCAGCCCTTTCTCATATTTGACCTTCATCCCTTCTGCTTCTGTGACAGCTTCTTGGTTCTGGGAGAGAGAGTTATAGTGGAAGGAATGGAAACCCTGGGGTCGGTCAGACGTGAGTCCTGTCACCTCACCCATCTTCACTTCTGAATTTGCTGACTTACCTGTAAAATAGCAATATTAATAGAACCCAACCCATAGGGTGGCTTCAGGATTGAGAATAAGAGTGTAGAGTACTTAGCACAGTGCCCAGCACCCACCCGGTGAGGGCTCAACAGGTCTAACTTCCCCTCCTGGGTAGGACAGCAAAGCTGATCTGTAGGGGTGGAAATTGTTTTTAAAGCTTGTCCAGAAAGACGCCCTTCACCCTGCTTGTAGGGGCCCCTCCCCTGCTGGGCCCCTTCTCGGTGCAGCCCAGGGCCCTTTACCTCCTCCTGGCTGTTCCCTTGTTTGTGTTGCTTTTCATCTGCCGGGTGAGGCAGGACCCGGGAGTGGCAGGGGCCCACTTAGGGCTGTGCCTAGGTGGAACAAACCCTGGCTTGGACACACAACCGACAAAAATGCCCCGTTCGCACTGTCCCCTGCCCTCTCTGGTCCCAGAAATCCACGAATTGGGATCAAGTTTCCTTTCCAGGAAGATAAATAACGCTGCCTGGGCATTGTCAGAGCTTCGTTCGGTGGAGGGAGAGTGTCCTGACCTGGCTGTGGTTCTGTAGGCCACCAGAGAAGCTGGGTCCACCGGACCCAAGGCTGGGGAAGGAGGCAATGTCCCTGCCTTCAGCTGGGCACTTTTAAGGGCTCTGCTCTGGTGGCCTCCTGTCCAGTGTGGAGTCAGCAAGGGTGAGTGGACAGGCGTCAGGTCCACACTCCCAGAGCTGCGGGTGCTGCCCCGTTGATAGAGTGCTCGCCTAGCTTGCTATTCAGCAGTGGGTACAGCTGGAAGAGTCTGGGGCCAAGGGTCCCCCCCACACTATGGGAGGCCTTTGTGCCAGGGAGGACCTGGCAGTGAAGAGGAAGAGGGCAGGGTGGCAAGGGCCCAGGCAAGGATGCAGCCATCTTTTTCTACACTGTGGTCATTCTGATGTGTAACTCTCTGGAATCAGAGAAATATGAATTTGAGCTTGGTTTTCTGGGTTGTTGTGAAGGTGTGTCTGTCAGGATAGCAGGCTTATTGAACCCAGGGCTGGATGTAGCTCAGTTCATAGAGTGCTTGCCTAGGTTGAACAGGCCCTGGGCTCATTCACCAGCACTGTGGAAATCTGGCACTTGGGAGGTAGAGGCAGGAGGATCAGACGTTCAGTGCTAGCTCAGGGGTTAAAAGCACCAGCTCTCCTGCAGTGAACCTGGATTTGGATCCCAGCACCCATATGACTGCTAACAACCATCCATAACTCCAATTCCAGGGGATCCGACAGCCTCTTTGACCTCCGTGGACATTGCATGACATCGGTGCACTTACACACATGTGGGTAATACACTCGTATACATAAAACAAAAATTAAAAAATAATAAAAGAATTTCACATCTTAGGTTATGTTGTTTGAGGCTAGTCTGAGCCAGGAGTGGTGGTGCACGCCTTTAATCGTAGTACTTGGGAGCAGAGGCAGCCAGATCTTTGTGAGTTCAAGGCTAGCCTGGTCTACAAGATGAGTTCCAGGACAGCTGGGGCTACAGGGAGACCCTGTCTCGAGAAGACCAAAAAAAAAAAAATGGCTAGCCTGGGATACATGAAGCCCTGTTTCTAAACAAATTACTGAACATTTCATTAGTGAGATATGTAACTTTAAAATATACATTATTTAATGTTTATTAATATTTATCATTAAAATTATAACTGTTGTTACTTTTCACTCCTGAGGATGGAAGCTGGGGCTTTCTGCATGCTGGGCAAGTACTCTACCACTTAGTCATATCCCCAGACCTTTGTTTTGTTTTGTTTTGTTTTGTTTTGTTTTGTTTTGTGGATAAGGCCTGGCCAAGTTACTCAAACTGGCCTCAAACTCACAGCAATCCTCCTACCTTAGGCTCCTAACTAGCTGGGATTAGAGGCTTGAACCTGGTCATGATAACTTTAAGATATTTAGATCTTCCCAGTGTGGTGGTCCACAACTTTAACCCCAGCACTTGGGAAGCAGAGGCAGTCGGATCTCTGTGAGTTCAAGGCCAGCCTGGTCTACACAGTTGAGTTCCAGACCAGCTGGGGCTACAGGGGAGACCCTGTCTCAAAAATATTTGAAAGAAAGAAAGAGAGAGAGAAAGAAAGAAAGAAAGAAAGAAAGAAAGAAAGAGAAAAGAAATTTATTTATTTATTTATTTACTTTTGGTCTTTTGGAGACAGGGTCTCTCTGTAGCCCCAGCTGTCCTGGAACTCACTCTATAGACCAGGCTAGCCTTGAACTCACAAAGATCTGCCTGCTTCTGCCTCCCAAGTGCTAGGATTAAAGGCGTGCACCACCACGCCCGGCTAGGGAAAAGATATTTAGATCTGTGTCTGTGGACCACCATGGTCCTCTCACTCCAGGCCCTGCAACAGGTGCCAGAGGGTCTGTGACCACAAATGCCTTGGGGCTAATTGCTGCTCTAGGCTCCTGTCCCTTGATATAGTGCTGGTCCTGTAAAACTGGGCTTGGGTCACACTTGCCTAGGCCAGGAAGGAGTTTCAAGGTGAAGGGAAGACTGTTAGTTGTCACCAAAAAGCTGTACCCCCTTGGGCTTCCTGACCTGATTCTCTGTCCCAAAATTGGGACAGTTTTTAAAAATGTCCTGTGACTCTTGAGTATGAAGGGATGTAGAGGAAAGCCTACTTCTCTTCCCGCTGTGGCAAGGATGTGGTACTTCTGTGCCCAAGGAGAGAGGATGAGATAAGCTGAAAGGCGGCAGCAGCAGGAAGGGTGGAAGTTAGATCAGAGGAAGGCCAGGCTTAACAGCCAACCAACCCATCCTCTTCTCCCCACCACCCCCATGGCCTCTCAGTGAGCTGCACTCACAGCCAGGGAGGGGCAGGTTCTTCATGAGTTTGGGGGCCAGTTGGCCGGGCAGTGGGGAATCATCCCTGGTAGAAATAAATGGTATGTTGGTCTAGGCTGCTGTGGAGTGCCCTGCGGCACCAGGTGTACCGTCTGGTCAGGAAGCAGAGGTGTGCCACCTCTTCCGTGGCCCACTTTGCTCACTGGTGACTCTCACCAGGTTGTGTGGGGACTAATTCAACACCCTGGCCTCGTTAGTGCTACAGGGTTTTTGTTCATTTTTATATTGTTTTATTTTTGAGTCATGGTCTCCCTGTAGCTCCAGTTGGCCTGGAATGCACTATGTAGACCAGGTTGGCCTCAGTCTCGCGAAGATCCACCTCCCTCTGCCTCTCCAGTGCTAAGATTAAAAGCATGCACCACCATGCCCTACTGGTACAGGTTTTGTTTTGTTTTGTTTTGTTCTTTTTGAGACAGAGTCTCCCTGTAGCCCCAGTTGGCCTGGAACTCACTATATACACCAGGCTAACTTTGAACTCACAGAGATCTGCTTGCTTCTGCCTCCTGAGTGCTGGGACTAAAGGTGTGCACCACTGTGCCTGGCTGAGTTCAGGTTTTTTTTATGGAAGTAGACATACACACACAAGCATACCCTCACAGTCATTCAGCACGCTACCCTAGCTCACAGATGACTCCTGAGCACTGTCCTGTCCCATGTGGATATCCTTGTACAAGCAACTGAGCCCCTGCAGTCTGTGCTCCACACGCTTCCCACACTCAGAGGCCCCCCTCCCCCGGCCCCGCACCAATGCCTCTTCATTCACCTCAGGTGACCCGACAGCTCCAGCGGCCGTGGTTGGCTTATTTCACAGTGGCTGGGGGCCAGGTGCTTGCAGCATCTCAGTGTTGGGGACAGGAGGCAGAGGCACCAACCTCCTGGGTCTCTGGAACCCCTAGGGACTCGGGTTTCAGCACCTCGGCTCCAGGTTCTCCCAGGAGTGTCTGGATAACCTGAGTCTCTCTGACTGTGTGTATTTCTTGGGAGCTTCTTTCTGACTCAGCCTGTGAGTATGTCTGTCCTTGCTTTGCTGTGTGTCTGTCCCTGTTCCTGATTGCTCCTGTAGCTCCTCTCATATTCTCTCTCTCTCTCTCTCTCTCTCTCTCTCTCTCTCTCTCTCTCTCTCCATGGCTGGCCTTTTTGTTGTTCTTTTGTTTGGGGGGGTTGGGGTTTTTTTGTTTGTTTGTTTGTGATAGGATCACACTATGTATCTCTGCCTGGCCTGGAACCTGCTGTGTAGACCAGGCTGGCCTCCAGGTCACAGAAATCCACCTGCCTCTGCTTCTCAAGTGTGTGTACCCCCACACCTAGCCCTTGTTTTTTTTTTGTTGTTGTTGTTTGTTTTTTTAAGACAAGGTTTCTTTCTGTAGTTCAGGCTGGCCTGGCACTCACTATGTAGCCCAGGCTGGACAGCAGTTCTCTAGTCTAACCCTTCCAAGCACTGGGATTGGAAGTATGAACCACCACACCCAGTTCTATGCCCCTACTTCTCAGCCTAGGCGGGTTGGTCCACATCTCTGGGACTTACTCTCTTGAGGAAGCCAAGTGTCCCTGGGGTGTAGAAGTTGGCAAAGCATCCTAGGGCACCACTGCCACTTGTGGACCCCCTCCGACCAAACAGGTATGAAGGCTACCAGGGTGGGCAAACGATCAGTGAAGCATTGGTGCCAGCCCCTCTGTTGAGAGCTCTGGCTCCGGAGATGAACGGGCCAGAGTCATAGGCCTGGGAACAGAACTGGGGGGGTTCAGAGTAATGGGGGGAGCCCCTTGTCCATCTTGACCCATTTGACCTTGAGTAGATGGTAGAGACTTGGAGCCTTCTTGAAAATAAGTGCAGAGCAAAGCGGGGCTGAATTGACACCTTTCTTTTCCCTAGAAGCAGCCAAGCTCAACTCACCCACCCTAGTCCAACTTCCTGCCCCAAACCACCACCGTGCCCCCACCCGGCTCCAGCCTTTCCTCCACTGTGGCTGCGGGGCCTCTTTAAACAGTTCCCTGCCCTCTTCGCTCCCCTGCCATGGCCACGCCACGGCCACAGCTTCTGCACAGGCCTTGCTGTGTTGGCTGCTTGTTTATTTGCCCAAGGTTTCCTTGGGTGTGGTGAACTCCAATTCCACAGAACTTCCCTGAACTCCAGATGCCCACGGGCAAGCCCTGGCCTGGTCCCCAAGAGGCACTGAGCCCCACCTCCCTCACCACCCTCCTGAGCCCGGTGCCTCTCTGGCATCCCCTGGGCTCCAACTTCCCCGCCCTCCTGGGCTCACCCTGCCCCACATTGAGAGTTTGAGAAGGGAGAGCGCAGGAGAAGATGTCGGAAGCTAGAATTTCTGTGTTTTCTAGAGGGTCCCAAAGAGGAACATATGAAGGTCATGGGCTTTAGAATTCAGAAGTTTGCCCACCTGCCCACCTTGGCTGAGCTTGAGCTAGTTTTTCCGTGACACTTGAAGAAAGACCCTGTCCTAGTTACTTTTTTCATTGCTGTGACAAAATACCTGATGGAAGCAGTAGAAGGAAAGAAGGAAGGGTTTGTTTCGGCTCAGAGTCAAAAGCCCATAAAAGCCGGGCGTGGTGGCACACACCTTTAATCCTAGCACTTGGGAGGCAGAGGCAGGCGGATCTTTGTGAATTCAAGGCCAGC
>VZQC01013847.1:465772-540579 GCA_009823505.1 Rhizomys pruinosus
CGGGGGGGGGGGAAGAGGAGGAGGTGAGGAGCTAAAGCTGAGGCAGTTAGGTAAGGTGGCTGCTAATCTTCGAGCTGCAGAGAGCTGGGCGGTCTGGAGAAAGATTAACCAGATAGAAAGGGATGGAAGGACCGGGTCACTTCCCTGCACACCCTAAGACCCCAGGTCTCCCTCCTGATACAAAACCCATTCAGAAGTTAGAGTCTGGCCCCAGGGTTTGCTCAGGGTGGGGACCAACGCCTGGGGAGGCTGCCCTGGGATGCCTGCAAAGGGGATGCACGGACCCCGCCCACACAGAGTCACGTGGCTGGAGCTGCCCCTCAGCCACAGACCTGGCCCTGAAACAGACCCAAACACAGAGCGCTTGTTCTGCGGTGGCTCCGAACTCAGGGTGTGACCCTGGGCAGGGGCACAAAGGGGCCTCTGTCGGTGTGGGCCACTGCGCCCACCTGGACCAGGCCAGGCGCCTGCGGAGTAAGGAGGTGGCCCGAGAGTGCTGGGAAGGAGAAAGCTTGAGGTGCCACACCGGACGTGTCCTTTTCATATGGGGTTAAGTCACTTCCTCTCCCTAAAATGGGTTCTGAATCCCAGCTTCCAAGACCTGGTACAGGTCAGGACTATTGACTGACCCACTGACAGTTGTTAAGCATTATTTAATTTTTTTTCTATATTTATTTATTTCTATATGTGTATGAATGTACTGTCTGTATGCAGGTTTGTGCACCCGTGTTGTGCAATGCCGCGGAGGTCAGAAGAGGGTCTTGGATTCCCCTGGAACTGGAGTTCTCCAGGAATTGGAGTTTCAGACGGTTCTCGGCCGCCATGTGGGTGCTGGGGATCGAACCCGGGTCCTCTGTAAGAGCGGTCGGCGCTCTTAACCGCTAGGCCATCTCTCCAGCCCATGTTAAGCATTATTTAACACACGCGTGCACGCGCGCGCACACACACACACACACACAGTAGTACCATGTACATGTTTGTTGAACACTTCTCAATATTGACTCATTTGATCTCCATAAGAACCCACTAAGTAATATTTATATTTACATAAATATAAATATGTATGTTTATATATTTATATCAATATTTATATTTATCCTTATTTGACACATGGGTAAACTGAGGCTCAGAGGTGGCTGAAGTCGCCACCTAGGAAGTAACAGAGGTAAGATTTGAACCTAGGTCCTACAGCTACACTTTCCTGCTTCTGGAAAGGAAGGTGGCATTCCTTAGGCCTGGTGGGGCCCTAACCTCTGGAGGGAAGAAGTTCCCCGACCATGTGTGCATCTGGGAATAGAACTACACGTTGTCCCTCATGTCAGGTGACATCACTAAGAGGGAAGTCACACTTTGTGAGAGGAGTGGAGACCCAGGGCAGGATAGAGCAGGGGTCACAAGAGGCCCTGTTACAGCCCTACTGCCATAGGCCTAGCTGTGGCACTGCCTATTCCCTAGAGGCCACAGGATCCATGGAACAATGGACTGGGGCCCTGGGGACCAGGATTCAGAGTAGAGTGCAGCCTCTGAGTATGGTGATGGAGTCCCCGTGGGAAGGAACAGTTTCCTGGGCTATGGTGGCAGTAGGTTATGGAGGAAGCAGCCCGCAGTCACTCTCAGCAGTGCCTCTGGGAGGTGAGTGAGGCCTGAAGCTGAGCTCAGACTGCCTTTCTTAAAGCTTCTCTGCATCAAGCTGCTTGACAGAACCACTGGGATACAGTCGAGAAACAGCCACCAAAGGGTGTGGTGGTGCATGAATGTAATCCCAGTACTCAGGAGGCTGAGGCCAGAGGATCTGGAGTTTGAGACCTGCCTGGGCTACATGGTAAGACCTTGTCTCAAAGAACAAACTAGGAGGCTGGAGAGATGGCTCAGCAGTTAAGAGAACATCTGGCTGGTAGTGGTGATGCACGCCTTTAATCCCAGCACTCTAGAGATAGAGCAGGCAGATCTCCGTGAGTTCAAGGCCAGTCTGGTCTACATAGCAAGCTCTAGGCCAGCTGGAACTAAAAAAAAAAGAACATCTGGTCTTGCAGAGGACCTGGGTTCAGTTCCCAGTACTCAGGTTAAATGGCCCACAGCCATCTGTAACTCCATCTGCAGGAAACCTGACACTTTCTTCTGGACTTCACAGGCCCTGTACTAACAAGTACACATACCTCCTGCCCCATTTATGTATAAAAACTGTCTGAAACTCCAGTTCTAGGAGATCCAACGATGCCCCCTTCTGGCCTTTGCAGGCATTGCATGCACATAATGCACTTAAATACAGGCAGGCAAAATACTCATACACATAAAATAAAAATAAACATATTTTGGGGGCTTTTTGAGACAGGGTTTCTCTGTAGCCCAGCTGGCTTGGAACTTACTATGTAGACCAGGCCGGTCTTGAACTCACAGAGAGCCACCTGCTTCTGGCTCCTGAGTGTTAGGATTAAAGGCGTGCACCACCACACCTGGCTAATAATTTTTTTTATTTATTTATTAGTTTTTATGTGTATGAATGTATTGTCTGCATGTAGGTTGGTGCATCCGTGTCATGCAATGCCTCAGAGGTCAGAAGAGGGCGTCGAATTCCCCTGGAACTGGAGTTAAAGACGGTTCTCAGTTGCCATGTGGGTGCTGGGAATCAAACCTGGGTCCTCTGCAAGAGCACTCAGCGCTCTTAACTGCTGAGCCATCTCTCCAGCCCCATTTTTTTTTAATAGCAACAACTAAAAAGGCAGGTGTGGGGCTTCCCCCAGACCCCTGATCCAAGGCCTTGGACTTGGGAGCTGGAGGAGAAGCTGAAAAGTCTCCGGGAGACAGTTCATGGCGGGCGGGGTATGTCCATGGAAGGCTGCTGGACACAAGGTTCTGGTTCATAGTTGAACATCAGAATCACATGGGCAGAAGTTCGTTCAAAGTCCCGACCCCTGGGCCACACTGCAAACCAAACCCATCAAAACCCCATGCAGTGGCTCAGGGATGGAAATTTCCAGAGTTATGGTGCTGGTTCAGGTCAGTGAGCAGTCAGGGACCTGTCCTGTTTGTCAGCCAGGTCTATGCTAGGAGACACCAGCCTTCCATTACCTCTCAACCATCCCAGGGACCCCATGAGGTGTATTGGATTTGACGAAGCCTGGAGGTGAGGCGTCACTCCAGAGCTGGGCTGTGCTCCTGGCCCTCATGGTCCTAGCCGAGGCCTCCTGGTTTCTGAGCTGTATTTCTCAGCTGTGGGAAGCCTCTGGGGCCTGGCCTTGGGGGGACAGAAGCCCAGAACATGCTGACTCAGGCTCTCATCAGCAGGGCATTTCCTGGAACCTCTCAGCTGGCTTAAAAGACATCTTTTTCCTTTCCATTCTTTTCTTTTTGTATGCATTTATTTATTTATCATCTTATTTTTTGAGATTTTTGAGACAGGGTCTCCCTGTAGCCCCAGCTGTCCTGGAACTCACTATGTAGACCAGGCTGGCCTTGAATTCACAGAGATCCACCTGCCTCTGCCTCCTGTGTGCTGGGGTTAAACTTTAGGTGTGGGCCATGCTTGCCTTTTTTATCTTTAAGATTAAAACAATTTTTAAAATTATGTGTGTGGCAGGGGAGGTGTGTGCACTGGGTGCAGTGCCCATGGAGGCCAGAAGGGGGTGTTGGATCCCCTAGAGCTAGAGGTGCTAGGATCTCCAGGCTGGGGGTGGGGGGTGTCCTCTGACATGGCTTCTGGGAACTGAACTCCAGTTCTCTGCAAGAGCAATGTGTGCTCTTAGCTAATGAGCCATCAGTACAGCCCCACCTTCCTCCCTGTTTAGTGGCCTGAGGGACAACAAGCTTTCCCCCATGGAGCCAACGGGAGAAAAAGGTACCTGAACATGAACTGCTTCCGGATGACCAGGTGGGCTCTGAACAACCACTGGCTCCCCTGGCCGATGGGCCCAGGAGCCACCCCTCCCTCTGATCCTCAGTCAGTCCCAGCTCTTCTCCACCCCCATTCCATCCTGAGGCTAGATGGTTAGGTTTTATCTCATACCAAGGACCAACCCTGGGTCCGGTGGGGTGGGCTGGGTGGGAGGACCCTGCTGTACTAACTCATTAAATAAAAGGCTCAGGAAATGAAGGGTGGCTCAGGAGTCTCAGGAGCTTAATTTCCTCAGGGTTGGTCCTGGGTGGTAGTCAGGGCTCCTGTGGGCATCTTCTGAATGCCTCTCTTGAACTTAGAAGGGAAGTAGACAAGGTTCCAAGGGGAACCCTGACCCTTGTTCTTTACCTTCCCTTCTAGAGGGCAATATAAGGAAGTCCTCCCCATGAGCTGACCACCTTCTAGAATGCTGCTACTGCCACTCATATCCTGGGGAGGGGCTGCCCCTGCTGTGGGACACCCAGTCTCTCCAGTCTCCTTCCCTTTGGGTTCTCCTCTCCCACACACCCCAGGCAGCTCTGCCAAGCTGGGTGAGGAGGTTGAACTCATTTCTGTTGTATTGGCGTTAACCACAAGTTGGATACAGCTCTGGTCTGGAAAAATTTGGGGTTAAGCTGGCAGCCTTAGGGGTCAAGATGATGGATAAGTGGGAGGGGCTCAGGCTGAACTTGAGTACAGGCACACTTAGGTTGGGGTGGGTGTCCCAAGGTTTTCGGGATTCTGCCCTGGCGTGTTTGTCTTCCTTCTCTTGTGTTATTGGTTTCTAATTCACAGTCGTGAGGAAGTTCTTTCTGGTGTCTACCCCCAGTCCTTTCTGCTGTAACTAATGGTTTCAACCCTCTTGTGGGAGGGTCTTTACAGTTTGCAGGGTGTTTTCTATATGTTCTACTTCCTCGTCTCATGTGTCAGACTTGGTCAGGGGAGACATTATTAGGGTTTGGTACTGTTAGTCTCATTGCAGAGAAGGGACATGTTCCCAGCCACCTGGCAGAGTAGTAAGATTTGTATGTCTGCCTGATTCACAGTCACACCTGTCACCATGTGAATCCCTCCAAATAACATCCACCGACACACTTACCCCTCTCCCTGCCTGTCTCCCTTCTCACCCCAACTTAGAAGCAGCCCAGTCCCAGAGAGTTCATCCTGTCCAGCCCCCTGCCTCCAGCCTTGCACAGCAAAAACATAACTGAGGCCCCAGAGATGCAAGTGGCAGAGTCGGGGAGTGGAGGTGCTCCTTTGCAGGCAAAGTCTTTGAACATGTAATGTGACAAGCTCTGCCTGATTGCTCTGCACCCAAGACCTCCCTGAGCTCATCCAAGAATCCATTAGGGACCTTACAGAGTTGTGAGCCTCAGCCTGCTCTGGGCTCTCTGCCTCCCACCCCTGTCTACATTGGGAAAGACTTGCCTGGTCTTTAATGGCGAGACAGCAACCGGATCCTACTAGAAACGAGTGTGTGGCCCCTTCCTTCAAGACCTGGATGTTGTGGAGCTGAGTCAAGGCATCCCTTTTATACCTAGCCATTGAATATCCAGAAAGGTCCTGCTGGTCAGCCTGGCTGGAGGGGTTGATCGGAGAGCCCAGAATCTGCTCTGCCTGGGGCTCAGAGGCCATCCCTCTGCCTACCCCAATGTCCTGCTGGGAAACCGAGGCGGCTGTTGTCCCCACGGTATCCCTACCCCAAAGCCACCCAATTAGCACCGTGTCTGACTCTGTGTTCCCAGCGCCTGTCTCATTATTCGGGGATTTATGATGTCCCGGTCACTGTGAAGGACAACTGTCCAGGTTTCCATGGGGGCAGCCGAGCCAGCGCTGAGCCCAGCGGTAGCAGGAGGTGGTGCCGTCCTGCTTGGGACAGGATGGGGATTTGATTTCAGGGGGATTTGCAGCCGGTGGGAGTGGCCCTGGCCACATGGTGGCTTGGGGCTATTTTAGGAAGCAGAGGTGGGGGAGGGGCCAAGGTGGATTTGGAGCGATCAGTGACTCTGTCCCTCCAGTAGGAGCAGAAAGGACCTGGGATTGGATGGATGGATGCATGGATGGATGGATGGATGGATGGATGGATGGATGGATGGATGGATGGATGGATGGATGGATGGATGGATGGATGGATGGATGGATGGATGGGTGGGTGGATGGGTGGGTGGATGGGTGGATGGGTGGGGTGGGATGCAGATCTGAAATTGGGCTCTTTATACCCTCCTAGAATCCACAGACCCAGACCCCAGAGCAGTGTACCCTGACCCCATGTGGTGGGTGGTCCCAACCAAGGAGCTGGGAAGGGCTGAGGCACAGGCTTCACTTCCAACAGAGCCCTTGCTGCTGTTATTATGGGCAAGTATTATAATGGCCTCATGTCTTTGTAGCCTAAATTACTTTTACTGAGGGAATAGGGGTCTAGCTCAGTTGGTAGAGTGTCCACCTAGCACATACAAAACCCTGGGTTCAGCGTCCAACTCCTGATCAAACTGGGCATGGTGGCCCACGCCTTTAATCCTAGCACTCAGGAGGCAGAGGCAGGCGGATCTTTGTGAGTTTAAGGCCAGTCTGGTCTACAGAGTGAGTTCCAGGACAGCTGGGGTTACAGGGAGACGCTGTCTCTAAAAGACAAAAAAAAAAAAAAGTAAAAATAAATAAATAATTTAAAAGAAGTGAAATAAGAAATTACATTTCTTAAGCCCTCAGGGAAGGTCCCTAAGGTTGGAGGAAGGGGGAGGAACAACCTTCAGGTCAGGCATTCCAGCTGTTCTGTAGGCCATTTCCAGTTTGGGTAGTGGCACTTATGTAAGTCTCTTCACTTCTTCAGCCTTAGCATTGTCCCCTCCAGGCCAGACACCAGCCACTCCTATTGACACCCATGCTGTTAACTGGGTGTCTGTTGTTGTTGTTGTTTTCAGGCACTCCACAAATATGGTCTCATATCACCTACACTGCAATGTATTCATTGGCCTGTTTTACAAGCTCAGAGAGAAGTGACTTGCTCAAGCTCAAACTGCCGGAGCAAGGTGCCTGGTCGAAACCCACAATGAGTCAGTTTATTCATTCCTCAAATCCCGCAGTGTGTGTTGACTGACTCCTGGGGATTCATGCACAAAGGGAGGAAGAGGAGATGATGGGATGGGACTGGCAGCCGTGAGCCCCGAATGGCCAAACTGCAGACTTGGTGGCTTTATTTAGACCATGGGTCATTTTTTTTCTGGAGAAAAGCAAGCGCTGGGGGCCTGGATCCCTCGCTGGGCCAGTGTAGACGGGCAAGGAAGGGCCGGTGCTCTGCAAAGCCTTCCTCCTTACCCCACCCTTTCTGTTTTGTTTTGTTTTTATTATTTAGTACAGGGTTTCACAATGTAGCCCAGGGTGGGCCTTAACCTGGTGATGTAGTTCAGGCTGGCCTCAGACTCATAATCTTCATGTCTCACCCTCCTAAGTACAGAGATCTCAGACACAACCCCAGTGCTTGACCCCATCCTACCCATATAGGACCAAAGTCATGCAGTACACTGGAGTAAGGCCTTAGATCCAGCCAGATGGGGTTCTAGTCCCAACTCTATTTGTCTTACTGTGTGACCTGGGCTGGATAATTTAACCTCTCAGAGCTTCCTCTTAGAGACAAATTGAGAGTCATGCTGACTGTCAGGGTTATCAGAATCAATGAGTTGCTCTGGCTTTGAGAAGGATCTATCTGGAAGACAGAAGGCCGGCCACAAAGGGTCATGCTTTGTCTGTGTGTGCAGTTGCCTTTGGGGATATGTATCTAGGTGAAGCCACATCTTTGTGGTGTCCCTAAGCTGGCACCTGTGACCCTGCTGAGTGATTCCACAGGCTCAGCAGATCAGGAGAGCCAGCAGCACAAGCATACGGTCTGATGCTCAGCCATCCAGTCAGTGCTTGTGGGCTGGGCTGAGCTCAGTGATAGACTGCTTGCCCAGCATCTCTGAGGGTCCAAGTTTGATTCCTAGCATCTCAAAAATAAAAAAAGAGGAAGAAACCCCTCATTAGGGGGTGAGATAGAAAGGCTAACCTGTAGGTATATGCCATGGAAACAGGCCCGGGGACTTCATAGGCCCTTGGCAGAAGAGTTAAGGGGTGGAATCACTAATAAAGGACAGGGTTAAGGAGGTGACTTGTCCCTTATCCTGTGCTCAAAGAGGACATAAAAGCCTGTCAGTTTCTGGAGATGGAACTCGGATGATGAAAACTATTTATTTAACAAATGATTTGATTAAGTTGCTTATTTTGGGTCCGGTACTAGGAAGAAGAAAATAAAAGTCTCAGAATTGCCCTAGCTAAAACACCCAGTGCTACGCAGAGGCAGGCTGGGGTTTCAGAAGGCAGGTCAAAATAGGGTGACAGGGTCAGTGTTAGGGATCATCTAGGTTTCTCTGGGAGTCACATTTTTGAGGGCTTCCTGGAGGAGGAGCCCATGTCAAGGGCAGAATATGGAGGAGCATGGTTTCTGACTGGGAGAAGAGACCTCTTTGGAAGAGGCTGCAGCCAGATCACTAAGCAAGGTGGACTGGCTTGTTCTATGTCACGTGGAACAGAGGAAGAGCCAGTATGTGGGTGTCACAAGAAAAGATTCTGTCTCCCCCAGGAATGAGCTAGTCCAGCATCCTGTGCAGTCCTGGGGTCCCTGTCATGGGCATGTTCAAACTTAAGACAGAGGATAGCTGGTCAAGGCTGCTACAACAGGGACAGGATGACCTCTATCTAAGATTCCTTCCAAGTCTGAGCAACTGCATTCGACACTGACAGATGTGGGGTGTGGACTGTGGGAAGGGAGAGGGACTGGATGTGGAGCAAGGATGAGTGTCCTGTGGGGTGTTGTAGACACAGGGTGGACTCTGTCTACTGCTCCATGCCTGAATTTACTTTAAAAAAAATTGGGGGCTGGAGATATGGCCTAGCGGTTAAGAGCGCCGACCGCTCTTACAGAGGACCCGGGTTCAATCCCCAGCGCCCACATGGCGGCCGAGAACCGTCTGAAACTCCAATTCCAGGAGAACTCCAGTTCCAGGGGAATCCGAGATCCTCTTCTGACCTCCGCGGCATTGCACGACACGGGTGCACAAACTTGCATGCAGATAGTACATTCATACACATACGGAAATAAATAAAATTAATAAAAAAATTAAAAAAAAATTGGCAGCCATTTGAGATACAACTCATGTACCGTACCATTTGTCCATTTAAAGTGTACAGACTTCAAAGTGGAAGTGAATTCATCCTTTCACAACCCTTATTGAGAATCTCTCCTAAGTGCTCATCAAGCTTTATGTTGTTGTTGCTTGGATACCTGGGAAATAAAATCCCCTGCCTTCCAATTCGAGGGTGTGGGAGGAAGGGGTAAAAGTGCCCAGGGGGACCAAAGAAACTGAAGGGGGCAGGGGGCCCAGAGGTCATGACACTGCCCCCCCACACACCCCAATCAGACTCTAATCTTTCCCCTCCTCTCTGGCAGGGGTCCTAGTTGCAGCCTGGAGTTCAGAGCTGGCCTTCTGAGTGACTTCGGGAGGCCTTTCTTAAGGGTGTCTCTGCCTTTCTTCTTTGTTGAAACAGGAAAAAAGAAAACCAACCAAGTAAGTCCTGAAGCAAAAGAAGTGGAACTTTCCTCCTGGCACCCAGTATGTGTGCTTTGAATGTCAGTGGCCTCTGCCTGGAAACCTCCCCCAAAACGGAGACCAAAAGAGTGGGACGACTGGCCCCACTGAGCCCAACTCCTCATCCTGGGGAGCCCCTCTCTGCCAGGTTCTCCCGGGCCGGGTCGGGCCGGGGCGGCTCCTAGCACCTGCTTGGCATGGGCCACCCAGGGGCGGGCTCGGAGCAGCACTGCTCCTGCAGACTGGCCAGGCCACAGCTCCGATCTCGGGTGTCCGCTCCGGTGTGTCCCCGGCCAGCTCAGGTAGGCGAGATGCCCAGTTCTTGGCGCTGACCGAGGGGAGCCCTGTGTTCCGTAGGGTTGGGGGCGGCAGTGAGGTCCCTGCCCCTCCTTGCATGTTGGGGGTAGGTAGGACCTAGGGACAGCTGACTTAACCGGAAGCTGAGGTTGGGAGGGGGGACAGCCGGGATAATGATGGCAAAGGAGCGCAGCTCCGTTGAGGACCAGGGCCCACTTGACAGCTACTGACTCTGGGGACGAGGGCTCCACTGAAGGGACCACTCCTGTTCCTGGAGTTTAAGAGGATCCCAAAGTCCAGCCAGCCCACCCTAGGTGGGCTCTGGAATGAAGAGGGGAGGGGGAAGCCAGCGTCTTTTTGAAGGTTTAAGTGCACTCCTGACAGCCTTCCCTCCGAGACCTCTTCCCGTATCTCAGGCTCCCCCGTCCTGTCTCGGGCTCCCTCGTCCTGTCTCGGGCTCCCCTGTCCTGTCTCGGGCTCCCCCGTCCTGTCTCGGGCTCCCCCGTCCTGTCACAGGCTCCCCCGTCCTAACTCAGGCTCCCCCGTCCTATCTCAGGCTCCCCTCTCCTATCTCAGGCTCCCCTGTCCTATCTCCAGACCTTCCTCCCCATGGCTGTGCTGGACCGAGGGGGAGCTTCAGGATATTATTATTCTTTATTTTTTATTTTTTTATTTTTTTTTTTTGTTCTTTTTTTGGAGACAGGTCTCCCTGCTGCCCCAAGGCTGTTCTGGAAAACTCACTCTGGTAGACCAGGGCTTGGCTTGAACTCACAAAAGGACTTCCGGCTTGCCTCTGCCTCCCAAGTGCTAGGATTAAAGGTGTGCGCCACCACGCCCGGCTGAGGATGTTAATATTCTTGAGCCTGTGAGGAGTGGGAATGCAAGAACAGGGTGCCTGGCCATGGGGGTGACAGGGAGGGGTATAGGGCACAGGGGTCTCCTCTATATGTTGACAGCAGAGCAAGTTGGGTTTCCTAGGCTATACCAGACTCAGAGTAAAGAGAAGGGGGTACTGAGGCTAGCCCTTCCCCTCCCTACCTTAGAGGGCTCTGGCTCACTATTGAAGACTCTGCAAGAAGAGATTCAGGTTAGATAGTAAGAAGGACTTCTTTACTCACTAAGGGTGGAGCAAGGGTGTTTTGGAGGGGTCTCATTGCCCGGGAAGGAAGGAAATCCCTTGGAGAACCCAGACAGACACCAAGGGGTGAGGACAAAGCAGAGCAGGGAGAGTCAGAGGGTCTCTAGCCCTACACCGGCATGCTCCCTTACCTCCTCTGCCCCCTCTCTCTCCCTTGGAGTCGGATGAAATGGTAACTTTCTGCAGCTCTTAGCCAGCTTGATCCCCATCCTCAGCACCTAGAGGTCCCCAGGAAGGGGGGGGGGTTTCTGTTGTCACTGCTCAGAGAAAAACGATAGACGTGGCGGCTACCTGGGGTTCACCCATGAAAGCCCAGGTCTCTGCTGCCTGGGCACAGCCTCAGACCTGTTGTATGGGGCTAGGGGCTTGGCAGAGCTGACCTCGCTCAGACTACCCATCTTAGTCCTCTAGGTGGGAGCCTCTGGCTCCCCTGAGGTCTGAGGCCTGAGCTCCCTGAGTCCCAGGTGGCTGGCTTGGTTACCATTGAACCCATGAACTGAACAGCTAGCTGTTTTCTTTCCTCACCCTGGGAGATGGCACTAGGGAGGTGCATCAGGTGGCAGAGAGGTGTCAAAGCTGGATGGCCACTCACTGAAGGGGCTTTGACTCCACTAGGACAGAAATGGATCAGGCCTTCTCTCCTCTCTGTAGCTGGTCCGTGATAGAGGGGAATCTTCCCACTCCTGGTTATAGCCACATGAGTGACCTAGAGGGCCCACCACATGACAGTGGGGGTTGGGGCCACCTGTCCCGACTCACTTGTCTCTTTTCTACTCTGAGCCTCAGCTGCCAAACTGAGCTTGGGGATCAGGGGGGGCAGTAGTTTTTCTACAGGCCTTAAGGTGATGGGCACTCATCGACGCAGCAGCTCCTTTCCCACACCCACCTGGCATTTCCGGAGAGCAGGCCAGGGTCACCCAGCTTGACCTGGCCTCCCTCTTGAAGCTCTGCCCACAAAGAGCCCACAAGATCCTCCTCAGCCCAGCCCTGTCTCCTTAAAGACAGGAAACCAAAGGCCAGATGGGCAGGGACCAGCTGAGCCTGGCCAGCCATCCGGACCTCCTTTGCAGAGGCAGGGCTCGCGGTCTGGCTGGGAAAGGTGGGGGACATGCCAGAGTGTAACTGGGTTCATTCAGTGTTTGCTAAGGGAGCCTCCATGCCCTGCCAAGGCTGGGAACAGGCCTAGAACCTTCCTCTCCAGTTAGGCCTTTGGAAGAGGATATCTTTCCTCGGCCTACTGGTAGATGACCCGCGCTTTGAAGGCTGTGGCCCTCACTGGCCTGCAGGAGCTGAGGATCCCGCAGAATCCCAGAGTCCTGAAGTGAAGTGCGTTCACCACCCATCCGAGCAGGGACCAGAGCATAGCACTCCCTCCACCTCGACCCCCAGCTCCATGTGGACTGACGCACAGACTAGATGGACAGACAGAAGCCTCTCTCAGAGAAGATGGAAAATGGGGAGAGGTCTCCCCCTTCCTGAGTACTGGATGGAGGAATCCACGCATACTTCTTCCTTCTGTCTTTCATAGTGTCCTTCCATCCAGTCTCCTTGGCTCTGGCCCTATCGCTTCTCACCCAGGCGTGCCATCTCTCTCCCTGGCACTGGGCCCTGATAGGGGCTGCATAGCCCTGAGCCTCCCAGGATGCCCTCTGAGTCTATGACTCCCAGCTCCCAGTCAGGGCTTGGTGGCCTTTCAGAAGAGGTGGGATAGGTTAAGGGCTGTGAGTCAGACAAGTGTAGATCAAGTTCAGCCAGGCAACCTGGAAGCCGTTTCTCTAATCTGTGGAATGGGTCATAGGTTAATAATAGTGCCCACTTCATGGGTTATTGTGAGGTTTAAAAGAGATCCTATGTGTAAGACACCTGGCACACAGTGAGGCCTCACTAGATGAAGTTGTTGTTAGAAAGGAGACAGGATCTGGGACTGGCTCAGCTGTTAAGAGCACTTGCTCTTGGGGGCTGGAGGAATGGCCTAGCGGTTAAGAGCGCCGACTACTCTTACAGAGGACCCGGGTTCAATCCCCAGCACCCACACGGCGGCCGAGAACCATCTGAAACTCCAATTCCAGGAGAACTCCAGTTCTAGGCGAGTCCGACACCCTCTTCTGACCTCTGCGGCATTGCACGACACGGGTGCACAGACCTGCATGCAGACAGTACATTCATACACATACAGAAATAAATAAAATTAATAAAAAAAAAAAAGAGCACTTGCTCTTGCAGAGGACTCTGTTTCAGTTCCCTGCACCTAGCCATTCACAACTGCCTATAGCTCGAATTCTGGGGATCTCTGACTCCCTCTTTTGGCTTTTGCAGGTACTGCATATGTGGTTTATACTTAACCACACACATACACAAAAATTTAAATTAAAAAAGAAGACACACACACACACACAAAAGAAGACACGGTTTCACATAGCCCATGGTGGCTTTGAACTCTGTATTGAGGATGAACTTCTGCTCCTCCTACCTCTGCCTTCCAAATGCTGGGATCAAACCCAGGACTTCATGCATGCTAAGTCAGCATGTACCAACTGTATCTCCAGACCCAGAGAAGCTTCTAAAATAAGCTCTTGGACTGGTTTTCCATGGTCTTTGAGGCAAGCCCACTGCCTTTCTCTGGGATTCAATATCTTCTTCTCAGCATACCACTAGGACCCATCAAGTGCAGGTCACACCATGGTGAGTCAGGCTTTTGGGTGCGTGTGTGCGGTGTGTATGATGTATGTATGTCGTATGTGGGGAGTGGCTTGGAGAGGTAGTATAGTGTATATGTGTGGTGTATGTGCAATCTGTATGTTTTAGATGTGGGGGTGGCTTGTAATAGTGATGTTTCTATATGGTGTGATTGTGTGTATGTTAACCCGTGATGCTTGAAGCCCTTTGTGCATTCTAATGCTTGCTCATGCCTTCATATGACTGGGAGCCCTGGCTTAGCAGGAGCAGTGTAGCTCAGGAGGGGACAGCTGGGAAGGCTGGGTCAGGCAGGACAGGCCATAGCAGGCCCAGCATCCTGGCAGGGGGCACACATTAGCCCAGAATCCCAGAGGCCCTTGTAGCCCAGAGGCTGTATATCACAGAGGTTTAACCAGTGGCCTGGCACATAGTTGTACGCTGCCTTGAGCCTTGTTCCTGGCCTGCCTGTCATAAATTGCACTGAGATTTCAAAATATCTCTGTCCCCTTAAGCTCCGCTTGGCACAGCCAAGAAAGTCTCATTCCTCAGAGGTCTCCACCTAGCCCCCAACACCTGGGCTGCCTCCTTCAACTCAGGCAACTGGGGACCTCCTTCCTTTTCCCTCTTTCTGCTAGAAGGGTGTAGAAAGACTTCTGGAAGGCTGGAGAAGAGCTACGAGGACTGCCGTATAGAGGTGAAAGGATGCTAAACATTGGTGGCAGATGCCACACAATACTGGGCAGTCTGCTCACAAAGAGGTGGAAGTGGCCTGTAGTGTGTCATCTGTGACGCCCCTCCCCTCCAAGCATGGCTACAAAGAGCTGTCTAGCTGACTTTTGAGAGGGGAAGCATGGTATTGCTCTGGCCAGGGTGGACATCTCTTATCTTCTCCAGAGATGCCCACTGCGCCACCTGGATGCGACTGCTGGTACTGCAGCTCGGCCACGGCACCCTGTACTAGGTACCTGTGACCATACAAGGTTCAAACCCACAGTGTCTTGGTTTGCTAGGATAGCCATGAGAGAATACTACAAAGTGGACAACAGAAATTGATCGTGTCACACTTCTGGATGCTAGAAGGCCAACATCAAGGTGAACCAGTGAGGCTTCTTCCCCTGAGGACTAAGAGGGAGCTGCCCATCTCTTCCCGAGCTTGCAGTAGGTGGCTGGTAATCTTTGAGGTTCCTCGGCTTGTGGGTGCATCACCTGATCTCTGCTTCCATCCTCACATATACCTGTATGTACGTCTGTGCTATGTATGACACGGTCATATATACTGGATAGGGCCTCCCCTGATGTGTGACTTCTAGGTAGACACAAAGAAATTCACCTCAGATAAGGTACTGATGATAGACCAAAGAAAGGATCCCCCCACACACACCTGTAGCCTAGTGAACCAGTGTGTTGATTGGCATTCCTACAGGAGCCTGGGAAAGGGGTGGCTTACAGGAGTACCAGTCACTCAAAGGAGCTGCATCCTTGGGGCTGCCTACACAGCCTGGGAGCAGCTCGGCTGATGGGACAGCTGCTTCTTTGCAGCAATTGTTACTGTTTCTATAACTTCAGGGGGAAAGTGACTCTTTTTTTTTTTTATGAGTATGAGTGTACTGTCTGCATGTAGGTTTGTGCACCCGTGTTGTACGATGCCGCAGAGGTGAGAAGAGGGCATCGGATTCCCCTAGAACTGGAGTTAAAGACGGTTCTTAGCTGCCATGTGGGTGCTGGGAATCGAACCCCAGTCCTCTGCAAGAGCAGTCAGTGCTCTTAACCGCTGAGCCATCTCTCCAGCCCGGAAAGTGGCTCTTGTAAGTTTTAGGACCTTCCTGAACCTTGTAAGTTTTGTCAGCTTCCTGAATCCTATGATCCTTTCTCCTCCCTCTGGGAAGGAATCCTTCAGTTTGGAGGAACTAGCTATACACCACCGCCAATATGGTCTCATCTTAACAAAGGGCACCCACAGTGACTCTGTTTTCAAAGATTAATTCTTAACATAAGATATTTAGGGTTTGAGGCACCATTTGACCTGCAACATGTAGAAAGTCTCAAACACTTGGGCCTGGAGAGATGGCTTATTAAAAGCACTGGGTGGGGGCTGGAGAGATGGCCTAGCGGTTAAGAGCTCCGACTGTTCTTGCAGAGGACCCGGGTTTGATCCCCAGCACCCACATGGTGGCTGAGAACCATCTTTGACTCCAGTCCCAGGGGAATCAGACGCCCTCTTCTGACCTCCGCGGCATTGCACGACACAGGTGCACAGTCCTACATGCAGACAGTACATTCATACACATAAGAAATAAATTAAAAAAATTTAAAAAACTCATTAAAAAAATAAAAGCACTGGGTGTTCTTGCAGAGGACCCAGGTGTGGTTCCTAGCACCCACATGGCAGCCAACAACTATGTAACTCCAGTTACATAGTTGACACCCTCTTCTGACCTCCATGAATATTATGCACATAGATGAACTTGAGATACATGCAGGCAAAACACTCATATACATATTCATAAAATAAAAATGAATAAATGAAAAAAGAAAGTCTCCAATGGCAGTCCGTGAAATGACATGGTCACAGTGACAGCCATGCTGTGACATGCACACTGGGCGAATTTACTTTGGCAACCCATAAGGAACAGAGACAGTAACCTAAGAAAGCATTACCAATGTGCAGGCCAATAGATGAAATGACTCCACCCACCTGCTACCAGGCACAGACACCATGGACTAGTGACAGCTGACTTGTGAGAAGCATTTAACATAGATCAGCTCACCTAATCCCCACAATATGGTCGTGACTTAGGGACCATTACTTACCACCCTCATTTTACAGGTGTGAGAAAGAGCTAACTAAACAGGTTACACAGCCACCGCCAGAGCCGAGATCAGAGCCAGGTGGGAACCAGCGAAGTGCTCACTCTACAGTGTGCCACTTTTCCAACCATCCACAGTCCCAACACGTGTAATAACAGACGTGTCACACAGACCACTGCTCACAAAATGACAAGCAGCTTACTGAGCATGGGGTAGCATTCAGAGACTGTGAACTTGGAAAATAATTTTCCTTTTTAGGTGTGGACCCCATTGCTGGATGTGTGATTCTGTGAAAAACTTTGTGGTGTCACTTGACTGAGCTGATGTGTACAGTGAGTGAACCTGGGCCTAAGGACACAGGAAATGACCTTAAAGGAGTATTTGTTTCTCCAGCTGCTATCACAAAGCGCTGCAGACAGGGGCTTAAACAACTGAAATGTATTTATCACAGTTCTGAAAGTTAACACTGAGATCATGGTGTCATGGGGTTGTGATAGCAGTAGTGGCTTGTTTGCTTGCCTCCCTTCGTTCCTTTATTTATTTATTTATTTGCAAGATCCAATGTATGCTAGGCTATTCTCAAACTCAATATGTAGCTGAGAATGATCTTGAACTTCTGATCCTTCCAAATGCTGGAATTATGGGCATGTGCTGCCTACCATGCTTGATTTATGTAGCATTAGGATTGAATCCAGGGCTTCTTACATGCTAGGCAAGCACTCTTATGAACTGAGTTACATCCAAACTTGCTCTTCTTTAAAAATTTTTTATGTGTATGAGTGTATTGCCTACATGTATGTATGTAAGTGCACCCATGTTGTGCAATGCCCAGGGAGGTCAGAAGAGGGCGTAAGATTCCCTGGAACTAGAGTTATGTGGGTGTAGCTAGTACTTTTAACCACTGAGCTATCTCCCCATCTCTTATTCCTTCCTTCCTTCCTTCCTTCCTTCCTTCCTTCCTTCCTTCCTTTCTCTTTCCTTCCTTCCTTCCTTCCTTCCTTCCTTCCTTCCTTCCTTCCTTCCTTCCTTCCTTTCTTTCTTTTGGTCTTTTTGAGACAGGGTCTCCCTGTAGCCCCAGCTGGCCTGGAACTCGCTTTGTAGACCAGGTTGGCCTTGAACTAACAGAGATCCACCTGCCTCTGACTCCAGAGTGGCAGGATTGAAGGCGTGCGCCACCACACCCGGCTTGTTCCTCTTTTTTTAAAATATTTATTTTATTTTATTTATTTTTTATGTGTATGAGTGTACTGTCTGCATATAGGTTGGTGCATCTGTGTCGTGCAATGCCTCAGAGGTCAGAAGAGGGCATCGGATTCCCCTGGAACTGAAGTTAAAGACGGTTCTCAGCCGCCGTATGGGTGCTGGGGATTGAACCCGGGTCCTCTGCAAAAGCAGTCAGCACTCTTAACTGCTAGGCCATCTCTCCAGCCCCTGTTCCTCTTTTTTTAAAGACAGCCTTCTGCTATGTAGCCCAGGCTGGCTTCCAACTCCTGATCTTCTTGCCACAGCCTCCCCAAAGGCTGGGTTAACAGATGAATGCCACACTAGGCTCCGGGTTGGTTTCCTCTGTAATAGGCTTTATCTAAATTCCCTTGATGTATAAAGATGCCATTTGGTGTTAGAGACCACTTACATCATTTTAACTTAGTTATGTCTTTAAAGGTCTTTTATCTGAATGGAGTCATGTTCTGGTATACTTTCAGATTTAGGGCTTCTATACAGAAGGGGCAGGGTTACACAGTTCATCCATAACAGAAAAGACAGACTCAGTCATCCTCCTCCCCAATCCTGGAGTTGCTAGAATTTGAAGGAGACAGGCACTGTTGTTGTTTTTTGTGTGTGTGCTGTTGGATACATGTCAATTGTGAACCACTGACTTTTGGAACATGCACTGACAGAATCCTAAATTATCAGCCGCTCTGTTATCCCATACATGTGACTTAAATGTGCTAGGAAAAAAAAGAGACAGGCACTGTTTTTAGGAAGTCCCCCAGTGAAGCTGAAATAAGAAACACCCACACCCCCCCACACACACACACACCAGGAAAGAAGTTGAATATTAACACAGTCTGTCTGAGGAAGGGTATTGGGCAGCCACTAGGTAGAAGCCAACAAATCAGAGAAAGTACCCAGGAAATGAGTTACAAAGGGAAGACCATCTGGAAGATGGGGGGGATGTCCTAACAGGAGGATGTGGGGTTCCGAGTTGGGGTGCTGGGGTTCCTGTGGGAATGCTGTGCTCAGCAGACTCAGCCAGCTGGGCCCAGGTCTCCACCAAAACTGCCAGCTGTGGCCTCAGCCCAGGGTTCCAACACAGCAGGGGGCATCTCAAACTATGTGGGGCAGGGGTCGGGGTGGCTTTGCACACTGTCACCATTGGTGAATGTCACCCTGCTGGGTGTAAGGTACAGGATAGTTGGGTTTCTGGCCGGTGGGCTGCTGGGTCTCCAGTAAGCACCACATGTCCGTCTGTCACAGGATTGTCAGCTCTTGCCTGTGGGCTGAGAATGGGACTCTGGCTTCCCAAATACGACTCTTCTGGCCTTGTTGCTGTGTTTCCCCAGGGCCACCTTGTCTCCGGACCTCCATCTCCCTCTCTGGGCTCTGTTCTCAGCCCCTAAGTCCCGAGATGCCGTGGGCCTCCCACTGCGCAACCATTTCTGACACTCTTCCTAATGGTCCTGTATTTTAATACTGCTCTGCATGAAACAGACCCCATCTTGCACTTAGGCTGGGGTGGGGGTGACTCTGAAAGCCAGGTGTGGTCACTCACCTGAGATACAGCCCTTCAGTGTCTCCATCCTTCAGTCCTCTCCTGCTCTTCCTTGTGTGTTCACGACCAGTGGCTCTTCATGTACGTGTCTCTCTGTCTGCTCAGGTATGAAGCGGCCATTGAGCCCATCTCCCTTAGGTGACAAGGAGACCCCCACGTCTACAGAAGCTGAGTGCTCCCCACACACTGCAGAATCGTCTAAGCCTAAGCGGGAAAGAAAAAGACCTTCCTACACACTTTGTGATGTCTGCAACATCCAGCTGAACTCTGAGGCCCAGGCCCAAGTGCACTGTGGGGGGCGCGCCCACCAGCGGAGGCTTCGGCAACTCAGCCTGGGCAAGACATCCACAGGGCCAGGTCAGTGCGGACGGGCGCTGCTCCC
Source organism: Rhizomys pruinosus (assembly GCA_009823505.1). Taxonomy (NCBI): domain Eukaryota; kingdom Metazoa; phylum Chordata; class Mammalia; order Rodentia; family Spalacidae; genus Rhizomys; species Rhizomys pruinosus. Next base: position 485,336 of record VZQC01013847.1, read on the forward strand.
ACAAACTGTATTTGAGTCCCTTTAAAGGACTCTGGGTCTATGGGCTTCCTTCTGTAGGGTCTTTCGAGTCAGGGTGCCTTTGGTGAGGTCTTGGGATCTGAGGCTCTCCTGATGCTGTCAAGTTTTGCTTTTCAGGGCTGGGGATATAGCTCAAGGGCAGGGCCTAACCTGGCATGCGCAAGGCAAGGCCCTGGGTTCACTTCCTAGTGCTGTAAAACCAGCCTGGCATGGTGGCACAGGCCTTTGATCCCAGCACTTGAGAGGCAGAGGCAGGTGGAGGAAACCAACGCTCAGCACCCCAACATGTTTTTCTTTTCTTTTCTTTTCTTCCTTTTCATGAGGCAGGGTCTCCCTGTAGCCCCAGCTGTCCTGCAACTCCCTATGTAGACCAGACTGGCCTTGAACTCACAGAGATTCTCTCCAGTGCTGGGATCAAAAGCCTGGGCCCAACCACGCCTGGCTCTGTGGACAATTTTTCTATGGAATCTCTTGGGGTCCTAGAGTCTGTCTCCTCTTGAGGTCTCTTCAGTTCTGAGGGCTCTCCCTCAGGGCACATTGTGACATTTCTCCAGCCTAGAGCTATCCGTCAGGGACAGTGTTCGAGACAAGGCCTTACCTGCAGGGTGTTCCAGGCTCCTGCTTCACAGGCTGGGGTGGGCAGCGTGGTGCACAGCACTCTAGCTGAGGGACAGCAGGAGGGCCCTCTTTCCTTGGTGGCTGGATTCCCAGCCAGGATTTCTGCCTCTCCCTGGCTGGGGCGACATCGCAGAGGGTTGGCTGCCAGCATTGTAGGCGCAGCCAGCTGCAAGGCAGTGTTCTGGGGGAAACGGGTGAATGCATTTGTGAGGGTGATGTCTGCTGACAGGCACACGGGAGTCACGAGCTGCATGCACGCAGGAGAGACGGATCCACACACGGCCCTGGGTTGGGGGAGGAGGGAGGTGTCCTTCCTCCAGGTCTGGGGGCAGCTTCCAAAAATCCCCCATTGAAGCCCAGCTTTGTGGCTTTGCCAGAGGCTACCCTAAACTGACACCCTGTAAGCTCCTGATCTTCGGGAGACATTTATACGGCAGCCACTGTACCGCCCTCTGGCATGCCAGGGGCTGGAGACCAGAAAGAGCCAGGTTTCCCCAACTCCAAGGCTGAATCTGACTTTGGAGTTGAGCCAGACTCAGAAAAAGTAGATGGGTATTGTAGATTTGGTTAGGACACACCCCCAGGCAGAGGCAGGTGGATCTCTGTGAGCTCAAGGACAGCCTGGAGACCCCGTCTCAAAAAGCCAAAAAATAAATAAATAAATAAATAAATAAATAAATATATAAAAAGAAATAAAGAAGAAAGAGGTTGGGTAGAGCAGTTTCTGGAGACTTTTATGTCACAGAACCAACCGTCAAGGTTTAGTGATGGATGGGTTTGGAGATCCAATGGAGAAGGAGGTGGCGTGGACGTGCCCAGCTAGGCAAGCTCTTGATGGGGTGGGGGCAAGAGCAGCGTACTTGTCAGAAAGGGGTAGCAAAAGAGAAAAGAGTCTGTGTCCGTGGGGTTATTTGGGGAGTCGCTAACTTAGGAGTCACAAAGAAACATGATACCTAGTACAGCAGTCCAGGCTGTTAAGCTATGTCCATCCCTCCAGGGATCTGTCCACCTCTCACCTTGCCCTCCAGCCCTAGGTGGGCCCAGTGCAGGATGCTGAGACACTCTTGGAGAAATACTTAGTGCCTGCCCCTGGGGACTCATAGTTGGGCAGGGAGGCAGATGTGAAACCAGAGCTTTGATGAGAGGTGTGACCAGCATTGTGGTATATAGAAACAGGTGTGTTTATCATAGGGCCTCAGAGTTCGACTAAGTGTAAGAGAAGCTGTCACCATTGGCCTGGTTAATTCTGGGCCTACAGTAGGCCATGGCCCCCAGGTACTACCCCTCCTGTGGATGTCATATATGTTCTTGGCTCTGAGAGAGAGAGGGAGAGAGGGGGAGAGAGAGAGAGAGAGAGAGAGAGAGAGAGAGAGAGAGAGAGAGAGAGAGAGAAACTGAGTATCCCACAGGGAGATGCTAGCACTTGTTCAAGGTGGGAGTCAGTTAGGAGAGGAAAACGTGTAGAACTGTAAGCCTTGCTGAACAGAGGTTCTGGCCTGGCATAGGACCGGGCTGAGGACAGAGCATTCCTCTTCACAGAGGCTCCTGGAGGTCCCTGGGGACGGGCTGATTGATTTGCCCCTAGTTCAGAAAGCCTTCCAGGAAGTACGAGGGGCCCGCCAAATGCTGCTTAACTCCTAGGCATTCTCTGTCTGAGACTCCACAGCACACAGGGAGACACAAAGGCCTCAGTCCCATTTAGAGCCAGGAGTTTATTCCCTGGGAACTGCCATTTTGATCAGGGTCCTGTGCGGCCGGAGGCTTCAACAGCGAGAGGCAGTGAGGCAGGGACCCCTTCTTGCTCATTTCCCCGAGGTGGTGGGAGGGGTGATGGAGGGGGCAGATGTGGCTCTTCCTGCTCTGAGCTTCTCTCTGACTTTGGGTCCGAGGCCTCCTTCCTTAGGCACACACCCAGATTCCAGAACTCTCCCCACCAGCCCTGGGTCACATTTCTCCGTCTCCTCGTTCCTCAAGCTTCCTACCTTCCCCTCCTGTCTCCCGCACAGAAGGCCCTTTCAGCCTTCAGGAATGTAACTTGGACTGTCTTTCACCCTCTTAACCCCACTCCCAAGGGGGAGTAGGGGTAGCAGGAACTTCCTCACCACCCACACTCACTGCCTTAAACAATGTGAAGTGATTCTTCAACTGCAGAGATCAAGGTGCCCACCCAGCTTCCTGGCTCTGATCTAGGTGTTGGGCAGCACAGGGCACTGCCCCACGTGGAGCGTTACTACGGGGCCGAACTGTTCACAGAGCTCTTCCACATGCAGTAGCACAGTCTCGAACCCCAACCCCCAACCCTGGCCCAGCTGACCCTCTGACCCAGATGATTACCTTCAAACCTTACTCTCCGCATTGGAATACGGGGGCCCAGACAGTGACACAGCCAAGGCTACACAGCCTGGTAGAGATCCCAGCTGTCTGACTCTTAAATTCCTGTTTCATACCCTGACCCTAGTTAAGGAGAACTATATTAATAGAGATTGAGCTGGTGGTGGTGGTACATGCCTGGTATTCCAATACTTGATAGGCAGAGGCTCAAGAATCACTGAGAGTTCAAGACCGGCCTACTGTTCACCGTGAGTTGCAGGCTAGTTAGGGCTATATAACAAAACCTTAATCCCAGCAGTCAGGAGGCAGAGGCAGGTGGCTCTCTGAGTTCAAGGCCAATCTGGTCTACATAGTGAGTTCCAAAGCCAGCCAGTGCCTCCCTGACTCTGAGTAGAATTAATGCCACTTTTTAATTTAGAGTGGACTTAGCCCCTTTCCCTCCTCCTCCATCCTCTACTCTACTGAGATCTGAAGGGAGAGCAGGGAATTTCAGAAACGACTTGAGCTCTGGCTCCCTGAAGTGGCTGGAGAGTTCTGAGTTGGGAATGCAAAGTAGATACTAGGAAGAACAGACTAGCAGAAATAGATAGGACTATAACAGCTTCAGATTAAAGCTTCCGCTGTAGCGACCAGAGTGGCGCCCCTGTCCCAGCTCCCTAGCCCGCCCTGTCCTCTACCTCCTCTCCAAGCTTCCCTTGCAGCCTCTGGCTGTAGCCGGAGCTCCCGGGTCATGCTTGAGTCACTGGCTTGATGAGTTCCTCACCCATGGCTCCCTACAGATGGATTAATTTCAGTTCCATCAGGAGGTCCCAGAAGTCTCCTCCCTGCCTCTCTGCCCTTCCCCATCTCCCAGGGCTACTGGTTCCCCTTCACTGAGCCCCCCACTCTGAGGATTTCAGGAGGAAGGACCAAGGAAACTGTCCCCTCCAGGCCGCTGAGCGCAGCCAGTGCCTCCCGCTGCATCCTCCTCTGACACGAAGGTGACAGAATCATGTACATTTCCCCTGGACAGACAAAACATCCCCTCCTCCAAGTGACCCCCCCCCACAGACCACCCAGAAAGGTGAGGCTGTCTGGGCAGAGAATTAAGGGGCTTAGTTTAGATCCCCACCTGGAAGAGGACAAAGCTTCATTAACTCTGGGCTTGAGTTTCTTCTCCTCAGAGCCTCTTCCTAACAAACCTGTTTTAGGATCAGCGACCGCCACCCCCTCCCCAGACCTGCTCTGTGGTTCAGGTATTGGTTGCCCTGTGATTACTGGTTATTGTGTGGTGGAGACAGGATGCTGACAGGGCGGGGCCCATAGACAGCACACAGGGCTAGGAATTCAAAACTGGGACCCAGCCGTGGGCTGTCTGTCTCCCCTTCCCCTTCTACCCCCCTGGCCGGCCAGCAGGTACTCGGATTGAGCGGAAAGCCAGCTTTCAGCAAGAGTTTGGGGGGGGGGGCAACAGCAGGGAGAAGAGCTGTGACCAGGCACAGGTGTCAGGAGTTCTAGTTGATCTGACAAACCCCTCTTCCTTTCTTCCCTGGCATTGCCCAGGTAACAGGTCTAAGAGGCTAACCTGGGCTCCCACCCCACTCCAGTGGCCTTCTCTTAGCCTCAGTTTCCCCTTTGAGAAAAGCAGATAACGATGAGAGGAGAGGAAAAAGAAAGCTGGCCGGGGGCTTCTGCCGGGTCAGGAGCAGGGGCAGGGGCAGGAGAATCTTCTAGCAGGCAGTGCAGGGGCCAGCACTACCTATGTCCCTGGAAGTCTCTGTGGACAAAGTCAGTCCTTTGTTTTGGCAGAAGAGGCACTAGGCAGGGGCCCTGGGACATAGGGGACGAAGATAGGACGGACCCCAGTCTGTCCTTGTCTCTGGTCTCCACATCTCAGATACTCGAAGCCAGAAGATGGCTGCATCCTTCTCTGTCCCCTTCCTGGCAAAGGGGAACAGGGCTTTCCAGGCTAACCAGGAGTCCCTCCCTCAAGCCCTCCCCTCCTGTCCCTCACATCCCCCCTTCCCTCTGTCACTCTGCCTGGATTTCATTTGCTCCTGCTCTGCCCTCCTCTGCTCTTCAGTGGCGTCTCCAAAGGCAGAGAATGCTCTTGGGTGAGTTCCGAGGGTCACCTGTGCTGGGGATGGGGATGGGGCTCCCGGACTTGGAGGCCAGGATAAATGCGCCCTCCGTCCTACCCTTTACCTGCTAATGTTGGTCCCCAGAGGTTGTCTCCTACCTTACCCCAGAGCTGACAGGCCAAGAACAAAGGATGGGGGAAGAGTGGGGATAGCTAGAGACTGCCCCAAGGACTTGGGGACACCACATGTCTAGACAGATGCATACTGGGAACCTGGGCCAAAGACCCCTTCTAGGAAATCACACCTTTACAGCCTCTAAGGGCCTGGAGTAGGGAGACACTGGACAGGGCTGAGAGAGAGCTGTTATCCCTTCAGAGGAGAGAGACAGAGGGGGCAGGATGTCCCGGCGGAAAGGCAGCTAGGACACTGGGGCCAGACAAGTGTCGCCCCCTCCCCACTTTTCCTGTGCCCCCCCCACTTGCTTCTCCACACAGGGCTTGCCTCGCCTTTGTTTTCGTTTTTTCTTTCACCCCTGCTTTTTTTCCATAGAATAAACCAAACTGGGTTTGAGTTGACTCTGTAGCCCAGGCTGGCCTCAAACTCACATCCTCCTACCTTAGCCCTCAAGTGCTAGAATTACAGGCATGAAGCACCTGGGTTCCCTGGCTTTTTCCGAGGCACAGCTTCCAGAGGGTGTTTCTGGGAACCCCTTCCTAGGTGCAAGGGCCTAGAGGCAGCCGGACTAGACTAAGGGCAGAGCAGGGTTTTCTCACCACTAGGCTTTGGATATTATCAAGCTTAGAGAGGGGCTGAAGCATCAGTGCACCCCAGAATCCTCAGAGGTGGGGGAGGGGTGTGAGGATGTGAGGAGGAACTGAGAATCCTATTGGGGAGTGGAGTGAGCTGCGTTGGTTCTCAGCTTGTCTGTAATTTGCTATGGAAACCAAACTGGCTTCAGTCTCACAGAGATCTACCTGCCTTAGACTCTGGGAGTCCTGCCGCCATGCCCAGCTTGTTTTGTTTTGTTGTTTGGTTTTGTTTTTGTTGTTTTATTTTCTTTGAGACGGGTTTTCCCTGTGGCCACTCTCTCCTCTGGATTTCTTTCTTTCTTGGCAAATTTTGAAAAAAATGTATTAGCATATATGAATTATACATAATAATGGGTTTCATTATGACATTTCAGACATGCATAATATGTACCTTGATCATGCTTACCCGTTCATCTCTCGCTCCCCTCCCACTTCTGCTCAACTCCTTCCACTTCCATGTCCTGTTTTTAAATTTTCCTTTAATATTTAAAAACTACACATTTTCAAGCATATACAAATACAATATCATAATATACTTCCATGTACTCTTTATTTGCCTTCAGCAACTGACAGGTCACGGCTTGTGTTTCATCTGAAGCCCCGGCCTCCATCCCCCATCCTCCGTCTCCCTCTTCCTGGGGATTATAGTTCAAGACACAATTTAACATCTTGAAGTAAGAGGAGAGAGACTGGCCCTGTGATCTCATGGGTTAGGTGCATTTGATTTTGTAAGGAACTATGCATGCTATGCATGCACTTGTCCTGGGTGATGTATCTGCCTGCAGACCTTGGCGTGTGTGCATCTTCCTTTGTGAAGGCTTATGCAGCCGATGCTTATTGCTTTCTAGTGCCTTAGAGACATCTCTCAAGGTCTGTGTGTCCATGGGTATGTTGATCATGCTCATCTGTGTGTACACATATGCTCATGTGGGGCCCCTGAGGGTATGTCTCTGCTTGGACAGTCGCTCCATGTGTCCACACATCAGTATGTATACACTGTGGGGAAATGTATGCACACGTGTGCTTTGAGATCTGTGTGTCTGTCTCTTGCTACACGGGTGCCGTGGGCCCCAAGGGTGTGCCCCATCTTTTCTAGGTATGGCACAACTACAGAATGTGATTTCCCTAGATTCTCTCTGTTGAGGTGATGTTGCTTCATAAGACCTGCTCTGCACCCCTGCCACAGTCTGGGCTTGAGTCCCTGGGGGTGGGGATGGCTCCCTCTCCATGCAGTCAGTCCGGTTTGCTCCCTGGGTGACCAGAGCTAACAACCCACCTTTTCAGTGGATCATGCTGTAGCCCCCCAGCAGCCCTGAGAATGTGCTCTGATATCATGGGGGAGGGGGTTGCTGAAATTTTCAGTCAAATAAGACCCGCCCAACCCTACACTTTGGGAAGTAGAGAATTTAGACCCCTGGTACTATCCTGAAACAGCCGTGGCAGCTTCTCGATTTGAGTGGAGCCAGGAGCCGGGCAATCCCACTGGATGTGTGCGTGTGCGTGGCTCATGCTCCATCCCAGAGCTCCAGGTGAAAATCCGAGGCAGACAGTGGGTGGTGCAGACCAGCACCGAGGGGCCTGAGCATCAAGGCGCCATATTCCCCAGCTTTCGTGGGGGAAGAGCAGTGTGTTCAAATGTGTGGGGGCTGGAAGGCATGACTGTGTGCTGAAAGGAGAGACCAGGTCACTCGAGTGCCTTGACATCCCTTCAGTTCTCAGCAGTAAGCTCACCTCCATTTCCGAACGGCCTCCGTAACCACCCCCTGCCGTGGTCCTCAGTCCCAGTCCTGTCCTGTCTCCCAGCACTTGGGAGGCAAAGACACAGGTGGATTGCTATGGCTGAGATAGTGAGGCCATCCTGGTCTACATAATGAATCCCAGGCCAGCTGGGACTGCATAGTGAGACCCTATCTCAAACAAAACAGAAAGTGAGTGGGAACTAGTTAAAGGCCGGATAGTCTAAAAAAAAAAGGCTGGATAGTCTAGGCTCCAGGTAAGGAACAGGGTCTGGGGGTGTATGGTTTGGTGGTAGAGTGCTTTGCTTGCCTAGCATTCGTAAGGCCCTGGGTTCAATCCCTAGCATGAATGAGAGCAAAGGTGACCAAACGGTAAGAGCTCAGCATGTTCAGAAAATGGCCCTTTTGGAGTTGGCTGGGGAGTCCTGGCTCCTGGCAAGATGCTTGAATTAAACTGTAGATTCCCACCGCAGACGAAAGCAAGGAAGCAAGCACCACAGCTGGATCTGTGGGAGCGTGTTCTGTGGCTGGGGGAGGGGGAGAGGGTTTGACAGTGCAGAGGCAGTGTCACCTATTGTTTGGAAAACCTTGAGCAAACGACTTAGACTTGGTGCTTGGTTTCCCTTCATACAGACGGTATTCTTGGTCTTCTTGGGGAATCGCGGTACAGCCTTAGCCCAGGGCCTGGTTCAGTTTCCACTCACTGGATAAATCGTGCTTAGTGCTGATGGTGCTGCTGTCAGGCAGGGGGAGGAGGGGTCAGGTTTCAGATCACTATGAGGTACAGTTGGGCAGGTCTGACCCATGACTGGACATGGCCTTTAGATCTCAAATACTCATCCTGGTCTCATGCCTGTAGGGAGGTAGAGACGCCTAGCTAGCTACCTCGGTACAGCCTAGCTAGCTAGCTACCTCGGTACAGCCTAGCTAGCTACCTCAGTACAGCGTCTTTACTCGTCCAGTCCTGGGCCAGGACTGGGTTCCAGTATTCACTAGTATGAACTGGCACCTGTGTATATGTGTGAGAGACAGACTTGCCAGAGAAAAGCCATCTGTGCTGGCCGCAAGCTGCTCAGCCTTGCGCTGACTTCCGATATATGGCTTTGGGCTGTGTGGATGTCATCCCATAGGTTAGGAAGCAGGCCTGTGAAGTAGCCCTGGCTCAGCTATGGAATACTCAGGGTCTCTGACAATCAGTGTCTGTCTCTGGGACTCAGTTTTTGCTAAAAGTCTCCCACTCTGAGTCTGAGATGCTGTGGCCGACATTACCAATCAGTGTCTTCCTTTCCTTGGCTAAGGGGAGGTTTTTGGAGGGGGCTGGGGACCCCTTCCTACCCTCAGTGTGGCTGATCCACATGATTCCCAAATAGTCCCTCCCCCATCCAGCCTAGCCCGCCCCTGTGGGCGGCATAAGTCCCCACTTGCCACCGCCATGACACACCCTCTAATACCCTTTCCCTGGTCTCTTTCATCTCCAGCCCCCTACCGGCAGAGTTGGAATAAACTTTCCAGGCTAGTTGGAAGGATGGTCCCCCTTAGCCTGGTGGGCTGGGTTCTCCTGCCTCCCCACAAATTTCCCAGTCTAGGAAGTTGCCTATGTGTGGGAGGGAGGCAGGGGGACACCAGTATTTAGTAGGGGGTCTGGGGTCCCATGCCCTGAGAGCAGACATGGTGCCTCCTGGGAAGAGAGCTGCTGGAGAGGCCTCCAACTCCAACAAGAATGTCAGCGCTATTTCAATGAGCACCGGAAGGAGGAGTTTCCCTGGCTGGACTTTGACTACGAGCGGAAGCTGATGTTTTTGCCTTGAGTGCGGACAGGCCCTGGTGAGAAATACGCATGGCAAAGCTGAGAAGGCCTTCACAGTGAGCACCGACTTCAGTGCCATGCCCTGTTGCACCATGTCGCCTCTGGAGCCCAGAGGTCAGGCTCTGGCCCTCAGCCAGGGTCAGCCCACCCTGGAGGGTCCTGCTGAGGGAGGAGGGGCCTACCTCAGCCTGGCAACCACCTCCACATCCAGAGTTGTCAAGATGGAGGTAGACCCGGCCAAAGTGGCTGTGCTGACCACTGTGTACTGCGTTGCCAAAGATGATGTGCCGGATGACCGCTGTTCTGCCCTACTTGAGCTACAGAGGTTCAACCTGTGTCAGGCACTGCTGGGCAAGGAGCATGGCGATTACTACAGCCCCAGGAGGGTGAGAGACATGCAGGTGGGTGGCAGCCAGAGGTAAGGGGAGGGCTTGGGGAGGGAGGCACTGAGGCACCTGGGAAGAGCCCCAGCATGTCAGGCCCCGCGGAGCAGCCAGTGTACTTCATGTATTCTCTACCATTCCTGACCTTCACCAAGGGCTGCTATGTGCCTGGCATTGGGACAGCTATACTAAACACAACAATGAGGGCAGATCTGGCCCTGTCGTTGGTTTCACAGGGGCATGCTTTGTACTCCCTAGGCCAGAGATCACAAACTGGTGGCCTTGGGGTCTGGTTAGCACACAGATGGGTTTGATGAATTTTCACTGTACTTTTTTCACTTTTAAAAACTCAGAGCTAGGTGTGTTGACACACATCAGTGATCTCAGCACTTAGGAGGTGGAGACAGGAGGATCAAAAGTTTAAGGTTGGGCTGGAGTTTAAGGTTGGCACAGCCGTTAAAGGCTCAGGCTTACGACCAAAAGTTCAAGATTATCCTTGGCTACATAGTGAGTCTGAGGCCAGCGTGGGCTGTAGATGACCCTGTTTCAAAAAAAAAATATGAAAAGAGATATTCAAGAGATTGGTAAGATTTAGCTTTATGGGATCTATTGAAAAATGACATCTCAAAAAAAAAAAAGAAAGAAAAATGACAATGACATCTCTGCTGGGCATGGTGGTGGACACCTTTAATCCCAGCCCTCAGGAGGCAGAGGCAGGTGGATCTCTGTGAGGTCAAGGCCAGAATGGTCTACATAGTGAGTTCCAGGACAGCTGAGGGTACATCAGAGAGACCCTGTCTCAAAAAGACCACAAAGAAAAGAAAGAAAAGAAAAGAATGCCATCTCCCTGATCTCTGGGCAGGCATAATGGAGCTCTTGATCAGGGTATGGATTTACTAGAGTTTTCCCATCCTTATCCCTGGCCCTCTCCAAGCTCGAAATTGCCCATAGGGTCCCTAGTAGTGTCCAAATTGCAGCTCTGCCTGGGTTCAGCTGTGCAGGTCCTAGGGGGTTGGTGGAGTGGGGAGTTGATTCCTTCTACAGAGAGACAAACAGCACATAGCTGGGACCCTGTGGAGCTGGCCAGGACTTGCTCCTGAACATGTCTGTTGGTGACCCCACCTCTCCAAGAATAAAGCAGACTAGGGCAAGGCTGCAGAGACAAACACAAGGGAAAAAAAACAAAACAGCCTTTTTAGAGTTCTTTATAGTTCATGGAGCACGTTTTTTGGAGGGCCCTTTTTGAGACAGGGTCTCCCTGTAGCCCCAGCTATCCCGTAACTCACTCTGTAGACCAGGCTGGCCTTGAACTCAACAAAGATCCACCTGCCACTGCCTCCCAAGTGCTAGGATTAAAGGCGTGTGCCACCACGCCCGGCTCATGGAGCACTTTTATACCCATAAGTGCAATAACAAAGATTTATACTTATACTTATAAAACTCGTGATAAGCTTTTAGGGAGAGTAGTTATTAGCCAAGAACAGGCATTAGAGCTGAGAAAATGGAAGCTTGGACAGGTAAAGTGACTTGCCCAGGATGGCACAGCCAATAAGCGGCAAAGCCAGGCTTGGTCTCTGTGTCTGGCCCCAAGCATGTGCTCTTCCCACAACGCTGTTCTACCCCCCTCTTCCTGCCTAACTCTGTGCTCCCTCTTCTTTTCTCCCTGGCTATCCCAGGTGGCCATTGCCAGTGTATTGCACACAGAGTCCTGCCAGCGCCTGAATGCCTCCCTGTATGTGGGGCTGGTGTTAGCCGAGGCCAGGGACTGTCCTGAATCCCACAGTCTGTCCCTGTTTGCTACTTTGGTGTTCCCGTGTGAAGGCTAGCCTGCTACCACTTTCCTGGGCAGTGTGGAGCTACGGGACAGCGAGGTCATCACAGGCCAACTCCTAGACATCCTGCAGGCCTTTGGTGTATCTGCATTCAAACTTGCCTGGCTCAGCTCAAGTGACTGCCTTGGGAGTGTCAGCCTGCAGCTCTGGGCCACCTGCCCATTGCTCGTGGACTTGCGCTGCCTCCCAGGCCGGATAGATCCCAACCTCTGCCTACCTGGATGAATATGAGAGCATATTGGAAGCCCTGTTCCGCCTGCAGTGGCCGAGGCCTGGCCTAACTTGGTACACAGCTTGGAGGCCACAGCCCCGACCTCTCCCACAGCTGCTGCACTGGCCTCAGCCCTGCGCCACTTCACCTTCTTAGCCTTCGCCCACCTGCTGCTGCTCGACGCACTGCCCTGGGTGAAGAAGCTCGCCCTGGTTCTGCAGCCAAAAGAGCCGGACTTGGCCTTGCTGCAGCCGGTGGTGATGGCTACGAGCTCAGGCCAGCTCCGGGGGCGCCCGTCTCAAGGGCTTCCTGCAGGAACTGGCCAGCTCCGACCCTGATGCGGGCGGCAGGAGCCGCACCTACCGCGGTGTGGAGGTGCTGGGCTACACCGGGGCTTGGAGCGGCTCCGGGAGGCTTTCCTGGACTCCATGCGGAGGGGGCTGCGGGACTCTTTCCGCGGACCCTCGCTGGATGCCGTGGCCGCCCTGGCTGCGATCTTCGATGCCCGCCGCTACCCGCAGGTGCGGGAGGAGCTGGGCGCGCACGGCGAGGGGGCCCCCGCGGGTGCTGCAGCGTGGCTTCGCGCCCGCCGTGGTGCGCCCGCGCGCCCTGGCCGACTTTGCGCCCTTCAAGCGCGTGGTACCCAGTCTCGGCCTCCGCCGGCCGCGGGCCCTGTGCGGCAAGCTGGCGTGCGCGCATTCCGAGCTGCACGAGCTCTTCCCCGACTTCGCCGCCCTGGCTGCCCTGACCTTGGCGCTGCCCGTCGGTGCCGGGCTGCTGGACAAGGTGGGCTGCAGCCGCGAGCTGCGCTGGTGGGGACAGAGCGGAGCCGGGGACCGCAGGGTCGGCCACGTGCTGAAGATCGCAGTGGATGGGGCCCTCCCTGCATGACTTTGACTGCGCTGGCCTTGGAGTTCTTAGAGAGTGGGTCGGGGGAGGGGCTGCTGCGGTCTTTGCTCACCTGAGGATGGCCTCCTCTTGTCCTAGCTAGCCTGGGGTCCTTGAATTGAAAGGCACGCATGTCCTTAACGGTGCTACTCCCAAGCTGACCTACTGTGTTGTCTGGCTCCTCGCCTGATCACCAGACCCATCCCCTGGCCTGTGAGGAAACAGAGGCCTGGGCAAGTGGGCAGAGATGCCAGTCCCTTGGGGTTTTTGTGGCCTTTGCTGAGAAATAGCTTGCCTTTCCCTTGCTCCGAGCTGCTCCCAAGACAGTAGGGGGTTTCTGTTAAAGGAAGGAAGCAGAGTGGGCTTAGGAACTGAAGGAGTGAGGGAAAGGAGAGTGGGTCCTGGGACTTTCCTAGCCCAGTGCTTAGCAGTGTCTTTTTTTTGCCTAAGAGACTGGAGAACTGATCACAGCACAATACTCTCTGCGTGGAAACTAATAGGTCCAGGGTGCAGTGATTGCAGGGAAATGTCCTCCCATCAACTGCCTGAGGGTTTTTCTATTATGACCATGTTTATAGGTATAAATCTATAAATAAATAACTCTATCCTATGTGTCATGGGGTTAACACCCAAAAATCAAAAAGGACTTCATTTGGTTTTGCAACTACAGGGCTAAGAAAGTCCCAAATAGCATGGATTTCCTACCGCCCCCCCACTTCTCCCCCTTCCTCCCCCTCCCCTCCTCCTGGTCTCCTGCTTTTGCCTCACACTGTTAAGACCAAGGACTGCAAAACCACAGTGCTGTTCTTGGGGGTCTCAAGAGCTAGTTTGGGGCTTTACCAAGGGTTCTGGGACCAGGCGTTGGGTGTGCCATGAGGAACAGCTGGGGTCTCACCAGAGCTGGAGGCTCCATCCCTTCAGGCCCCTGTGGGTTTCTTTGCAGCTCTTTCTGGGAGTGGCAGGGAGGCTAAGGGGCAGGGGACAGACAGTTAAGGGAAGGGAGCTTTCCTTATGCCACCTGAGTTTGGTGGTTTGTGGTAAAACGGAAATCCAGAATATCAAGCTGTCTCCACGATGGTGTGTATGTCAGGGAACAGCCCTGGCTCCTCTGTGCCCTCTCTTGGCTTTAACTCCCTTTAAGAGCCCTTTGGGCCACTGTTGAAGTGGAGGGGTCATTTTTCTGCCTGGGAGCCTTGAGCTATGGACATCTTGCCTCTTCTTCCCCAACTGGGCTTAGCTGGTGCTGTCTTATGAAGAGGGGTCAGGAGTTCCTGTCCTGTCTGCACACCCAAGAAGCCCACCCTTCTGTTCTGGCAGCAGAGGTGGGAAAGAGCCCTGGGGCTCCATTTCAGACCCTACCCTTCTTCCTCTTGCAGCAGGCCCAGCCTCCAGCACTCCCAGCCCCTTGCTGCCCTCCCTGCCCTGGCCCACCCGGCCTCTGCAACCCCCGCTGGACTTCAAGCACTTGCTCGCCTTCCACTTCAATGGCGCCACCCCGCTCAGTCTCTTCCCCAACTTCAGCACGGTACGGGCTGGGCAGATGGATGGGGGCATATGGTCAAGTGTGGGGGTGGGCAGGGAACTTGACTCAACAGTACCAGCCTTCCTAGCTGGCCTTATGTGCCACCAATAGGGTCCCGGAACCCATCTGGGAAGACCATGTGTTATCTCCACCTTGCCATCACAAGTGCCCAGAGGTGGTTTCACTTGGGGTTTGGTAAAGGGAGTCTCTGTGGATGACCCTTGTGTGTCTGTGTGCACTTGAGTTATGTCTTTGCTTTTATTATTTATTTATTTATTTATTTATTTATTTATTTATTTGTGTTGTTGAGACGGGGTCTTCCTATAGCCCCAGCTGGCCTAGAACTCGCTCTGTAGACCAGGCTGGCCTTGAACTCATAGAGATCCACCTGCCTCTGCCTCCCGAGTGCTCCGATTAAAGGTGCGGGCCACCACGCCCAGCCTGCTTTATTTTTAAAGATTTTATTCATGTATGTGTCGGTGTATGTGCGTGTGTATGTGGGTACACGTGCATGTGCATGTGCTGAGGTTAGAAGAGGTCATTGAATACTCTCCGCTGTCACTCTTCACCTATTCCTTTGAGGTGGGGTCTCTCCCTGACCTGGGGTTCATGTTTTTCTCAGCTAGGCTGGAACGAAGTAAGACCCAGAAATCCTCCCGTCTCCGCACCTTGGAGTTGGAGTTACAGGCCTGCACGGGGTTCTTAGCTTGGTATATGGGTGCTGGATTCCACACGCTAGTCCTCATGATTGTACAGTGAACACTTTTAAGCTTCGATCCATCTCTCCAGACCTTGATTTGTACTTTATGTTGGACCTTATGTCTCTGGAGGCCTTTCTGTGGTGAGAGAGAGAAGAGAGAGAGAGAGAGAGTTAGTTTATGTGTTGTTTGTGAATACTTTTTATCTTTTTGAGACAGGGTCTTCTTGTAGCCCCAGCTGGCCTAGAACCTGCTATGTAGACCAGGCTGGCCTTGAACTCACAGTTCAAGGGATCTAACTAAGGTGTACAACACCACATCCAGCTTTGTAAACAATTTTTTATGCCTGGGTAATTGTGTGTAATATGTGTGCCTGGGAAACTGAGGGGTTTGTGTGTCTTTGTGTCTTTTATGTGCTGGGTATGTATGTGGTTTAGGTGACTGAGAGTCTGTCTGTGGTCATATAGCATCTGTGTGTCTAAAAGTTTGTGTCTTTCTGATGGTAAGTCTGTAACTGCTTGCCTCATAAGTGCCTGTGCTCAGTGTCTGTATGTTTCCTGTGTATGTGTGAAGGACAGATGTTGAAAGTATTCCGATACTCCCCCCGAGTTGAGTGTCTGCCCAGCGTCATAATTAAACCCTCCTTTAAAACTCCATGTGGGATGGGGGCTGGAGAGATGGACTAGCAGTTAAGAGCGCCAACTGCTCTGGCAGAGGACCCAAGTTCGATCCCCAGCACCCACATGGCGGCTGAGAACCATCTTTAACTCCAGTTCCAGGGGAATCCGACACTCTCTTCTGACTTCCAAAAGCATTGAGTGGCACGGGTCCACAAACCTACATGCAGACAGTACATTCATACACGTAAAAAAAAACCAAAATAAAAATATATAAAAAAAGAAAGTATTCCATGAGGAACCATTTCCCCTTTTTCTGTTTGTTTGTTGGTTGGTTGGTTTGCTGTTTGTTTGTGGTTTTGCTGTTTTTGTTGTTGTTGTTGTTGTTGAGACAGGGTTCCCAGTAGCCCCAGCTGGTATGGAACTCACAGTGTAAACCAGGCTGGCCTTGATCTGACAATGATCTACCTGTCTCTGCCCTGGAAGCAAGGGAAATTAATTGATGAATTCCACCCTATTCACCCTACCCCAGGGAGATTGTAGGAATCGTCTCTTACCTTCCAGGGTCGTGCAGAGATCCTAAGGAGTCTGGGACATTTAGGGATGGGCTCATGGGCCCTACTGTCATTTGCTGATGTATCGGTGTTCACTGCCCTCAAGGGCAGGTGACACCACTGTTGATCCTGTCTCAAGACCTTCCTCTGAGGTCCTGACTCTGGCTGGCTCTGCTCTCCCTTGGACACTGTGGGTTGGAAGCTCTGTCCCCAGGGTTGGAAGCTCTGTCCCCAGGGTTGGAAGCTCTGTCCCCAGGGTAGCGTCTATAGCATGCTATCTCCACCTCTGTTTTCTTCTTGTGGGAAGGTTTGGAAAGCTCCTTTTTACTAACCCAGGCAGCTTCTGGTTTGGATCTAACAACCTAGGCCTTTGACTCCCAGCATGGTGGCCCATTCCTGTAATCTCAACACTCCTTAGAGAGATGTATGAGCTTAAGGTCAGCCTGGGCTACATAGTACATTGAAGGCCACTCTGAGCTCTGTAAGTAGACAACTCTGTCTCAAAAAACCAAACAAACCCCAGAACTTGGGCCCCTGAGGGACCATGCTGAGTGGCTTGGAATGTAGCCCCATTGACAGAGTCTTTGTCCAGCATTCATGAAGCTCTAAATTCTATCCCCAGCACGGTGGTGTAAAGACCGGATCTGGTGGTGTATGCCTTTAATCTCAGCCCTCAGGAGGTAGCGACAGGAGGGTCAGAAATTCAAGGTCATCCTCAGCTGTGTAGTGAGTTTGAGATCAGAGAGAGAGAGAGTATGAATGAGAATGGATTAATGAGTTGCTGAGCATCAATGACCGAGCCCTCCTCATGTCGTCTTTGCTGTCCTTCCTGTCATGGGAATCACTCTCCTTAGCAGACTCTGGGACAGTGGCAAAGCTGGTAAGAAAGGGCTGTCTACCTCCCCTACAGGTCCAGGCACAAAGGCCAGGTTAGGAGAAAGGAAATTCCTCCAAAGGAGTCCGTTGTTCCTTCCCTGCTGCAGCCTGTACCCAACGCTTTGTCCCAATAGTTGTGACTCTTGGGAAAGAGAAAACAAAACAAACAAAAACAGATACTGGAAGGGGACGAGATCCCAAGGCGATCCTGTGAGAATCACGCCATGGTTGAGACCATACAGGTCACCTTGGCCTTCCCCTTGCCTCCTGACAGATCAAATCAGCAGGAAGAGGCTTGCTGTCCCTTTGGGGATTGTAACCACTGGAGAGGAAAGTTCTAGGACGCTGGGCGTGTTTTGTACTGTGCCCTTGCTGAGCAGCCCGGAGTTACTGAGTCCTCCTACTCCCCTTACAGATGGACCCAGTCCAGAAAGCTGTCATCAGCCACACGTTTGGGGTCCCCTCCCCTCTGAAAAAGAAGCTGTTCATCTCCTGTAACATCTGTCACCTGAGGTTCAACTCAGCGGTGAGAGGGAGTCACAGAAACCGGGTCGGGAGGGGCTGGGTCCCCTCTGGACTGCAGTTGGAGAAGTTGGTGGCAAATGGGCTGTGTCCTGACATTCCATTTCCGGTCCTTTAACCCCTCCATCCTCTCCTGGCTCCTCCCCTTTTCCACACCCCTCCTGCTGCCCGCCTCTCCCTACCTGGGATTTTGTTCCCTTCCCCTTATCCTCACACCCATCTCCTGGATCCTTTTATGAAAGAAAAGACCTTTCCCCACTCTGGGGCCCAGAGGCCATGGTATGAGCTCCTGGTCTTGACCTGATGTGTTTACAGCATGTGTTCACTCCAGCATCTTAATGGACCCCCATGATGCATCTGTGCGATCTAGAGAGGCAGAGGCCACAAGCTCCCAGTGGTTAAGTGACAAACAGAGCTATCTGGAGAGATAGAGCATGCACAGGGCCCTAGGGTCAATCCCCAGTTACACACGCACGCACGCACGCACGCATGCATACACACACAATCCTTATGGTTAAAGATATTAAAGCTAAGAGAGGTGATGTGACTTGCCTAAAGATGCACAGGTTGGCCGGGCGTGGTGGCGCACGCCTTTAATCCTAGCACTTGGGAGGCAGAGGCAGGCGGATCTTTGTGAGTTCAAGGCCAGCCTGGTCTACAGAGTGAGTTCCAGGACAGCCTGGGGCTACAGGGAGACCCTGTCTCGAAAAGACCAAAAAAAAAAAGAAGAAGATGCACAGCTTATAAGTAGCTGAGTTCCAATTTGAAGGCAGAGGCTGCCAGCAGGGAGAACACACTCTGTAAACAGCAGGCCTGTTCACGCGTGGTAGTGATAACAATGAATTCGCCCCTTGTGTGACCAAGCCCTGCACCCCGTTGAGCCCACATCCCTTTGACCTGTCCCTCTACTCAACTTCAGCTCCTGGATGGGGCATGGAGCCCAGAAAAGGTGACTCCTTCCCTCCCTTCCCCTCCGCTCTCCAGAACCAGGCTGAAGCTCATTACAAGGGCCATAAACATGCCAGAAAACTTAAGGCTGTGGAAGCTGCTAAGAGCAAGCAGAGGCCACGGGCCCTGACCCCAAATGGGGAAGTGGTGTCTTCAACCTCGTCTCCAGCCAGTGGAGAGCCTGGAGACCCTCAGAGCAAAGGTCAGTCCCAAACTCCTCAGATTTTTCCCACAACTGAGAGGCCAGATGTGGAGAGACTTGGTTCTTTCCTGGAGGTCAGGAGACGCTTTCCCTCTCCTCTCAGTGTGAGGCACCTCCATCCTGTGCTCCCAGCTTATAGATGCCTCAGAGGTCTCCATCTCCATCTCTACACCATCTTCCCCCCTGCATGTCCCTGTACTCTATAACACTTTTTTCTTAGACTAGAGTCTCATGTAGCCCAAGTTGGCCTCCAATTCACTAGGTAACAGATGAAAACCTTGAATGTATCCTTCTGCCTCCATCTCCCAGCTTCCACCACGCCTGGTTTATGTGGTGCTGGGAACTGAACACAGGGCGTCATGAATGCTCAACTCACACTCTGCCAACCAAGCTACATCCCAGGCCCGCAGGTGATAAGGACACCAGTTATTGTATCAGTCTCACTGTAATCTAGCAGGATCTCATCCTAATTATATCTGTGAAGACTGGATTTCTAAATAAGTCACATCCTCAGGGTCTATATGGACAAGAATATTTTGGTAGGCTCTGTTCTACTATCTATACTCTACCTCCACGCCTGGGGTAACTCTAATCCTAGGACTTTCAGCATAAATTAGTTTCATCTGGATTTGGTGAAGCACAGAGTAGGTTTCTGTTGGCTTTGGTTCAACTCTCAAGATCATATGTCAAACTGGGTATGATGATAAATGCTTGTAATCCCATCACACAGGAGAGTGAAGAAGAATCAAGAGCTCCAAGTTCAAGGCTAGCCTGAGTTACATAAGACCCTGTCTCAGAACACAAAGGGCAGGGGGCTTGGTTTGTGAGGTGCTTGTGTACCAGGCAAGAAGCCCTGGGTTTGAGTACCAGCACTAACATAAAACCAAGCCTGGTAGCCCATGCCTGTGATCTCAGCATCAGGAGGCAGAGGCAGGAAGATAAGTTCAAGGTCATCCTCCTTACATAGTGAGGTCACGGCCAGCCTGGGCTACATTCGACTGTCAAACAAAACAAAATGAAGTCAACATTCATTATGTCTGCGAGGCTGCTAGCAGTAGTTTTCCTTTTGCAGTGCTATGTATAACTCTATTGGATAGACGTACCATTATTCTGTTTCACGGCTCCCCCACCCCCCAGAATTGCCAGTGTTCTGCTTTTATGAGTAGTATCCTACGAACATTCTAGCACATCTTGGTGACTTCCGCTTAACTTCAGTATTAGGCTGAGAGGGCTCCCTAACACCTGTCTGACTTTATGATTTTAGATAGGGAAACTGAGGTCTCAGTTTGCCTAGTGAGTTGGTAGCTGGAAGTAGTGCTAGCTGTCGCTTCCCCGGGGAAGCCTTTCGCCCTCCTACACCGTCTCCACTGGCAGGGCAGCGCCCTGGGCTCATCCCTTCCCATGCTTCCCATCTCCTTACAGGTCCTTCAGCCCTTCTCAGCCCTCTGCTTCAGTTACCGCCAGCCCCAGACCCACCAGCCAGAGAGCCAGCCCACTCGGATCTCTTGGATGTGGCCTCCTCTTCCTCTTCCTGCCCGCCCTGCTCCCCAGAGCCTGGCAGGGAGGTGCCAGGGCCCGAGACAACAGCAGTGGCTGTGGGAACTGGGGCGAGTGGGGCAGGCAGGCGCGAGAAGGAGCGCCTCTACTGCCCTGCGTGCAAGGTGACAGTGAACTCGGCCTCTCAGCTTCAGGCCCACAACACAGGTCAGTCCCCCCCCCCCCCAGGAACTGGGGTTGAGAGATAAAGAGGGGCAGGGATGCTGGGTCTCACCAGGTATGGGGACATTGCTCTACGGCTAGTTAACACAGGGACCCCATCCACTGTTAATGAGCAGACATTTCTGGATCCTTCTCTTGACCCCAGAAGAGGGAGCACTAGGAAGAGAAGGTCTGCAGCAGCAGAACTGAAGGGCAGACTCTGGGAAGTCTGTACTCAGGAGTCCCTTCCTCCCTCTTCTTGGATCAGAACAGAAGGAAGGGACTTTGGAGGGGAGCTGACTGGCTGCCTCTAAGGCCTTCTTCCTTGGGGGATGCCCATAGGGAGCCAGAGAAGCTGGGGAGACATCCCCTGCGGATGGGGAGCATGTGCGAGCAGAGCGTCAAGGCTCACACGCTATGAAGCTGACCCAGTTTGGCAGGGTCTCCTCGGCCTCCCTTTAATGCTGATAGTCTTTTATCCTTCCAGGAGCCAAGCACCGATGGATGATGGAAGGTCACCGAGGGGCTCCCCGAAGGGGCCGGGGCCGTCCTATGTCCCGGGAAGGGGCTGGACACAAGACCAAGAGAGTGACTGGGAGTCGAGGGGGCCGGCAAGGGCCCAGCCCTCCTTTCCATTGTGCACTCTGTCAGCTCCAGGTCAATTCAGAGACCCAGCTAAAGCAGGTGAGAGAAAAGGCCAGGGAGCATGGGGGGGGGGCGCCCAGACAGGCTGGTAGGGCGGGGCGAGAACCCATCACGGATGCACCAAAGCAGAGCCGTGGGTAGAGGAAGCTTGAGCTAGGACAGCAGAGTACTTCCGGGCTCTGCGGTCTTCCTCATCTTGTTCCCAGTCTGTTGTCTGTCTGTCCATTAGCACATGAGCAGCCGGAGACACAAAGACCGCCTGGCGGGGAAGCCCCCCAAGCCCTCCAGCCAGCACAGCAAACTGCAGAAGCACGCAGCGCTGGCTGTGACTGTCCTCAAGGTACCTGTCTCCAGGCATCGGTGGGGACCAGACTGCAGGGGGAGATGGGTCAGGAGGACTCCTGAGAGACCTGGATGGATACCACAGGAAGGAGGCCTGAGGCCGCTAGGGCAGGGACAGGGCTGGGGTGGGGCTTTGGGCTGGCCTGGGCTATGGAAGGGGAATTTCCGGGGAGGTGTGGTAAGGCCATAATACCTTGGGAAACAGGGAAAGGTGGGCGAGTGTCTCCTGGAGACCATCTCTGCCACCCTCACAACCCTACCCTGAGGGTGTCCACCTGCTGGGCAGGAAGACAGGTGGCTGAGAAAGCCCTCTGGAATGCCTACTTGGGGGTAGGAAGGAAGAAGGCTTAGATTTGGAACTCTAGAAAGCACATTCCTTCTGTGAGCCAAAAAGCCTGTGGATGCCGCCTAGGGAGGGGTGAGCTTCCGTGGGGCCACGGACCCTGTTCATTCCCCTCTCCTTTCTTCCTAGTCTAAACTGGCCTTGCAGAAGCAACTCACCAAGACCCTGGCAGCCCGTTTCCTGCCCAGCCCGCTGCCCACCACAGCTGCTGCCCTCTGTGCTCTGCCAGGGCCCCTGGCCTTGCGGCCTGTCGCCCCCGCAGCAGCAGCTGCCCTCTTCCCAGCTCCCATCCTGGGCCCAGCTCTGTTTCGCACTCCAGCAGGAGCCGTCCGCCCTGCCACGGGACCCATCCTTTTTGCTCCCTATTAATGTTCCTGGGAGGCTGTGGCTGATTTCCTGACAGCCACACACTCCCTTCCTGCCCAGATACTGTCTCCTACACCCCGCAGGGCCTGCCTTCTGCAGCTCAGGGGTTCTTGCCCAATCTGGGGTAGCTGCTCTTCACCCTGGACTGGAATCCAAGCCAGTCTCCTGGGTCTGAGGACCATCTCTACCCTCCTTTCCCAGGCCAGTCCCAGGCTCCTCTGCATCTGTGGCCCCAAGAATTCCTAAGATCTATGCAAAATCAGCCCCAGCTACATGGTGCTCATTTTCCCAAACCAGAGACCTACACACTGGCAGACTCTGGATTTTGGCTTCTACCAGCCAGCCTCTCTTGCCCTGTTCTGGGCCCTGCAGAATCACTGAATATAGGGTCTCACAGCTAGAATTGGTTTAAGCCCATCAGGCAACTTCATCATGGGGTAGAGAGGTGTGGTGTTACACACCTGTAATCCCAGCACTTGGGAGGCTGATGCAGGAAATCATGAGTTCAAGCTGAGTCTGGGCTGTATAGCAAGCCACTGTCCAAAAAAATTTAAAGTTAACCATGGGGTGTGGCAGAAGACCATGGAGATAAAAGGTCCTTTGAGTAAGCAGTGTCCAAGTGAGACTGAGGCGAGAGGGGACTCATCTGATCTGTTATGAGGCTAGAAGGTGAGGGCGTTCAGGCTGGCCCTGGTTTTAACAAAAGTGACCTGTCTTAACATGACTCTCCTTCTTAGCCTTTCAGTAATTCCTCTTGAACCCTGGCTCTAAGGGGGGGGACCTGCATCTCCCTCAGACTATGCACTCCCCAAACTTAAGACTGGTGTGCAGCCATCCCACCGTGGAGCTTAGGGCTGCCAGGCTCTAATATGCTCTCAAGATCCACTGTGGTGTTGCCAAAGTCAGAGTCACCCTCCCACCCCAATGTGGGACCTTGCCAGTAACCACCTTTATCTTTTTTTGAAGGTTATTTCCAATGGGACAAGAACAAGGGGGAGGGAAGGGAAACTTTTTGATAACAGCAGTTGTGGTTTTATTGTGTCCAACACATCAATAAATGAACTTCAAGCCCAAGCCTGTAGATGCCCAGACTCTCCTTGTCCAGCCCTCAGCACCAGTCCCTTCTCGCCTGTTCTGGGGAGAAGGGGTGGGTACTGGAGACAGCCTGGCTGTAGTGTTTCACCCATGTGAGGTGAGCACCGGAAGTTGTGGATTCTAAGCTCACTTGATAGCAGGAGCCCGACACCAGGCCTGTCAGCTCCTAGGAAGCCGCTACTGGTTTGCCTGCTTCTGTTCAGGCGTCTGAGGTAAGAAGGGCTAGAGGAGCACCTTGTCCCGCCTTCAGCAGGGCAGCAGGCATATAAATCCAGATGATGTAAATACAAGTCCAGCTACTAGCCTAAAACAACCAGGAGGAGGAATGGAGACAGCTGTATGCCCAGGTCAACAGACTGCACCCCCAGCAGGTGCTCCAGACACTGAGAGGAGAGTGCACTCCTGCCCCCTGGTGGTTGGAAGGAGAAGCTTGTCCAGCCCCTAGGGCCGGCAGGTATAGCACCTTGAAGAGCGAGAAGCAGGGGGTAATCACAGGAGGCCCACACCTTGGGCTTTAGAAAATCAGAGAGAAGCCAGGCAGGCGTGGTGGTGCACGCCTTTAATGCCAACACTCAGGAGGCAGAGGCAGGTGGATCTCTGAGTTCAAGGCCAGCCTGGTTTACAGAGTGAGTTCCAGAACAGCTGGGGCTACAGGTGGACCCTATCTAAAAAAGACCAAAAAAAAAAAAAAAAATAAATAAATAAATAAATAAAACAAAACCCAACTTTTTGAGAGCTTCAAAAGATCTAAGAGGTCATCTAAGCAACTCTTGTTAATTCACAGATGAGAAAACTGACACCCAGAGGGGTATGACCTTGCTGGGTCAGTCACAGGGTGACCGCCAGTCATCAGTTGACTCCACCTCAACTAATGAGACCCATTTGTTCCCATAACAGGAAGAGGAAATGAAACAACTGGGAGAGGGGTAGAGGTCAAAAAGCAAATGCCAGTTCCCAAGGCCTGGCTTTTCCCAGCCTTGGCTAGGCCAGAGGAAAGGTAAGGGCAGAGGAGTGAGCCCTAAGCTCGCACGTACACACACCCGCTCACAATACCTGCTCACCCTTTCTCAAGCCCAGGATGGTGGTCTGTCCAGGTGCTGGACTGGGCGTTTCAGCACAGCAGTCCTGCTTCCTGAAATGCCCCAAGCGACAGTGGAGAAAAGTATGTGAGCTGGGGACGGGATGAGGAGAATTATGGGAGAGTTGAGGGGAGAACTAGCAATCAAGATGACTTGACCTCTTGGAGTTGAGAGGGAACAAAAGTGGTATTAGACTGGGCCAGCCCAGCTGCCTGGCCCTAGTCGGGGGCTCCCCGCTGACCGGGAAGGATAGCTTGCCGTTGGACTCTGGTACCCTCAATTCATCTCCAGAGCCCCAGAAGCTGGAACCAGAAGGAAGGGCGCAGAAGGAAGGGCAATTCTTCACCCATCCAAGGAGCCGCTGCCCTTGCTCTTGCGGCTCAGGGGGAAGGCAGACTTGCTTTGGGGCTGGGTCATCTTGCTGGCCAGATAGACAAAGGGCTCCAGGAGGGAGCGGCGGTCAGCCACTGACACCTCCCACAGCTTCACCTTTTCTGACTTGGCCCAATGCTGAGCCACATCTGGGTCTACACGCCGCTGCTCCTGCAGGTCACACTTATTGCCAAGGACCACGATGGTGACCTGGAAAAAGACAAAGTAGAAGCTGGTGGGTATGAGGTGGGCTATCAGGGGCAGCTGTTAGTTGTCTCTGGCAAACAACAGGGGAGGATGCAGTTCCCAGAGGCCAACAGCTTACAGGATTTTGAAGGACTGGCAAGACCATGGAACCATTGAGAAAATTAGGGGGCACTTTGTATGTTAGGAGGGAACTCCTTTAAGCCAAAGAAAAGTCTCTTTAATTGAGCTGTCCCATCATCTGGCCGCCTTAGGAGGGGTGAAGACACTCTCCGGTAGCCTACAAAGCTATCCAGCTCCTGACCCGCCTCGTGGCACATGAATAAAAACTGGAATTCTGGCCGGGTATGGTAGCACATGCCTTTAATCCTAGCACTTGGGAGGCAGAGGCAGGTGGATCTTTGTGAGTTCAAGGCCAGCCTGGTCTACAGAGTGAGTTCCAGGACAGCTGGGGCTACAGGGAGACCCTGTCTCAAAAAGACAAAACAAACAAACAAAAAAAACTGGAATTCTGGCAGCCGAGGGCCCATGATCCCCCAGCCGTGGGGTTCCCAGCCGAAGCCCAGGACATGTACCTCCTTCTTATCCTTAGACTTATCAATTTCCTTCTTGAGCAGCTCCACACGCTGAAAGGATTCTCGGCTGTCTGTGCTATAAACCAGGACGTAGCCATCAGTGCAGGAGAAGCAGTGTCGGGGCAGCTCAGCCCCATCTCGGAGCCCTCTGGTATCATAGAAACGCACCTGCTCCCGCACCCCCCGGTCTGTCTCGATGGAGCCTACATAGATGTCCTCCTGGGTCTCTATCATCTCAGAACCTGGGACGAAATGAGAAGACTCTTCTAGGTGGACAAGGCGATGGGGAACACAAGGGAGGTAGACATTCTACGAGGCTGCTCAGACAGGGAAGTCTTCCCTCCAGGTTTGTAGAACTGGGGTTACAAAGTTAGTTTCACTTTTCCCCCCCTCCCCTCTGCTGAGGTTCAAACCCAGGGCCTAGTGCATGTTAGACGAGCCATACCCACAGCACTAATTTTGAGGGTGCAAAACCCACTGGTGCACCTTAAAAGGCTAAAGCCGGGCTAGAGAGACAGCTCAGCAGTTAAGAGCACTAGCTGCATTTGGACAGGACCTGGGTTCAATTCCCAGCACCCACATAGCAGCTAACAACTGTAACTCTAGTTCCAGGTGATCTGGCGCCCTCTCCTGACCTCTTCAGGCATTGCATGCACTTACATATATACACATAAAACTAATAAAACATATATATTAAAAAAAACCCTAAAGGCTTTGTATAAATGGTCTGATCAAATCCTGTTCCTTATTCAACATCTGCCAGTTGCCCAGCCCCAACAACACTCACCCACAACGTGGTTCCCGTACAGGAGCTGCTCAAGAATGGAAGTTTTGCCCACAGATGCCTGGCCACACACCACCACCTTGCAGCTCTTTCCCATGTTTAGCTTTCAACCTTGAGGAACAGAAGCATTATGAGTGAGGGGAGGGAGAGTCAGAAGAAGGCAGACCTGCCTTGACTCCAAGACCAAGACGAACTAAAGGGAAAATTTTCAGGGACTCAGCCCCCACCCTGTTTACCTGCACTACTGAGCAGTAAGCTGTAATCAACTTTGTTGTCCCCAGGGCACGGCCATTAATAAGGCCATAAAAACAGAGGAGTCACTGATTTAAAAAGCAGTTGGGCCGGGCGTGGTGGTGCACGCCTTTAATCCTAGCACTTGGGAGGCAGAGGCAGGCGGATCTTTGTGAGTTCAAGGCCAGCCTGTCTACGGAGTGAGTTCCAGGACAGCTGGGACTACAGGGAGACCCTGTCTCGAAAAGACCAAAAAAAAAAAAAAAAAAAAAAGCAGTTGGCCAGGTTCCTTTCTGTGCACAGGATATATCACCACTGCTGCCTTGCTGGTTTTTGTGTTTTTTTTTTTTTTTTTGGTGGGGGTGTATGTGTGCTTATTTCATTCAGTCTCATATAGCCCAATCTGGCCTCCGGATCACCATGTAGCTAAGGCTGGTCTTGAACTCTTGATCCTCCCGTTTCCATCTCCCAAGTGCTTGGATTACAGGCATGTGTGCACACCCAGTTGTTTTCTTTTTAATTATGACCCCATAAAGAAAGGTGCGGGAATAGTAGAATAAACAAGTAAAGAGCAATGATTTGTTTTGTGTTTGGTCTTTTTGAGACAGGGTCTCCCTGTAGCCTCAGCTGGCCTGGAACTCACTTTGTAGACCAGGCTGAGCTTGAACTCACAGAGATCCACCTGCCTCTGCTTCCCGAGTGCTAGGATTAAAGGCATGTGCCACCATACCAGGCTGATTTGCTTCTTATACCACTTATCTTGGTAAGAAATCCTCTACCCATTCCTAGCCAAATCCCTGGGTACAAACCTTAAGGACATCAAACAAGAAAGGAATGAAGGCATCTAGGGGAAAGGCTTCTGAAAGGAGAAGCATTTTACTGCCATTGGACTGACAGAAGGCTCAGATTTCAAAACTTTGTGAAGAAAGCCCAGAAGAGATCTCCCCAGCAGCAAACTTCTAAACACGGGTTGCTCAAGGACGTCAGCGATCTCCTCCAGAGAGCAGAGATCCAGAGGCCACTCCCTAGGAGGTCCCCAAGTAAAAACCACTCCAGGGGGAAGATCCTGACACCCCCCACCCCAGATTCTAAGCGTTTTAATTAACGGATCCCCGAGAGGCCGCAGCCACAAATTTCCCAGGGAGGGCACCCCCTTCAGAGACAATCAGAGGCAGAGACAGGGGCTCCCGCAGAGACAATCGGAGGCAGAGACAGGTCAGCTAAAGTGATCCAGGGACCCGACCCCCAGCTCCATACCTCCCCGGGCCCCCGGAGCACTCCAGCAGAGCCCCTCAGAGTGTGCAGTGACCAGGGGAGGGGCAGCTCGGTCGTAAGGACGCCCCTCTTCCTCTCGGTGGAAGAACTTGCCCCTGAGTCCCGCCCCCCAGCTTCCGGCCGTCAAGACAATTTCTGGAGGCTCAAAGCCGGCACCAGTTGCACAGCGCACCCAGAGGCGGGCGGGGGAATGCCGGCCAGGGTTTGTACCCGTTCTGCGTGGGTGCCAAGCTGCGTGGCCAAATGTTGTCTCTCAAGGCTGCCACGGGACTGTAATGCTTCGTTAACTCAATCATCTGTTCCTGGGATGTTTTCTTATTTTCTTGACAGTGCTAAGGCTTGAACTCAGGGTCTTGCACACGCTACTCGAGTGCTCTACACCTTGGGCCCTCATCAAATATTTTCTGAGCCTGGGATGGTGGACCACAATTGGAGTCCCAGCACTTAGAGGATGAAGCAGGGTGATTCTAAGTCAGTATAAGCTACAGAGAGACCCTGTCTCTAAGAAAAAAAAAATGTGAACACCTACTTTGTTTTGTGCAAGGCCACGTGTAGAGAAAAAGCCACAAGTTAACCAGGGTGATTGTCTATAAGAAGTTCACTGTCCGGGGATAGGGGTGGAGGTGGGGGCTTGGTGCAGGATCTTTAACCCCAGCACAGGGGAGGCAGAGGATGGCAGATCTCTTGTGAGTTCAAGGCCTGCTGGGGCTACAGGGAGACCCTGTCTCAAAAACAACAAAAAAAGTTCACTGTCTAGAAGATCTAGACATTTAAACCAGTATGTACTACTACAGAGGTGCCACTGGGGGACAGCAAAGAGGCATTTAACTTAGGGAACAGACGCCAAGGAGAATTTCTTGGAGGAGGGCATGTCTGTGTTCAAGTTTGAAGGCCCTAGAGGGGAAAGGGAGTCTAAGGTAGAGGAAACATTGCAGGAATCATGGCATTTGTAGAACCACAGATCCTTGGGTTCAATGTAGAAAGTAGCCAAGCCAGGTGTGGTGCGGCAGGCCTTTAATCCTAGCACTCAGGAGGCAGAGGCAGGCGAATCTCTGAGTTCAAGGCCAGCCTGGTCTACAGAGCGAGGCTAGCTGGGGCTACAAGGAGACCCTGTCTCAAAAAGACTAATAAAAAAAAAGCCAAATAATACAAGGTGTATGTTAGGCTATAGACCAAACTCAGCAGTCAAATGCCATACACAATACACAATAGGTGTGTACCAGGGGGTTGACATGACCCACCTTTGCAAGAAAGCTCACTGGCAAAAGAGCCAAGACTTGACAGAAGAGACTGGGGATCAATTAAGAGACTACTGTAAGCTGGACATGATGGCACACGTTTAAGCCCAGCACTTGGGAGGCAGAGGCAATCAGATCACTGTGAGTTCAAAGCCAGCCTGGTCTACATAGGGAGTTCCAGGACAGCTGGCACTACAGGGAGAACGTGTCTCAAAAAACAAAAAAGAGGCAAGACCCTGACTTGGTGTTCTAGTTTGTCTTCCATTGCTGTGACAAAACACTCTGACCAACACCATCTTGGGGAGGAAAGGGTTTATTCAGCTTTCATTTTCTGGGTCACAGTTCATCACTCAGGGAGCCCAAGGCAGGAACTCAGGGCAGGAACCTGGAGACAGGAGCTGAAGCACAGGCCATGAAGGAATGCTGTTTACTGGCTTGCTCCTCTGGCCCATGCCCAGCCTGTCTTCTTATACAGTACACAACAACCTGCCCAGGGTGGCACCACCCATAGTGGGCTGGGCCCTCCCACATTGCTTGACAATCAAGACAATACTCCATAGATGTGGCCACAGGCCAATCCAATGGAGCCAATTCCCCAATTGAGGCTCCCTCAACCCAGGTGTGTCAAGTTGACACTAAAACTATCCAGCACACTTGGGATGGAAAGAGGAGATGTCTGGGAGGAGAATCAACAAGTGGTAAGGACAGAGATTTGCCTCATATTTCTCAGAGGCCAACTGGATGGATGTTCAACGAAATAAGGAATTCAGGAAAGAAGAAAAATTTGCTGAAGTGATGGCTGAGTGGTTAAGAGCACTAGCTGTTCTTGCAGAAGACCCAGGTTTGGTTCCCAGCACCCACAACTGTACAAAACTCCAGTTCAGGGGATCCAACTCTTTCTTCTGACCTCTGAGGGCATTGCGTGACACAGGTGCACTTACATGCAGGGAAAACACTCATACTCAAAAGTAAATAAAATATTTTAAAAATTGCCTTTTCTATTTGTCGAGGCACTGAACAAAAGTAATTTCAGTAAGCAGGTTAAGGGGTTGAGGATGTAGCTTAATTGGTAGAGTACCTAGCAGGCATGAAACCCTGGGTTTGATCCCCAACACCACATAAAACCAGGCATGGTGTTGGACGCCTGCAATCCCAGCACTTGGGATGTGGAGGAAGGAGGATCAGAATTTCAAATTTACATAGTAAGTTCAAGGGCAGCCTCGACAGCTTAACTTATCTCAAAGCATACAGACAACGTGGGAGTGGTGGTGCACACCTTTGAACCCAGAGGCAAGTGGCAGATGGGTATCTGTGAGATCAAGGCCAACTTGGTCTACAGAGCAAATTCCAGGCCAGCTGGGGCTACAGGCAAACCAAGTCTCAAAAAAACAAAATCAAAACAACAATGAATAGCTAACAGTATGGAAGTGTGAAACTCTGAAAAAGGTGTAAGAGGGAGCTAAAGAGCTCAGTGCTTAATGTTCTAAGAGTTGAGCTCTGAGACTTAGGTTGGGCCACTCACAACCATCTGTAACTCCAACCCCAGGGAATCAGACATCCTCTTTTGGCCTCCATGGGCACCTGTACACATATGGCATACACTTACGCAGACACACAAATAAGTAAATAAATAAGTACATGGTCTAGGAGAAAGGAAGGGTTGAAAGTCATCAACAGCTAAAGTTGTGGGATGAGTAGGTTCAGCTACAGAAGACATAAAATGGGAAGGTCAAAGACAGGTTAGCTCTTGAATTCGACTATACATTATGAGTTGAGCCAATGACTGGTAGAATAGGTCGTCTGTGAGTCGTGTGCTCTCCCAACCAGCAGAATCGGTATTTTGGAAAGATGGGATAGGCTAGATGGATGACGTCTCTCAACCCACTGAGCCTCACCTACCGTCCAACCCTAGTGGCCCTGTTGTTTCGGCTCCCTCAGCACTGGTAAGTTTTCTGCAAATCGTAGAGGGGCCTTGGCACATAGCTTTCCTGAGGGAAGGGGCATAGATCTTATTTATTTTTATAGATCTTATTTAAATTCCCTTGTCTTGTTTTAGTTCCCTTTAGGTTTAAATTACAACTTCAACGTCGCTCCCTCCCCCACATTTAACCTCAGAAGGTCCCAGTTTAACTCAACTCCACAAATACTGTTGGGTGTAGTACTGGTACTATGAAGATGATTAAGCTCTCTTTGCCCTCTGTAAATTTCCAATCCAGACTACATTTGGCCAGACAAGCGTGCTGAGTAGCGTTTATGAGAGGTAGGAGCACTGGGGACACCGAGGAAAAGGGACCTCACCCCATGAGCTGCCTTATAAACTCCGGGGCAGGAGCTGGGGCACCATGTCATGCCATTCTTTCTAGGCTTACTGCTGAGATGGCACTCCCAAGCGGCTGACATGAAAGCGGCCTCATGAAAGGGTCCGCGTCATTAGGGTGATGAACCAGTTGGTGCTTGGAGATCCGTGGAGGATGAAAGGCGCAAGGTGAAGACGCCCTGCGTTCCCCTCGCTTGGCTGGGCTGGGCTTCCAGGCACCGATGAAAGCTGGGGACCTGGACTCAAAGTAGTTCTTCATACCTTTCCAGGGAGGAACCTGTGGACACGCTGCAAGGTCGTGAAGGTAGTCTTGGGGGCTTCACCCTTCCAGAGTCTAGGGTGACCCGATCCCGCCCACCCGGGACTGCCTGGAGCCTCTCTAGGATTGCAAGTTGTTATGGCAACCAGACTGTCGGCATATTGAGGCAAGCCAAGGCCTAGAGAGGCAACACCCTCCGGTAGCTCTTCCTTCCCGCGGGTAAAGTGGCGCCCCCTACGCACAGGAGCCGTGCCTGGGTTCCCGCTCCACCGCGGAGACCACCGTGGACCTCCAGGGATGGGAGGCCGCTCTGGCACCAGGTGGAGCCTCTCGTTGGTAGACGGACCCGAGGGAGTCCCTCTGGGCGCAACGCAGCCCAGCGGCTCGATGCTCCGACCGGAAGTGCTCTTCACCGTCTGCCTCCCACCCGGCTCTCTGGTCCCGGCGGTAAGATGGCGGCTGCCGCGGAGTGCGATGTGGTAATGGCGGCGACCGAGCCAGAGCTGCTGGAGGACGAAGAAGCCAAGAGGTAACCGTGTGGTGGGGTTATGGTGGAGGCGAGCTTGGAGCTCATGGCTGGGGAGAAGTAGACTCGGCCGGAGGGCAACCCTCCCCGCTGCACAGCCGATGCCCCGCCCTCCGCAGACCCCCCCCCCCGTCCTCCTCAGACGTCCCCCTCCAGATCTGAGCTGGAATCGGTCTAGACCCCCTGAAGGGGCGCTCTCGGGGGTCGGCCTTCCCTTTCTGCTTCCGCCTGGCGGGGGGAGCTGAGGCCCGGCCTAGTTGTGCAGCAGAGAGCAAGGTCGTCCTCATTGTGGATACTGGGTCTCCATCGGGGAATCCGAGGTCGGCTGCCTGCTGGGTGGGGGAGGCGGCGCGAGTGTGGATGACGACTTCCTTAACCTAGCCGCGACCCCCGCCGGCTCGGGTGAACCTCTGTGCATTGTTGTCTGCCCTCAGTGTAGGGTCCCAAAGCGCTCATTTCCCTCCTCACCTCCTTTTCCTCAGTAAGTATATCTCAGTGACTGACCCGGTCACCCCCTAGTTACCACAGAAGTTTAAATGGGTAAAGCAGAGAAGGATCGGACTCTTTCTTTACTCTTCCTCCCAGGACCGTTCATGAGTTCAAAGGAGGAGGGCAGCTGTTTGGGTGCAGTTGGCACTGCTGGGCAGCTGCAGTGACTCTCGAGGTTGCCAGTCTGGGCCAGCCAAGAGAGCTGCTTGCTGAGTGAGTGGTTTAGATTCTGGCATCAGCTGAGGGGGAGGTTATTGAAGTGAGTTTGGAACACGGCTGTGAGCAGGAGAACTTGTTCTGATACTAAAGGGGAAATGATTCCTTTATCAGCTGCAGGTTAATCTGATCCTCTGGTTCAGAATAGACTTCAGTACCCTCAGTCTCCTTCCCACGTTCCTACTTCATATATTCATGCTGAGCCTGCGGGGTATTCCTTCAGTCTGACGAATTTGACATGGTGATAGAGAATAAATTTAGATACAAAATCAGAATTTAACTTATCCAAGTTAGAAAAATAGTTAAGTGCTCAGTGTGGCACAGTGAGTTTATAGTTAACAAGTAGTATAAAGGTTGTTCCCGACTTGGTAGGAGATCCCTGGGATAGCAGTGTAGCCTCCTTAGGTTTGTTCCTAAAGCATTTCCAGCTGGCCTGCACCTCATTAGTTAGACCAGGCTGGCCTCCATCTCACAGAGATCTACTTGGCCTGGCTTCCTCCTCAGTTTTGAATTTCCACATCATTACAATATTTAGAGCTAAGCATCGTCCTCTCATTAAGGAATTGCAAAATGGGAAGGAAAGCTCCTCCCCAGCACAAACAGAGCTTAACTTCATTGTTTTTTTACTTGCATTTGGAAAGAGTTCAATACTTCTTGGAGCTATAAATAGGGGCTTTGGCCATATGTCATTTAAGAAATCTATTCTCAGTATAAATCTACAGTAGGGTGTGTTCCTAATTTGGGCTTCATTTCAAAAAGCCCCTCTCCAAAGTAAATCCTTTTCCTTAAAAAAAAAAATCAGCCTTATAGAGGATATTTTGTCATAAATTGTTAGTAAGTGAATATGGCAATGTATTAAGGAAGTCTGGGGCTGAAGAGATGGCTCAGCGGATAAGGGCACTGACTGCTCTTGCAGAGGACCCAGGTTCGATTCCCAGCATTCACATGGTGGCTAAGAACCATCTTGGTGGCGCACGCCTTTGACCCGGGAGGCAGAGGCAGATCTCTTGAGTTCAAGGCCAGCACAAAAACAAGCCAGACATGATGGTACTCACTGTAAGCACTTAAGAGGCAGGGGCAAGAGGATCACTGGAAGTTCAAGGGCAGTCTGGTCAACACTGTTGAGTGCCACATCAGCCAGGCAAGTTTCTTTCTTTTTTTCTTTTGGTCTTTTTGAGACAGGCTCTCCCTTTAGTTCCAGCTGGCCTGGAGCTTGCCCTGTATACCAGGCTGGCCTTGAACTCACAGAGATCCGCCTGCCTCTGCCTCCTGAGAGCTGGGATCAAAGGCGTGCACCATGCCTGGCCCCAGGCAAGCTTCAGGGGCAGCCTGGTTAGCCTTGCTAGTGCCACATCAGCCAGGCCTGCATATCAAGATCCTGGGGAAGGGGCCAAATGAGAACATGAAACAGGTCATGTTATAATGCAACCACATCATATGATGTGAAGCATGGTGTTTGGCTGGAATACATTAAAATAGGGTGGATGTTGGCTTATATTAACTTTATTTATTTAGTAGAATTTAACATGTCATTGATTCTAAAACTCAATCATCTAACCACTAACATAATGTAATTATAAATTAAGAAGAAAGGGGCTGGAGAGATGGCCTAGCGGTTAAGAGTGCTGACTGCTCTTGCAGAGGACCGGCATTGCACGACACGGGTGCACAAACCTACATGCAGACAGTACACTCATACACATAAATAAATAAAATAAAAATAAAAATTAAGAAGAAAAATTGGGTCAGATGTGGTGGCATACAACTTTAATCCCAGTACTCGAGGCAGAGGCAGGTGGATCTCTGTTCCAGCCTGGTCTGCATAGCAAGTTCCAGGCTATCAGAGGCTACAAGAAGACCCTGTCTCAAAAACACACACACACACAAAGAAAAATTCATTGTTACCAAACAGATTTTCATGTTTGTTTATATAGAGTTCTGATTTTAGACATGCTAAAATTGATGTTTATGTACTACTTCTGTACACAAGTCAGAAAGAAATGAAACAAACAAAATCACTTTGACCTCTGTCATGTAAGCATCCATTAGTAAACATTAGGGGGTTGGAGAGATGGCTCAGCAGTTAAGAGCACTGGCTGCTCTTGCAGAGGACTGGGGTTCGATTCCCAGCACCAATATGGCATCTAACAGCCACCTGAAACTCCAGTTCTAGGAGATCTGGTACCCTCTTCTGATCTCCGTGAGCACACAGGCAATACACTCATCCACATAATATAAACTAATTTTTTTTCTTTTTTGGTCTTGAGACAGGGTCTCCTTGTAGCTCCAGCTGTCCTGGAACTCTCTATGTAGACCAGGCTGGCCTTGAACTCACAGAGATCCGCCTTCCTCTGCCTCCGGAATGCTGGGATTAAAGGTGTGTGCCACCACGCCCAGCCCAAGAATAAACATTAGGAGCTGTTAGTCTTGTTTATGTGTAGTTCTCCATTGCTGAAGAATGAGGATTAAGAAGGTTGGGAAAGAGGTAGTCTCTTTTTTTGTTGTTTGTTTCCTAGAATCCTGTGTAGCCATTGCAGAGGGCATGGAGAGGGACATCCCTTACAAACACACTTTGCTGTCTGGCTTGGTTAGAGTCATTTAACTAGGTTCCTGTCTCTCTTGTTACAGTTCTACCAGTTCACCTAGGGACACAAGAGATGATGGGTCCCTTGAGGTGTTTTTGAGATGCAGCAAGGAGTTCTTCCTTCCATCTTGGCTTGAGTAGGTCTTTCGGCTGTTGCTGGTAAATTGTCCCAGTCCCACAGAGGGGAAAAAACGAGAGGACCTTTCTAGACTGGACCTCATGATTGCAACATTTTACCTGGCTGCATGTTGTATTTCCTTAGCTTTTGTGTGTCTAGAGGGAAAGGTACTTCAGTTGTTGTTGTCTGTTACTCTTTCAGAAAATTTCCCCCACAGCAGTCACAGTTAAAGATATACTGGAAAGGTGGGGAGTAATCCAATGTCTGCCTTGAGCTTCCACAGGATGTGATACATGTTCGTGCACACGTGTACATACCCCCCCCACACACACACACGGTAAAGAAGTAAATTGAGGGGCTGGAGAGATGGCTCAGCGCTTAAGAGCACTGACTGCTCTTGCAGTGGACCCAGTTCGATTCCCAGCACCCACATGGCGGCTAAGAACCGTTTTTAAGCCTGGTGTGGTGGTGCACACCTTTAATCCTAGTGGAGGCAGACAGATCTCTGAGTTCCAGGCCAGCTGGGACTAAAAGGGAGACCCTGTCTCAAAAAAGACCAAAAAAAAAGTAAATTGAAGTAGTAGTTTTCATGTACAGAATTCTATTTTGGAGTGTGGGGGGTGCTGGGGGGGGATGAGGGTGCTAGGACAACTAGTGGGAGTCCTCTCCTTCCACTATTTTGGTCCTGAGGATTAAACTCAAGTTGGTAGCAAGCACCTTTACCCACTGAGTCAGTTTAAAATACAAAAATTGCTTTTATTTGCCCATCAAAACAAAGCTGCTTAGGAGACAGGGTTAGGTATCAGAGGTTTTAACGTTTCTACTAAGTTAAGGCCTGAGATATTCCTGTAAGGTTGCTGGCCCTTTACTAATAACCTGTCATGAGCTGAGGTCCTCTGCACAGCTTGGTGCTGTAGATAGCCTTTATGGCATGTTGATGGGTTTCAAGCAGTTGGCTAAAGACAAAACACTTCTGTGGCTCAGTCTGTATCAGGTGTGACTGGATTTGGAGATCCAAAAGAATGAAGAGAACGTAGAGAGACAAGCTAGGATACCCTTGCCCATTTCCTTGAGCAGCTATTTCTGTTGTGTTTTCCTGATGCACACAGAGCCATTCCTTTTTTTTTTTTTTTTGTAATATTTTTTATTTTTTAATTTATTTTGTATCTGTATGAATGTACTGTCTGCATGCAGGTTTGTGCACCCGTGTTGCGCAATGCCTCGGAGGTCAGAAGAGGGTGTCGGATTCCCCTGGAACTGGAGTTAAAGATGGTTCTCAGTCGCCATGTGGTGCTGGGGATTGAACTCGGGTCCTCTGCAAGAGCAGTCGGTGCTCTTAACTTCCAGGCCATCTCTCCAGCCCCCATTTTTTTCTTTGTTTTTGGTCTTTTTGAGACAAGGTCTCCCTGTAGCCCCAGCTGTCTTAGAACTCACTCTGTAGACCAGGCTGGCCTTGAACTCACAAAGATCCACCTGCCTCTGCCTCCCAAGTGCTGGGATTAAAGGTGTGCGCCACCTCGCCCGGCCTCAAGCTTTTTTTTTTTTTGGTCTATTTGAGACAGGGTCTCCTCCCTGTATCCCAGCTGGCCTGGAACACACAGAGATCCACCAGCCTCTGTCTCCCAAGTACTGGGATTAAAGGCATGCACCACCATGTCCAGCCAAAAGCCAGTTTTAAAAAAATATTTATTTTTACATGTATTGGTATGAATGTCAGCCTGTTTGTGTTTGTATGCGCACCACATGCATACCTGGTGTCTGAGGAGGCCAGAAGACCATGTCATCCCCAGGAGTTGGAACTTCAGGTGGTTGTGTGGGGAACCAGACCTTGGTTCTGTGCAAGAATAGCAAGAGCTCTTGCCCACTGAGCCGTCTCTCCAGTCCCCCACTGAGCCGTCTCTCCAGTCCCCCACTGAGCCGTCTCTCCAGTCCCCATTCCTTTTTTTTTTTTTTCTTTTTTCTCTGAGACAGGGTCTCACTATGTAGCCCTTGGTGGCCTGGAACTTGCTATGTAGACCAGGCTGGGTTCTAACTCACAGATACCCACCTGCCTTTGCCTGCTGAGTGCTGGGACTCCAGATCCCCTGGAACTGGAGTTACAGGTGGTTGTCAACTGCCCTATGGGTGCTGGGAATTGAACCTGAGTCCTCTGCAAGAGCACCAGTGCTCTTAAGTGTTGAGCAATCTCTTCAAGCATTCATAGTAAGTTCTTCTTGGTAGCTAGGTCTTCTAAGTCCTTGGTGGACTAGGAATCTGTCTTTCATTTCTGTACATACGGTGGTGTGCAAATCCCAGTGTTTGCCGTGGTTGGTCTGTGTACTGCAGTAAATATCTAGCTGTACTTCACTGAAGAGCTCATAACCTGATTAATGTTAGGAAGTTTTCACCCTCTTCTTGGAGTTCTAGGGCAGACAACTAGACATTCGGTTTCAATAAG
Organism: Rhizomys pruinosus; assembly: GCA_009823505.1. Lineage (NCBI taxonomy): Eukaryota > Metazoa > Chordata > Mammalia > Rodentia > Spalacidae > Rhizomys > Rhizomys pruinosus. The sequence goes on from VZQC01013847.1 coordinate 523,161, forward strand.
TCTGCAAGTTAAATGGGGATTTATCTTTACCCTAGAACTCAAATCAGTGAAATACTTCCTTTTGGTATGCTCTGAGTGCGGACTTGGGTGAAGAAATGGGAGATGGGAGAAATGAATTATGGGAAAGGAGGGGATAAGCCTAGGAATACAGAAACCTGAACACAACAAATTAATTGAACCCTGATATTTTTTTTTTTTTTTTTGGTCTTTTCGAGACAGGGTCTCCCTGTAGTCCCAGCTATCCTGGAACTCACTCTGTAGACCAGGCTGGCCTTGAACTCACAAAGATCCGCCTGTCTCTGCCTCCCAAGTGCTAGGACTAAAGGCGTGCGCCACCACGCCCAGCTGAACCCTGATATTAACAAGCAGAACAATTGTTAATAGTCCTAATTGGAGCAGAGGTAGAGTAGAGGAGGTTTCTTTTCCTTATTGTGGTGCAGATGCTTCTATTAACCAGTGCTAAGGAAACTGACCAGTTTCAGGAAAATATTGAGCCAAAGAAGTGGCAGTTGCTCTAGTGCTATCCCAGCAACAGGAATTCTGATTGGCTGGAAGCACAGTCTTGTTGTACATTCCATCCAATCAGGGAGTAGTTTAGTCATTGACGCTAGTTTTAAAAAAGCCTGAGTACTGGACGCCTACCTTTGCTTCCTTGCTCTAGGACTTTAGGAGACTGGAGAACAATGGTCAGGCCTGCCTGGGCGCCTTGTGTCCTGGTACAAAGTCCAGCTGAAGAGTCCATTTGTCCGTACTTCATTTATGTTTGCCCTTTCTCCAGTGCTAAGTGATGTGGAAGTCACGTAGACGTCGTTCCAGGTATTCTTCTAAACCAAATTTCAGCAGTAAGAGCAGGATTCAGGGTGGCTTTTCCAGCAGGCTATGGCAGTTGATTCCTCCCTCAGCCAGATAGAATGCTAGGTCTTCTGCTTTATGCCATGTCTGGAAAGTGTGAGACAACGAGGCTTTGGAGGATGTGGTGTGTGGAGTATGGGACTTCCCCAGCCTTGTCTGAAACCTGTTCTATTGCATGTGACATGTGTGGGGAGGCCAGGTTGTCAGATTAGCAGGGTTAACCATCTCTTCTGAATCTAATGTTACTTTTGAGGAGAGTATGAGGGACAGCAAGGGCTCTGTTACTCTTGGACAGACCATTCATTAGTCACCTGTTTAAGGACCCAAGGTAAATTTGGGAAACAAAAACACCGGACAGTCCATGTTCCCTGAGTCCCATCTCTGTCCTCCACATCTTTCCAAACAGCAGGAAGCAGCCTTTTCCTGTGTGTGTGTGTGTGTGTGCGTGCAGTCGTCAGAGTACAACTTCTATTATAGTTCTCTCCTTCCATTTTGTAGGTCCTTAGGCTTGATGTAAGTGCCTGTACCTGCTGAGCCATCCTCCCAGCTCTAGACACAGCCTTTTTCTTTCTTACTGTGTGTGTGTTTTTTTTTTTTTTTTTTTTTTTATTTTTGGGACAGGATCTCTCTGTAGCCCCAGTGGGCCTGTAACTTGCTGCGTGGACCATACTAGCCACCAACTTACAGAGATCTGCCTACCTCTGCCTTCCCTCCCAAGTGCTGGGATTAAAGCTGTGCACCACCACGCCCAGCTCCAGTTTTAGATTTTTGAGGCATCTCACTGACCCCATTAAAATGAGAGGTGATGTTACCAGAGCTGAAAAACCTGGCTCAAAACCTGGGCCCCGACAACCCTAACAAGCTACGTTTGGCCATCCATCCTCAATAGTGGAGAAAAGGAGAGGTAGGTATTCAGTCTCTCAAATTGGGAAGAACAATTAAAGAGGTTCAGTGATGACACCCTCCACCGCAGGATCCTCCTAGTCCTGACCTGACGTTTAGCTTTATTAGAAGGCAAGAGGCATGTTCACCTAAGCAGTCCTAGTCAGGGCACCGTCCCTCCTGTTGTTATTGCATTATCATCTGGGCTCTGGGCTCTGGCAAGATAGTCTGTCAGAATTATGTGAGCTTGGTCTGAGAGGTGAGTCCTCCTCTGGGCTAGCACCAGGCTTCAGCCTGTTCCTTCCCCAGCATGGGATTCTATTTCTTGGGGACTTTGTTTCAATAGTCTTGATAGCCAAAAGGAGGGGCATAAGTGCCTCTTTAGGTCACCCTCCTCCCAGCTGGGAACCAAGGGGATAGAAGTTGGGTTCAGGAAGGTGATTGCACCCTCACTGGCTTCAGAGACGCTCCCAGCATCTTTATTTTTTATTTTTTATTTTTTATTTTTTTTGTCTTTTTGAGACAGGGTCTCCCTGTAGCCCCAGCTGTCCTGGAACTCACTCCGTGGACCAGGCTGGCCTCGAACTCACAAAGAACCGCCTGCCTCTGCCTCCCAAGTGCTGGGATTAAAGGCGTGTGCCACCACGCCCGGCAGCTCCCAGCATCTTTATGGCTGGGTCTCCTCTCCCAGGGGAAGGTAAAGGATAGGTAAATGCTGAAGATTGTGACCACTCTTCTTAAGGAACTAGAGTGCGTGCTAAACTCCCAATTGGGGTAGCCATTCCTGTGGCTGTCCTTAGGTCTACAGTGATAGGATATCTGTCAGAATTGGATTGGTTAGTATGTCACAGCTCCCCCTCTCCCTGAAGACAGCCGATTCCAGCCTGCGGCCTGGTGTCCTTCCCTCTTCCAGCAGTAGAGAGTGCTGCTGGCTTGTGTAGACTTTACTCATGGTCCTCTTGGTGGCTTGGGTCCCTCTGGCTCTGCTGCTGTTGAAGTCTTTAGGGTATAATGTGAACTGCTGTTTTGAGACACTCACTTTGTAGACTAGGCTGGTTTTGAACTGACAGACATCCGCCTGCTGGACTAAAAGGCATGCCTGGATGGAATTCTTCATCTTTGTCTTCCACCTTTCCTGTTTTGGAGTAGGGCTGGAAAGCATTTTTTGTTTTGTTTTGTTTTTATTTTTTGAGACAGGGTTGCATGCTGCAACTTAGGTGGCCTAGAGCTCACTGTGTAGCTCAGGCTAGCCTTGCCTCCTGAGTTGTAATTCCAGATGCAAGCTGCCATTATTGGGTGAGGGATTGTTTTAAGTGGGCTTTAAGGTGAAAACGGTGGCGGGGGGGGTCACCATTGATCTCCTATCCCATCTTCCTACAGTGCCAGTGGCCTGCATTATTAAAAGGTCTGATGATTGCCTGAAATCCATCTCAACATCACTATCAAACTGGAAAGGACCTTTATTAAGATACAAGGCTTCCATCTCAGGACTTAAAAATTCTAAAAAGCAAAATAAAGAAGCTTGGGATGAAAAAATAAGTAAAGTGAAAACTCTTGTCTGATCTTCAGGGAATTGGGTAAAGGACTTTGGTAGCAGGTAGCTTTGCAGTGGATGGAGCCTGCCCTCTTTCTCTGGTTGGTTAAGAAGTATCCAGCATAAAAAAAAAGAGAGAGAGAAAAAAAAAACAAAAACAAAAACAAAAAAAGAAGTATCCAGCATATAGTACCTTGCAGACCCTCTAGTGCTTGTAAAATTTTTACAAGTCAGGCTGGGGAGATGGCTCAGCGGTTAAGAGCACTGACTGCTCTTGCAGAGGACCCAGGTTCGATTCCCAGCACCCACATGGTGGCTAAGAACTGTTTTAGGCCGGGTATAATGGCGTACTCCTTTTAATCCCAGCACTCAGGAGGCAGAAGCAGGTGGATCTCTGTGAGTTCAAGGCCAGCCTGGTCTACAGAGAGAGCTCTAGGCCAGCTGGGGCTAAAGGAAGGCTCTGTCTCAACAATAACAACAAAATCACAAGTCATGTGACTCTACTTATGTATATCTCTGAACCCATTTTCTTCTTTTTTAATGAATTAATTTATGTGTATGAATGTACTGTCTGCATGTAGGTCTGTGCACCCATGTCGTGCAGTGCCTCGGAGGTCAGAAGAGGATGTCGGATTGCCCTGGAACTGGAGTTAAAGACAGTTCTCAGCCATCATGTGGGTGCAGGGGATCGAACCCAGCTCCTCTGCAAGAGCAGTGTGTGCTCTTAACCACTAAGCCATCTCTCCAGCCCTGAACCCATTTTCTAACTCCTCGATTAGTAGCTTTTGCTTGTTTGTTGTTTGTAACAAAGAAATGGAATCCTTGCTTTGGGGTAGGACAGAATAGAAGTGAGACTCTAAGGCTCCTTTTCCTTCGTTCTCCCAGGAAGGTCAGAGTGAGTACAGCATGAAACAGGCCCTGTGACAGACATGCCATCGGGACAGAGGTCCAGGGCAGTGGGAAGGAGGAAAGAATTTCTACTCTGAGACTAGCCAAGATCCCATAAATTCTGAAGGGTGGAGGACATTTCTAGATCAACAAGCTGCTAGTAAATTTGACCGAATAGAAGAAATAGGGCGCCACAGTCTGGAGTAAGGTAGCATTTTAGATATTACAAACATTATAGGAATGCATATAGAGTGCTCATTGCCAGGCATGGTCTGAAGGAGGCTGAAGCAGAGGATCTAGAGTTCTAGGCCAGCCTGGCTACAATTAGTAAAACCCTGTCTCAGAACCTACATAAGTAAAAGTAAACAAAAAAATATTTACTGGCAGTATAAAATATTACTAGCATGGAGGAAAAGTTTCTTTTTTTCTCCTTAAAGTTCTTCCACCAGTAAAATCTCTAAAATCAAAGCTCCTGAACACTTCCCTAAAAGTAATTTTAATAAAGTTGGGTTCTTTTTCTCACTTAGGTAGAATATTTATTACCTGGGAAATTGGGGTTCCTTTTTGTGGGTTCTTGGTCTTGTCGATTAAAGAATTTAAAAACGGGCTGAGAAGAAAGCTTTATTAGAATTTGAGAAACCACAGGTAGGTGAGCAGGAGGTAAATTCCCAAAGCTGCCAGAGCAGGGAGATGAAGAGGAGGAAAGTCATGACAGTTGGATTAACTCTTGTTTTTGAGACCGGGTCTCACTGTGTAGCTCTAGCTAGCCTGAAACTTACTGCGTAGACCAGGCTGTCCACAGTCTTACAGAGATCTGCCTCCCACTGCCTCCCAAGTGCTGAGACTAAAGGTGTGTGCCACCATGTCCAGCACTGTTGGAGTAACTTTTTTTTTAAATTTTATTTATTTTCTTATGTGTATGAATGTACTGTCTGCATGTAGGTTTGTGCACCCGTGTTGTGCAAAACCACGGAGGTCAGAAGAGGGTGTCGGATTCCCCTGGAACTGGAGTTAGAGACTGTTCTCAGCTGCCATATGGGTGCTGGGGATCGAACTCAGGTCCTCTGCAAGAGCAGTCGGCGCTCTTAACCACTAGGCCATCTCTCCAGCCCCAGATTAAGTCTTAAGAGAAAGGACAATAGTATGTAATGTTTGGGGGTAGTTTAGAATGTCATGATTCCACCCAGGATATGAGGTAGAATTCAGATTCTCTTTTGACCTAGAGGAGGTAGTTTTCATCTAATGGGCCTCATCCTAGCCCTTATACCTGCATGTATTTTTTGTTATTTTAAATTTAAATTTGAAGGAGGGGCAGAGATGATAAGGGTGGGGGATGTCCATCCTTAGTAACCTCTAAGTCTGCTAAATGTCTATAGCTATCTCACCAAGAAACCAAAAACTAAACAGATCAAAAAGTCTCCAAACCCCACCTCATTTAAACTACTGCATCCCCTTTAATCTAAGTCATTATTAATACCATTGGAAAAGCTTAACTTTAAAAATATTCTAGCCAAATACTTGACATAAAAATGGTGTTGAGATGAGCCGGGCATGATGGCTCATTCCTTTAATCCCAGCACTTGGGAGGCAGAGGCAGGCGGATCTCTGTGAGTTCAAGGCCAGCCTGGTCTACAAAGTGAGTTCCAGGACAGCTGGGGATATGGAGAGACCCTCTCTCAAACAGCCAAAAATGAAAGTGGTATTGAGAGCCTTGAACTTGCAGGTACTCGCCTGCCTATGTCGCTGAGTGCTGGGATTTAAGGCATCTGTCACGTTCACCCGGCTTGAAATATTTTTTCATTATGTTTATTTGTGTGGGGTCACATGCTCCTTGGCTCTTCCGTTGAGTCAGTCCTTCTGGAGTCTGTTCTCTCCTTCGCCATGTAGGTCCCAGGAATCAAGTTGAGGTCGTCAAGCTTGGTGGAATTGCCACCCAGAGACTCTAACATCTAACAGAGGTTGGCTGATGTTTCTGAATACCTCTGTAATTGCTAAAATGTTAGACTAGTTCGCCTAAGGCAGAGTGCTCACACATTTAACTTGGAAGTATTTAAAGAGAAAAATGGACATTCTTATAGGGCATCTAATTGGGGATGCATTGCAATGTCAACTGTGATGTTTTAATGTGTTTTTAATTTAGCTGGGTGTAAATGTGCAAAGTTGGCTGGTGATCTTAAGCCTTATTGGTCTTGATTTGACCACATGATTCTGAGCCTGGCTAAGACCTGTGTGATGCCAAATGCTTTCCCTTAGCAGTATCTGTGGGAGTGATAGTGTCAGCAGGGAATGAGCAGTGTATGCAGAGAGCACACCTGCAAGCTCAGTGGTTTCACAGTATGGAAGAGTGGCTTGTCAAAGCTGTGGGTTCTTATTGGTGGGAAAATAAATTAATGCATTTTACAAAGCGAAGCATATCAAGAGAATGTATTTTGCCTCCCCACCTCTGTCAGGAAAGGCACTGATCTATAGGTAACCTTTTGCATGTATGTAGAGGGGACGGATTTTTTAATCACATTTATCTGGGGGGGATTGGTATGTGTGCCATGGCGTGAATGTGGCAATCAGAGGACAACGTGCAAGAGTCCTACATGTAGATCCGGGAATGGAACTCAGGTAGCAGGCTTGGTGGTAAGTACCTTTATCTGATGAGATGTCTTGCTGCTCCCTTCTCCAGCCCTTTTAGTCTTTCAGTAGCTGTCTTCCTAGGAAAAGTCTGGTGATACATACAGCTCAGTGGTACAGTGTTTTAGTTCCCAGTAGCAAAAAAAATCATTTTATGATCATTACACATAATATACATGTATTGACATATGACATGAAGAACCAAGGAGTATGTGAGCCCACACAAATAAGCATAATGAAAAAATATTTCAAGCCTGGCGGATGTGGCAGATGCCTTAAATCCCAGCACTCAGTGGCAGAGGCAGGCAAGTACCTGCAAGTTCAAGGCTCTCAATGCCGCTTTTTTTTTTTTGTCTGTTTGAGACAGTGTCTCCCCATAGCCATAAATAGGTATAATTGTCAGTTAAAAAGTAAAATGTTGGGCTGGAGAGATGGCCTAGTGGTTAAGAGCACCAACTGCTCTTGCAGAGGACCCGGGTTCGATCCCCAGCACCCATATGGCGGCTGAGAACCTCTGTAACTCCAATTCCAGGAGAACTCCAGTTCTGGGGGAATCCGACACCCTCTTCTGAACTCCGAGGCATTGCACAACATGGATGCACAAACCTACATGCAGACAGTACATTCATACAAATAAATAAATAAATATTTTAAAAAAGTAAAATGTTGGCTGGAGAGATGGGTCACCACTTAAAAGCACTGGCTGCTCTTGCAAAGGACCTGGGTTCAAGTCCCAGCACCACGTGGCCGCTTACAACCATCTGTAACTTCTACGGAATCCGATGTTCTCTTCTGACCTCCTTGGGCATTGCATGACATGGGTGTACTTACATGCATGCAGTACACTCATGTACATAAAATAAAAATAATAAGACACTATTTATTTATTGGTCTTTTTGAGACAGGGTCTCCCGTAGACCAGGCTGGCCTTGAACTCACAGAGATCCACCTGCCTCTGCCTCCCAAGTGCTAGAATTAAAGGAGTGCACCACCACACCCTGCATAAAACACAATTTTTTAAATATTTATTTATTATTATTGTTATTATTTTGCCTTTTCGAGACAGGGTCTCCCTGTAGCCCCAGTTGTCCTGGAATTCGCTCTGTAGATCAGGCTGGCCTTGAACTCACAAAGATCGCCTGCCTCTGCCTCCCAAGTGCTAGGATTAAAGGCGTGCGCCACCAAGCCTAGCTTATTACTATTTTTTATGTTTATGAGTGTACTGTCTGCATGTAGGTAGGTGTTGTGCAGTGCCGCAGAGGTCAGAAGAAGGCGTCAGATTCCCCTGGAACTGGAGTTAAAGATAGTTCTTAGCTGCCATGTGGGTTCTGGAAATTGAACCCAGGTCCTCTGCAAGAGCAATCAGCACTCTTAACCACTGAACCATCTTTCCAGCCACATAAAACACAATTTTTTTTTTAAATTTTTTTATTTCGGTATGTGCATCAATGTACTGTCTGCATGCAGGTTTGTGCACCCGTGTCGTGCAATGCCGCGGAGGTCAGAAGAGGGTGTCGGATTCCCCTGGAACTGGAGTTCCCCTGGAATTGGAGTTTCAGACGGTTCTCAGCCACCATGTGGGTGCTGGGGATTGAACCCGGGTCCTCTGCAAGAGCGGTCAGCGCTCTTAACCGCTAGGCCATCTCTCCAGCCCCAAAACACAATTTTTTAAGTAAAAAAAAATTTTAAAGCCCAAAAATTAGACCAAAATAAAAACTAGGCTAGACTATACATGCACATGAAGCCCTGGGCTCAGTCCCCAGCACGCGTTGAGCTGAGTGTGGTGGTACATATGTATATGTATATGTATAGTCCCAGCATTTAGGAGGTGGAGGCAGGAGGAGTAAAAGTTTAAGGTCGTCCTCAGCTTCAGAGGAAATTCATGGTCAGCCTGGGGATACTTGAGATCTTGTCTCAAAACCATCCCAAACTGTACTGGATAGTTTTGGTGTCAGCTTGACAAACCTGAGTTGAGGGAGCCTCAATTGGGGAATTGCCTCCATTGGACTGGCCTCTGGCCATGCCTGTGGAGTATTTTCTTGACTGTTGAGTGTTTTGGATGGTGCCAACCCCTGGCCAGGTCATTGTGTATTGAGTTCCTACCTTGAGCTCCATGCGTGATGGACTGTGACCTGGGAGATGTAAGATGAATAAACCCTTTCCCCCCCAAGTTGGAATTGGTCAGAGTGTTTTGTCACAGCAATTGAAAGCAAACTAGAACCCAAATGTAACAACCCATAGAAGCTTTAGGGCTAGGCAGCCTGTGCAGTCACCTGGGCACTTCTCTTATGCTTCCTGTTGGAGGACAGAAGGCCTCATGTCAGTCTCCATTGGAAACGTTTTGAGAGAATGAAAAAGGGCAAGAGATAGCGCTCTACATAGCACCACCAGGCCAGTGTGGACATGTGCATTTGTTCTGGTATTTTAGGATTTAGTCTGAATTTTCGTTCCCACAGAAAAAGTAATCTGTAGTTGATCTTAGTCTTTTGGGAATTTTTTTTTTTAATTGGTCTGAGTAGACACAGTTAATACTAATTCTCCATTCTTGGTACTAGTGTGGTTTTGTAGATACATATTATAACCTCACTTAGTTATCAAATGAATTAACACTGACATTGTGTTACAGATGCCATCACCAGGTTGCCCTTGATTCCAGTGTCAACTGGCTCTCCTTCTTTTCCAGTCCTGTGCCTTTTGACCCTCCATCCCTCAGTCACTTTGCTGGAAGGGCAGCACTCGAATGGCTTTGGCCCTGGAGTTGTTCCTGTGCTGCCTTGTTCTGTGCTTGCTGCCATGTTGGAGCCCACAGATCCACTTTTACCTCGGCTGGTCTCGGAGTCTGGCCCACTGGGTACAACTTTCTTGGGGAGCTTCAAAATGGAGGAGGGATCCACTGTGGGCATTGGACCTGGAGTCAGAAAATAAACATTCGGTCTAAAAGTACTAAGTGCCTATTGTTCAGGCAGCTGTTAATCAGCTACGTCTCTATGAAAATAAGTCCTTTTCATGAGCAACTGTGTGGGAATGGCTAATTCTGGCCGATGTTCTGCAGTGTGAGGTTAAAACATGGTAACTTATCACAACACAGTTCTTGTTCTTTTGGCTGTGGGCTGACTCTACATTACTTGTTTTGTTTGCTCTAGAATGGAATCTACTCACCATTTACCAAAATGAAATGCATTTCTTGGGGGGAGGCAGAGTCCAGTTCACTAAGTCTTGCATCTTAAAAGAGAAAAGCACCCTGCTCTTTCTATGACTAATTGTTAGAAAACTCGTTTAATTTGTTTAAACCTAAATTTCAGTCCTGGGATGCATTTTATTTGTTTTATTTTGCTGGGTGTGGTGGTGCACAATTTTAATCCCAGCACTACGGAGTCAGAGGAAGGTGGATCTCTGAGTTCAAGGCCAGCCTGGTCTACATAGTGAGTTCCAGGACAGCTGGGGCTTCAGGGAGACCCTGTCTCAAAAAGACAAAAATTCTATTTAGTGGCTTGTTCCTAGAAGTACAGAGTAATTTTAAGGTACTCATCAGTAAGGTAGAAGTGAAATTAGAAACCTTAGATGGTAGAACAGGCAGACTTTGGGTTCTGACAGGTGTGGGTCACATCTTGGCCTTAGGAAAGTCCAAATCTTAGTTTCTTCTGAAAAAAAAAAAAATGGAAACAATAAAAGTCACTTGGCTAATTGTACATGGAGAGTACTCGGCCTCCATAACTGTTCCTGATTTCCACAGAAAGCATCATTCAGCTTTATGTGAAGCTGGCGGTGCTCTCCGGCTTCGCAGGAGGGTATTCTGGAAAGACGGTGGATTTCTGTACCTCTAGATCTGGTTTTACTCACTGCTGACACAGTGCCTGAATGCCTCTGCTTGTTTCTCAGGTGATCTGGATATCCCAGTCACCACCAGCTAACGGAACCAGATCTTCTGAGGTCTAGTTGGGGTGGTGTCTGCCCCAGAGTGTACTGCTCCATTTCTTCCCAGCAGTTTGACTCAGCTTCTGAACTTAGGGGAAGCCCTGGAAATCTCCTGACATGTTTGCTCTTCAAGGATAGGCTTCTCATACAATGTTTATAGAATTTTGCTTAATTTATATTTAAAGAAATTTTGTATATTGCATAGAAAGATTTCGGTTGGTCCTTCCAGTCTTAACAGTTGAGGAAAGAGCTTTCCTGGGTTCTTTTTTGTTTTTGTTTTTGTTTTTGGTCTTTTCAAGACAGGGTCTCCCTGTAGCCCCAGCTGTCCTGGAACTCGCTCTATAGACCAGGCTGGCCTTGAACTCACAGAGATCCGCCTGCCTCTGCCTCCCAAGTGCTAGGATTAAAGGCGTGCGCCACCACGCCCGGCTTCCTGGGTTCTTTTTTAATATATATATTTTTAATTTTATTTCTTTTATGTGTTTGAATGTAGTGTCTGCATGTCAGAAGAGGGTGTCGGATTCCCCTGGAACTGGAGTCAAAGACGGTTCTCAGCTGTCATATGGGTGCTGGGGATCGAACCCGGGTCCTCTGCAAGAGCATTCGGCGCTCTTAACCGCTAGGCCATGTCTCCAGCCCCAGTGGTGCACACCTTTAATCCCAGCACTCGGGAGGCAGAGGCAGGCAGATCTCTTTGAGTTCAAAGCCAGCCTGGTTTACATAGTGAGTTCCAGAATCGCTGGAGCTACAGGGAGACCCAGTCTCCAAAAGACCCCCCCCCAAAAAAAAAAAAGAAAGAAATGCTCAGCTGTCTGCCATCACATACTTTCCTGTTTGTCTTTCCAGGGACAAATGCATGAGCCACTTTTCAGGAGTCTAAATTATTAAATTTTTACATATTATTTTATGTATGAGTTTTTTTCCCTGCATGTGTGTAAACACACATGTCTGTGATGCCAGTGGAGGCCACAAGGTAATGTCAGATCCCCTGGAACTGGAGTCAAAAAACAGTTGTTGGCATCATGTGGGTTGGGAACTGAAACTGGGTCCTCTGCAAGAGCAGCCAGTGTTCTTCACTACTGAGTCATCTCTGTAGCCACCTCATTAAAATTCTTAAGACTGTGACCCATTTCATATTGGGAAGTCAGTTGTCCCCAAGTGAATATACGCCTGAAAATGGATTTTCTAGTTATTTGCAAAAGAGCCTGCAGTAATTGTGCTGGGTGAGATGTCACAAGCTTACAATCTTAGCACTTGGGAGGTGGCAGCAACAGGAGAGTCATCACAGCCTGGTCACCATGTTTAGACCCTCTCTCAAACCCTGCCCCACAAAAGTAAAATACAAGCGGTAGTTGTGACACACTGGAAGGAAACAGAAGAATTCAGCGTTGGTCTCTAGTGTAGCTCACTTTGAAAGCAACATGGCAGAAAGGAAAAGGGAAATCACTTGCAGTGGGGAAATGTCCAAACCTGTGTGTCCTGTGGGAGGTGATTGTAGGCTGGAGTATGCAGGACAGAGACCCAAGACATGGTGTGAGGGGAGTTTTACAGGAGTTGTGTTGTATTGGCTTGGGTGTGTATTTGTCTGTTGTGGTGGTTTGTGTTTTTGAGATTGGGTCTCGTAATCCAGGCTGTCTTCCAACTTGATTATATAGTAAAGGTTAGCCTTATTTCCTGATTCTACTTTCCAGGTGCTAGGATTACAGGCATTTGAAATCATACTTGGTGTGTTTTGTTGTGTTGTATTTTTATTTTGTTTGTTTGTGGCAAGGTCTAACTATGTAGCCCTGACTAGCCTGGAATTCACTGCTTAGACCAGGCTGACCTCAAACTTAGAGAGATCTGCCTGCCTCTACAGAGTGTTGTGATTAAAAGTGTGTGCTACTTAATGCCTGGTTCTTGTGGGTTTTTATTTTATTTTTTTATTTCTTTGGTATTTTTGAGACAGGGTCTCTAGTCCCAACTGGCCTGGAGCTCGCTCTGTAGACCAGGCTGGCCTTGAACTCACAGAGATCCGCCTGCCTGCTGGAATTGAAGGCGTGGGCTACCACGCCCGGCTTAGAGTTTTCTTTTTTCTCTTTTTTTTTTTAATTAAAAAAAATTTTTTTTTCTGTGTGTATGAATGTACTGTCTGCATGTAGATTGTGCACCCGTGTCGTGCAGTACTGTGGAGGTCGGAAGAGGGTGTCGGATTCCCCTGGAACTGGAGTTCTCCTGGAATTGGAGTTACAGACAGTTCTCAGCCGCCATGTGGGTGCTGGGGATTGACCCCGGGTCCTCTGCAAGAGCCGTCAGCGCTATTAACCGCTAGGCTAGCTCTCCAGCCCCGGGAGTTTTCTTAATATATAGTTTGAATGTCTCTAGTATCTGAAGAATTTGAATTATTTCATTTGGAGCTCCCTTAGATTCAACAGCTTGTTGAAGAAAACCTATAAATTCCTTCAAATATCACATGACTTTCAGCTGAGCTTGAAACTAAAGATTGCTCTGATGAGATGACAGAAGCAGTTCCTGAACTGTAGTAATGAGATTCTTTCTCTTTCCTTTTCAGGGAAGCAGAGTCCTTCAAGGAACAAGGAAATGCTTACTATGCTAAGAAGGACTACAATGAAGCTTATAACTATTATACAAAAGCCATAGGTGAGAAGGACCTGGCGTTGCAGTAGCTACATTCACTTGCCAAGTACTATTCTAAGTAGCTCCACTAGAAGTAGTGTTGTGCTTTGTGGGCTGGTAACTGCTACCAGCTGGTCTCATGAACTGATGATGGCTTAATGCACTTGTGTTGGGAAAGTTTTTCTAGTTGGGGTATGTGGTGGTTCTCATGGCAGATTGAAGGCAATTCTTGAAATACTGAATGTTAAAGCAAAAAAGATGCCCAACTTGTGCATCTAATCATTACCATTATTTTTATGGTCTTGGGAAATGGCCTGTGAGTAAAAGCGAGTCTTATCTCCATGCATAAAATGCCAGCATATTGGGGCTGGAGAGATGGCCTAGCGGTTAAGAGCGCCGACCGCTCTTGCAGAGGACCCGGGTTCGATCCCCAGCACCCATGTGGCAGCCGAGAACTGTCTGAAACTCCAATTCCAGGAGAACTCCAGTTCCAGGGAGTCTGACACCCTCTTCCGGTCTCCGCGGCATTGCATGACACGGGTGCATACACCTGCATGCAGACAGTGCATTCATACATATGCCGAAATAAATAAAATTAAAAAAAAAATGCCACATATTTTATTTTTTGAGAGCCCAGGGTGGCCTTGAACTTGTTATGCAATTAAACTTTGGACTTCTGTTCCTCTTGCTTTTGACTCTCTCCTCTTGCTCTTCTCTCTCTCTCTTACTACTAAGCACATGGACCTTCTACCAAAAGACTTTTTTTTTTGGTCTTTTTGAGACAGGGTCTCCCTGTAGCCCCAGCTCTCCTGGAACTCACTCTGTAGACCAGGCTGGCCTTGAACTCACAAAGATCCGCCTGCCTCTGCCTCCCAAGTGCTAGGATTAAAGGCGTGTGCTGGGCTGGAGAGGTGGCCTAGTGGTTAAGAGCGCCGACCACTCTTGCAGAGGACCCGGGTTCCATCCCCAGCACCCACATGGCGGCCGAGAACCGTCTGTAACTCCAATTCCAGGAGAACTCCAGTTCCAGGGGAGTCCGACACCCTCTTCTGGCCTCCGCAGCATTGCATGACACGGATGCACACAAACCTGCATGCAGACAGTATATTCATACACATAATAAATAAATAAAATTAAAATAAATAAAGGCGTGCGCCACCATGCCCGGCTTCTACCAAAAGACTTTTAAGCTATAACCTCTCTTTTTGTTTTCTTGGCGTTGTTTTTTGATGCTAGAAATAAAGCCAGGTGTTTCTTAGTGCTCAGTGCTAAGCATGAACTTTGAGCTCCTCCCTAGGCCCTAATCGATCAGTGCTGCTCTCTATTTCCATGAATAGTCAAAAGCTTAGCTGTGGCCTCTTGTAAAGAGTGTGTCAGCATGGGAGTAGGGGGCCAGATGCAGCCCAGGACTGTTCCCTACTCTTTGTAGACAAGGGCTCTGCTACTGTATACCCCTTCAACTTCTTTTTTATTACATTTGTGTGTGTGCACGTATGTGTATGTGTGCACTCATGCTCCTGCCATGACATACATGTGAATGTCAGGACGACTTGAGAAAGTCGGTTCTTTCCTTCTACCATGTAGGTCCTTGGGATCTAACTCAGGCCATCAAGCTTGGTGATAGGTGTCTTTACCCATGAGCCGTCTTGCTGGCCCTGTTTTTTGTTTTTTTTTTGTTCTTAATTTTTAAGACAGGTTCTCACTGTGTCTTCTAGGCTGGCCTGAAACTGGCAGCCGTTGTCTGGCTTTAGTGCTGGGATTACAGGTGTGAGACCCCATGCCCTGCTCCCTTCAGCATTTCTATATTTGACTCCTTTGACATAGCACCCATTTCCCATTTTTGGTGTGGTGTGCACATGTATGTATATTTCTATATTTGACTCCTTTGACATAGCACCCCTTTCCCATTTTGGGTGCGGTGTGCACATGTATGTATATTTCTGTATTTGACTCCTTTGACATAGCGCCCCTTTCCCATTTTCAGATGTGGTATGCATATGTATGTATATTTATTTTTGCATGTGGTGAAAATGCATATGCACGGATATGTGGAAGCCCAAGGTTAACGCCAGGGATCATCCTTGATGTTCTCATTGACTCAGGAGTCCCATCAACCCAGAACTAGCCAATATGTCTAATTCATGAGCCAGCTGCTCTGAGGAATCCCCTGTCTCTGCCTCTGACACTGCAATTACTGGCAGACCTCTTTACCCACCCAGCACTGGCTTCTAGGGATCCGAATTCTGGTCCTCACAGTGTGTGACAGGTGCTTTAACCACTGAGCCATCTCTCCAAGCCTTCTTTGGCAAGTTCTGAGAGGGAGGCGACCTCTTAGTTGTTGGTTTTTTTGTTTCTGTTTCAAATTTGAGACAGGGTCTCCCTATAGCCCCAGCTAGCCTAAAACTCACTCTGTTGACCAGGCTGGCCTTGAACTCACAGAGATCCACCTGCCTCTGCCTTCCCAGTGCTAGGATTAAAGGCATGCACCGCCACACCCAGATTAGATGGTTCTTAGTCACCATGTGGGTACTGGGAATTGAACCCAAATCCTCTGCAAAAGCAGTCGGTACTCTTAACTGCTGAGGCATCTCTCCAGCCCCCCTCCTAGTTTTTAAATCAGTGGCCTGTGTTAAACTTTCTGTTCTGTTGCCTTTGCTATAGATATGTGTCCTAAAAATGCTAGCTATTATGGTAATCGTGCAGCCACGCTGATGATGCTTGGACGGTTCCGTGAAGCTCTTGGAGATGCTCAGCAATCAGTAAGATTGGATGACAGTTTTGTGCGGGTAGGTAATTGGGCTCGAGTTTCTCTAGCCCATGGTTTCCTAATACTAATGCTATTGTCATCTGTGGTGAAGTCGTTCTTTTTTGTAGAATTCTATCTTGTGCAGTGTACAACATTTCATAGTATCTCTGATGCTTGACTATCAGGAACACTTCCTCTCTTCACGTGTGACAATTAGAAACATCTAACAGTGATAAATGTCCCCTGGAGAGTAAATTGCCCAGCCCTTTGACCTTGTGTGGTCTTTATGGGAATGCTTGCTGTTGCTTTATTTCTTTCTGCTTACCCAGTCATATTTCTTTTTTCTTCCCTCTGTGTTTTCTTCTAGGGGCATCTACGAGAAGGCAAGTGTCACCTGTCACTAGGGAATGCAATGGCAGCATGTCGCAGTTTCCAGAGAGCCCTGGAACTGGATCATAAAAATGCCCAGGCACAGCAGGAGGTATGGGTCTGGTCTGCCAGCATGTAAAGTGGCAGTGGGGTACGTGAGGAAAGAGTGCAGGCTTGAAAGGCAGAACCGAGATCTAGTCCCGCTTCTGCCAGCCATATCTGGTTGGCTTTAGGCAAATCTCATACATAGTCTCTGAGACTTTCCTCATCTGTTGAATGTGTTTTAAATATGATCACAACTTTAAAAAGTATGAAAAGTGGCAAGTTTCTGAGTTGACTAAGAGAATAGGCAGATGATGCTTCAAGGAACTAAATTGAGTAAAGTTAAGAGTATTTGTATAAATTCAGGTCTGGGATATGTAGCCCAGTGATAGAGCCCTTGGATAGCATGTTTTATTAACAGTACCCCAGTACTGTTAATCCTGGCATACGTTGTATTTTGTGTAAGTCAAGGCATGACTCTTTGTCTTCCTGACTGGGAATCAAATTAAGGGTAAATTTAGGTCTTGGCCTTCCCTATTTTCTTTGAGGAGACAAGGTCTCTGGGCCAGGGTTGTAATTCCATTGATAAGAATGCTTGCCTAAGATGCATGAGACTTTGGATTTAATCCCTGTCACCACATAGAGCCAGGTGTAGTGGTGCATGCCTGTAATCCCAGTGCTTGGGCATTGGAAGCAGAAGGGTCAGAAGTTCAAGATGATCTTCAGCTATGTAGCAAGTACAGGGCAAGCCTAGGCTACATGAGGCACTGTCTGTGCCAGTGGGGTTGGGGCAGTGGGGTTGGAGCAGTCTTGCTATATATACTCTAGGCTGGCCATTCCTAAGTGCTGAAAGGGTCTTAGATTTCTACTGGAGAATTAGCTGCAATATCACCAAGTTTGGGAGCAAAGATCTAATTTTTTTTTTTTTTTTTAGGTACTAGGGATCAGTGTTT
>VZQC01013847.1:549355-580639 GCA_009823505.1 Rhizomys pruinosus
ATGCAATAGAAGACTGCACACATGCAGTGAAGCTCGATGACACTTACATAAAAGCCTACTTGAGAAGAGCTCAGTGGTAAGTGCTGTGGAGGGTTGGGGGAAGAGGGAGTTGCTGCTGATGGACTAGGGGAACTGTGTTGTGGATGATGAAGCAGACCCAGGGATGCTGTGAGGTCATTTGGTCCTTCCCCTGCCTCTAGGTGGGATTGTTCCAGCCCTAGACTATCTTTATAGACCTCCAGCGGAGGAGATTGCACAAGCTCCCTCAGTCTCCCATGCCTGTGTCTAACGCCCCTCACGGTCAGTAAGTTTCCTCTGATGCCTGACCCAAATTCCTTTTGTTAACATGTAAATCCATTTCTTTTGGACATTTTGTTTTGTATTGTTCACTTTTGCTCTAACTTGGCACAGTGCTTGGCACATCAGTGCTCACCCAGTAAATGTTTGTTGAATGAATGTGTGGTGCTTGGAAGAGGAAAGAACAAAGTACCTTTTAGAGATAACTGAGGGCTCTGTCTAACCTGTTTGCTCACTTATAAAGAAGGCAGTCTTACTGTGGAAAGTGATTTAACTTGGCTTAGTCTTGCAGAAATAAAACAGATCCTAAATATGCTAGGTGTGGTGGCTCACACCTTTAGTGCCAGGACTTGAAGCAGAGGCAAGGTGGATCTCTATGAGTTTGAGATCACCCTGGCATATGTAGTGAGTTCCAGACCAACCAGGGCTATGTAGTCAGACCCTGTTTCCCCCCCCATCTCCCCCCCACCTCTCCCCCCCCCAAAAAACAAATAGGATAGATAGATCTGTAGAAAGATCCATAGATATTCAAGGCCAGCCTGGTCTACAGAGTGAGTTCCAGGAGCTACAGGGAGACCCTGTCTCAAAAAGACAAAAAAAGAAAGAAAGAAAGAAGGAAGGAAGGAAGGAAGGAAGGAAGGAAGGAAGGAAGGAAGGAAGGAAGAAAAGAAAGAAAGAAAGAAAGAAAGAAAGAAAGAAAGAAAGAAAGAAAGATCCATAGATAGATCCATCCTGGATAAACAGTCCATGCTATGTGTTTTCAGCAGAATGGACTCCCTGTCTGTTGATTTATAAGTAGTCAGAATCATACCTAGCCATGGTGCCCAGGTTTGCCCCAGATACTAGTGCCCTCCAACTTCTCACTCTTTGTACTCTCTTGAATTGACCAGAGAGTTTTCTCCAAACAGGAGCAGTACCAAGGGCTTAGGATAAACCTGTCAAAATTATCTCTTTGCGCCAGGTGTGGTGATACGAGCCTATAGCTCCAGCATTTGGGAGGTTGAAGCAAAAGGGTCACTGTAAGTGTAAGGCCAGCTTGGGCTACCAAGTGAGTGTCTCAAAAATGTAGAACACTGCGGCTGGAAAAATCGCTCCATGGTTAAGAGCACTGGCTGCTCTTGTAGAGGACCCAGGTTTAGTTCCCATCACCCACCTGTGGCTAACAACAGGCCTTAAGTTCCAGGGGATCTGGTGCCCTCTTCTGGCCATTTTGGACATTGCACACAGTGGTGCACCTACATACAGGCAAAATAACTCATACCCATACAATAAAAATAGAGGTGGGCATGCAGGTGCAGGCCTTAATCCTAGTACTCAGGAGGCAGAAGCAGGTAGATCTCTATAAGATCCTGGACTGCCTGGTCTACATAGCAAATTCCAGGCCACCTAGGGATACAGGGAGACCCTGTCTCCAAAAGACAAAAAAAAAAAAAAACTGGTTAAATACTGCAATCTTTCTATTGCCTCTAGTTGGCCTGTGGAAGAAAAGAGGATAGGGACAGCCCCATGCTTATCATGTTTTTCGTTAGGCACTAACATGGAGTAATAGAGAGGGTTTATCAGTAACTGTGTAGCTTACATCATGTAGTAAAGAAACCAGTTTCAAATTTAGTGTCCTTAGATCTCTGGCTTTCCCAATGATCAAGAACAAGAACCCGGTGTGACTGAGATCCAGTATGACTGATCTCCTTAGAATTATGAAGCCATGCTCACAGCTTCTGGACTGCCTCAGTCCCTGAAGATGTGAAGTATGATTGCTCTCTCTCTCCTGAAGCTTAGGAAACTAGATGATGCAATAGAAGACTGCACACATGCAGTGAAGCTCGATGACACTTACATAAAAGCCTACTTGAGAAGAGCTCAGTGGTAAGTGCTGTGGAGGGTTGGGGGAAGAGGGAGTTGCTGCTGATGGACTAGGGGAACTGTGTTGTGGATGATGAAGCAGACCCAGGGATGCTGTGAGGTCATTTGGTCCTTCCCCTGCCTCTAGGTGGGATTGTTCCAGCCCTAGACTATCTTTATAGACCTCCAGCGGAGGAGATTGCACAAGCTCCCTCAGTCTCCCATGCCTGTGTCTAACGCCCCTCACGGTCAGTAAGTTTCCTCTGATGCCTGACCCAAATTCCTTTTGTTAACATGTAAATCCATTTCTTTTGGACATTTTGTTTTGTATTGTTCACTTTTGCTCTAACTTGGCACAGTGCTTGGCACATCAGTGCTCACCCAGTAAATGTTTGTTGAATGAATGTGTGGTGCTTGGAAGAGGAAAGAACAAAGTACCTTTTAGAGATAACTGAGGGCTCTGTCTAACCTGTTTGCTCACTTATAAAGAAGGCAGTCTTACTGTGGAAAGTGATTTAACTTGGCTTAGTCTTGCAGAAATAAAACAGATCCTAAATATGCTAGGTGTGGTGGCTCACACCTTTAGTGCCAGGACTTGAAGCAGAGGCAAGGTGGATCTCTATGAGTTTGAGATCACCCTGGCATATGTAGTGAGTTCCAGACCAACCAGGGCTATGTAGTCAGACCCTGTTTCCCCCCCCATCTCCCCCCCACCTCTCCCCCCCCAAAAAAACAAATAGGATAGATAGATCTGTAGAAAGATCCATAGATATTCAAGGCCAGCCTGGTCTACAGAGTGAGTTCCAGGAGCTACAGGGAGACCCTGTC
The DNA here is from genome assembly GCA_009823505.1 of Rhizomys pruinosus. Lineage (NCBI taxonomy): Eukaryota > Metazoa > Chordata > Mammalia > Rodentia > Spalacidae > Rhizomys > Rhizomys pruinosus. The sequence goes on from VZQC01013847.1 coordinate 552,323, forward strand.
TCAAAAAGACAAAAAAAGAAAGAAAGAAAGAAAGAAGGAAGGAAGGAAGGAAGGAAGGAAGGAAGGAAGGAAGGAAGGAAGGAAGGAAGAAAGAAAGAAAGAAAGATCCATAGATAGATCCATCCTGGATAAACAGTCCATGCTATGTGTTTTCAGCAGAATGGACTCCCTGTCTGTTGATTTATAAGTAGTCAGAATCATACCTAGCCATGGTGCCCAGGTTTGCCCCAGATACTAGTGCCCTCCAACTTCTCACTCTTTGTACTCTCTTGAATTGACCAGAGAGTTTTCTCCAAACAGGAGCAGTACCAAGGGCTTAGGATAAACCTGTCAAAATTATCTCTTTGCGCCAGGTGTGGTGATACGAGCCTATAGCTCCAGCATTTGGGAGGTTGAAGCAAAAGGGTCACTGTAAGTGTAAGGCCAGCTTGGGCTACCAAGTGAGTGTCTCAAAAATGTAGAACACTGCGGCTGGAAAAATCGCTCCATGGTTAAGAGCACTGGCTGCTCTTGTAGAGGACCCAGGTTTAGTTCCCATCACCCACCTGTGGCTAACAACAGGCCTTAAGTTCCAGGGGATCTGGTGCCCTCTTCTGGCCATTTTGGACATTGCACACAGTGGTGCACCTACATACAGGCAAAATAACTCATACCCATACAATAAAAATAGAGGTGGGCATGCAGGTGCAGGCCTTAATCCTAGTACTCAGGAGGCAGAAGCAGGTAGATCTCTATAAGATCCTGGACTGCCTGGTCTACATAGCAAATTCCAGGCCACCTAGGGATACAGGGAGACCCTGTCTCAAAAAGACCAAAATAAATAAGTAAATAAATAAACAAAATTAATGAAAAAAATCCAGAACCTAGCTGGGAAGATGCCAGAACCTGTAGTTTATGTCTAATGTTCCCACACTACTACAGTGACATGGAAAATGGACACAGGAGAGTGGCCAGCAAGCCTGACATACAGTGACAGACAAGAGACCCTGTCTCAAACAAGGCAGGAGGCAAGGACTAACACTCGGGGTCATCTACACAGTCACACATGAGTACCCCCACTCCCCCACCCCCACCCCCATCCCCCCACGTACAAAAGAGTATGGAGTCTAGATCAGTAGTAGAGTATTTGCCTGGCACACACAAGCCTCTGGGTTAACCCCTGGCTGGTCATTTGTCCTATTTCTTCTGCTTTTCTATTTTGGTTTGGTTTTTGAGACAGGGTCTCCTATATCCTAGGCTGACCTCAAATTTGGTATGTATATAAGTGAAGGAAGACACTGAATTTATGATCCTCCTGTCTCCTGCTGGGATTATAGGCCTGTGCCAGCACATTTTGGTTTATGGGGTATCAAGCCCAGGGTTTCATATAAGCTAGGACAGCACTGTGTCAGCAGAGCTGTATCCCCAGCTGTCAAGGGGTCTTTTTTGTTTTGTTTTGTTTTTTACCTATATCACCCTGAGACAGTAGTACTTTTTTTTATTTAAACTCTCTCCCCTCAGTGGTACTATTTTTTAAAGATCTTAAAGAAAGATGTAATTTTTGTATGTTATTCCAACACCTATTTCATTTCTTTTTTTTTTTTTTTAAATATTTTGACTTTATGTGTATGAGTATTGACTGAGGGTGTTGAATCTATAACTCCAGGAATCGGAGTTATAGATGGTTATTAGCTGCCATGTGGGTGCTGGGATTCAAACCCCAGTCTTCTGCAAGAGCTGCCAGTGCTTTGAACTGCTGAGCCATCTCTTCAGCCCCTCATTTAAGGTCCAAAGAATGGGTACTGTTACTAATGTTTGAGCCGGTAGCTTCCTTTCATCATCAGTATAGAATGTCTCAGTTTGTTTTCCCCAAATATCACAATTGAAATATAAAATCTGCTCCTGTATGTAGTCCAAGTCTGCCCAGCAGAAACACGTGAGTTGTATTATCAGTTCTTTGAAGCCAACTTTTACTCGTTCTGTCCTTGCACATCGCTGTCAGAAAAAAACGGAAGCTCGGGCTGGAGGAATAGCGTTGTTGTCAAGAAAGCCTGCCGAGCATGTATTAGCCCCTGGTTTTGATCTCTCCCAGAATGAATGGAAGCTTTAGAAGATTAAAAACAGCCGTATCCTTTGGGCCTTGCCACATAGCTCCACTTATAGAGTACTTGCCTAGCATGCACAAAGTCCTGGGTTGATCCAATGCCTGGTACCACATAACTTTGGCTTGGTGGTATTTGCCTATATCCTGGTACTCTGTACAGGTGGAAGAGGATCTCTGTGAGTTCAAGGTCATCCTGGTCTGCATGGTGAGATCTAGGCCAGCCAGGGCTACATAGTGAGACCCTCAGAAAAAAAAGTTCAAAACCAGGCCAGAGAGATGGGGTCTCCCTATAGCCCCAGCTTTAACCAACAGTTAAAGGTGCCTGCTACCAAGCTAGAGGACCCGAATTCAATACTCACGACTCATGTGGTAGAAGGAGAGACCTGACTCTCAGGGTGGTGGTTCTCTGAACCTCACATGCACATAAACACACACCATGTGAATATATAGACTTAGAACTATTCTTTTTTTAATTTTATTTATTTTTGTATGTGTATGAATGTACTGTCTGCATGTAGGTCTGTGCACCCGTGTCGTGCAATGCCACGAGGTCAGAAGAGGGTGTCGGATTCCCCTGGAATTGGAGTTACAGACGGTTCTTAGCCGCCATGTGGGTGCTGGGGATCGAACCCGGGTCCTCTGCAAGAGCAGTCGGTGCTCTTAACCACTAGGCCATCTCTCTAGCCCCAGTACTATTCTTATTAGATTCATGGAGTTTATATGAAATCCTGTCTTAAAAAAAAAAATAGCTGGGCCTGGTGGCACACGCCTTTAATCCTAGCACTTGGGAGGCAGAGGCAGGCGGATCTTTGTGAGTTCAAGGCCAGCCTGGTCTTCAGAGCTAGTTCTAGGACAGCTGGGGCTACAGGGAGACCCTGTCTCAAAAAGACCAAAAATAAATAAATAAATAAATAAATAAATAAATAAATAAANAAAAAAAAAAAAAAAAAAAAAGGGCCAGGGGTGATAGCACATGCCTCTTTAATCCCAGCACTCAGGAGGCACAGGCAGGCAGATCTCTGTGAGTTCAAAGGTAGCCTGGTCTACATAGCAAGTTCCAGGCTACCTGGGGCTATAGGGAGACCCTGTCTCAAAAAGAAAAAACAAAAAAACAAAAAAAAAAACTTTTGATCCAAGTAAAGATTGGGGGGGGCGGGGTTTGGTGGTCCATGCCTTTAATCCCAGCACTTGGGAGGCAGAGGCAGGAGTTTCTCTGAGCTAAAGGCTAGCCTGGTCTATGTAGTGAGTTCTAGGATAGCCAGAACTACAAGGAGACCCTGTCTCAAAAATACCAAAAAGAAAAAAATTTATTTTATTATTTTTTTGTTTATTTTAAAGCTTCTTGGTCTCTGTAGCCTCATCTGGCCTGGAATTCATTGTGTAGACCAGTGTTGGCCTCCCTTGCCTTGATCTCACAAAGATCTGCTTCCAGAGTGTTGGGACTAAAGGCGTGTGCCACCATGCCTGGCTCCAAGTAAAGACTTTGACACAAAATGCTGCATAGATGGTATTCCTTGAAATAGCCACTGACTTGATGTAATGAATCCTCTGTACCTGCAGAACAGAAAATGGATGAAGAATAGCCCATTCTTAGGTGACAGTGGAGTGTGAGATTGTGTGTGAGTGTGTGTGTGTGTTCTCGCACCATTGGTAAAAATCAGGAATTGTTTGGGGCTGGAGAGATGGCCTTGCGGTTAAGAGCACCGACTGCTCTTGCAGAGGACCAGGGTTCGATCCCCAGCACCCACATGGCGGCTGAGAACCATCTTCAACTCCAGTTCTAAGGGAATCCGACACCCTCTTCTGACCTCGAGGCATTGCACGACACAGGTGCACCAACCTACATGCAGACAGTACATTCATACATTTAAAAAAATAAATAAAATTAAAAATTAAAAAAAAAAACTTAAAAAAAATCAGGAATTGTTTCGTCAGACAGCTCCTTATTTTGTGTTAGAGTTGGAACTGTCCTTTGCCTCAGGGATCCCACCTCAGTGGTGGCATTGGACACTGGCATAGTTGGCTGATTATTTAGTAGCAGTCCCTGCAGCAGGTAGACTGCTAAAATATGCCAGAGACTAGCTTTGGCTGAAGCCTTACAAGAGGCCTGATCACTGACCGCTCAGTCAGCCTCAACTCTGCCCTAAAGCTGAGCAGATGACAGATGTTTGCTTCACTTCTCACCAGGAGCTAGAGTTCTCTCTTCTCCAAAGCTTTTTTTTCTTTTTTTTCCAACATTAAAAGAAAGGTTTTTAACATTTTAGCATTTTTAAACTTTTCATATTTTTGAGTTTTAATATAAGCTGGGCATGGGAGCTCATGCCTTAGTCCTAGCACTCGGGAGGCAGAGGCAGGTGGATCTCTGTGACCAAGGCTAGCCTGGTCTATGTAGAGAGTTCCAGGCCAGCTGGTGCTACAGGGAGACCTTGTCTCAAAAAGACAAACAAACAACAGTGAAAGAAGAACACACACAAAAAAATAAAAAATAATTGGCTGGGCATGGTGGTGCACACCTTTAATCGCAGCACTTGGGAGGCAGAGGCAGGCGGATCTCTGAGAGTTCAAGGCCAGCCAGCTAGACATAGTGAATTCCAGGACAGTTGAGGCTATAGGGAGACCCTGTCTCAAAAAGACAAAGACAAAACAAAAGGAGTCCTGTCAGAGGACACACACTTGAGGCTGTGTTAGGTATGTGAGTGGGGGAAAGTTTTTGTTTCTTCTCACTTTCCTCATGGATCTCAGAGGTATTTCCTCTGTTCCTCTCTTTGAAATAAAGTGTTTTTTTCTTATTCAGAATCTCTCCTTCATTGGCTCCAACAGAAGCAGCCTCTAGTCTGCCATCTTACCTGAAGTCCCAGGATCATTTTTTAATACTGATTACTATGTGGAGCCTTCCTAAAAGTAGTTTTGGTAGACTAATATCTTCTCCCTTTTCATGCTGACTAGAATGAGTTTATAATATGCAATTACATGGAGTCTAGATATAACTGGTATAAACCTTGAGGAAGCAGCAGNAAAAAAAAAAAAAAAAAGATGTTTCTAGAAATTCAGGGGTGTCCAAGATGTTGAAGTTCCCTTTTGCCAGCCACACTGGTATCGGTCTTCCTACCCTGGCCCTCCTAGGCTGGTGGGGGCCCTGATGTGTGCAAAGATGGGCTGGTATGATGAGTGTGAGTGATCTGAATCTAAAGGGCACTGCGGCTAGCTGCACTGGGGAGCTTTAACCATTCCCAGCTGACACTGATGCTGTTAGGTGACGAGGCCAGATTTGGTGTCCTCAGGACGTGAAATACCACTTCGGTGAAGAAGCACTCCATCTGTTCAGTTAGATTCTTCCCACTTTGGGCCAGGGAGCTCTTCACTTCTGTGCCACTGGAATTAGCAAGCCTGTCTTCTGTCTCACCTCCATCTCAGATTGATTGATCTTAATGGAAGCATCTGCCAGCAGCTATCACCCTGACCTTGGTCCTTGTAGTGATTCAGCTAATCCCACTTCTGCCCTGGATGGAGCTAGCCCTGCATGTTACTGGTGCTGAAAATGTTACTGGTGCTGAAAATTTCAAAGCTTTTTCACAGCTGTTTTTCTCACTGGATCATTTTGCTCTTACACACGTAGTCCTGGGTAATCAAGTCAGTGGTTCTCGGTGCCTTTCCTGAGGTAGCCCAGCCGCCTCTGGGGCAGTACTGTGTCACCTCGAACTTCTCAACCCTGGGGTACTCTCCACCCAGCGCAGATGATTGCTGCTTGGGTGCAAGTGCCATGGGGCCTCTTTGCCTTGAGGAACTGAAAGCTAATTCTTTTTTTAGACAAGGAGCTGATGTGTTTCATGAAACATCTCACCCAAAGTGTTTCTTGCTTGAGCCATACTTTTCTCCTAGATTGTCCCATAGGCCATTGCTATTTGTGTCTGAGTGCTGTATTGCCCTGTACTTCCTTCTTAGTTACATGGACACGGAGCAGTATGAAGAAGCAGTGCGAGACTATGAAAAAGTGTATCAGACAGAGAAAACAAAAGGTAATGGGCCGAAAGGGCACTCGTTTCTCTAGGAACTGTGTGGTCTTCCTTGTTGGACCTAAAATTAGATACCAGGCCAATTGGATTTCGGGCTCAGGGTGGAGTTTATTTGATCACCAGCCAGGAACAAGTGAGCAGCGTCTTGGGTAGGACAGGCACCTGGGTTCTGCTTCCATCTCCTTTCATCTTCTCTCCGTCATTTTCTACCTTCTGGGTAGCTGGGTTGGGACCTGCGAGGGAAAGCAGAGTCAGATTTGTCTGTTGATGCCACCTATCTTCTTCCAGAACACAAACAGCTCCTAAAAAATGCACAGCTAGAACTGAAGAAGAGTAAGAGGAAAGACTACTACAAGATTCTGGGAGTAGACAAGAATGCCTCTGAGGATGAGATCAAGAAAGCCTACCGGAAGCGGGCCTTGATGCATCATCCAGGTGAGCTCTGCGGAAGGGGTGCAGTGGGAAGAGCCCGCAGGCAGGCAGGCAGGCAGGCAGAGAGGGTGCGGGACATTCACTCTTATTTAACCCCAGCACTGAGGAGGCAGAGGCAGGTGGGTCTCTGCGAGATCAAGGCAAGCCTGGTCTACACAGTGAGTTCCAGGTCTGCTAGTGCTACAAGGAGACCCTGTCTCAAAAACAACAAATAAAGGGGTCACTCTTCATTGGGTTCCCGTAGTGTTCATGCAGTGTAAACGCATGGTGCTCAGAATTCAGAGTACTGAGTTCTGTAGCCTGTAGGTTCTGAGAGGCACCAAATTCCAAACATGGACATGAACAGAGCTATTCTATTTTCTTGTGACTCTGTTTTCATCTGAATTCTGCTCCTTCCGTCAGATCGGCACAGTGGAGCCAGTGCCGAGGTCCAGAAGGAGGAGGAGAAGAAATTCAAGGAAGTTGGAGAGGCCTTTACCATCCTCTCCGATCCCAAGAAAAAGACTCGCTATGACAGTGGACAGGACCTGGATGAGGAGGGCATGAACATGGGTGGTGAGTTGCTTTGGGCATCTAGGATGAAGCTGGTGCTTATAAAATGTTACTTTATTATCAGTCAGTGATGTCCTGAGCGGATAGGCTGGCAAGAGAACAGGCTGGGGCCAGCTGGTGAGATCATTTGGTGCAGGAGCTGTCAGAACTGCTGTGGGCTGCAAGGGGGTCCGGGGGCAGTGCCGGGGTCTCCAGGTCTACTGGATTCAGGTGGAACATTGAAGTGCAGGTTGAGGGGGAAGCTCTCCGTGTGGGATGCTTCTGGAGAGGCCGGTTTGCTAATGTCTAGGCTGAAGTGTTGTGACAGGAAAGTGATGCTCAGAATCCTTTGGAGTCACATTCTTGGCAGCATAGGTTTTTCAGATCCTCATAATTATGTTTCCTTTTTGTCCTTTCTATGCTTCTCCAGATTTTGATGCAAACAACATCTTCAAGGCATTCTTCGGTGGTCCTGGGGGCTTCAGCTTTGAAGGTGAGTATGTCTGCTCTTCTTGAGAGTTCCCAGGTGACCAGGAACACTGACTCCCCCCTTGTCGGGTAGCTCCTAGGAACTGGGAATCTGTGAGTAGAGGCGGATGATTGCTGTCCAGCAGGACATCTGTCTATCCATTTGTGCTGCTGAGGAGGCTCTAGGCTCATCTTGGCTTGGGACCATTGGCAGTGCATCTTGCTTGACAGGGTCAGAGAGGCATCCCCCTCCTGCTAGTATCAAGGCTTCTCTGTATGAGCAGAGGCGTTCGAAGCTGCACACAGAATGTGCTCCAGTCTAGTGGCTGGGTGCTTCTGCACCCCAGGACTCTTACAGCGTCTCTGTACATCTTGAGATTGAAGGTGCCTTGAAGGCTTTCACGTAATCAACACTGATTTTTTTTTTCCCCCTCCTTTCAGCATCTGGTCCAGGGAATTTCTTTTTTCAATTTGGCTAATGAAGAGCCACTACCCAGAACCCAGAAAATGCAGACTCGCTCGGTTTAACCTTGAATGTGGACACAGGCCACCTCCTCCATCATGTCTGTGTACTTAGAGCAGTTTCGTTTTCTCAGTTGGGTGCCCTGTGTCTGTGAGTGGGGTGAGGAAAGGGAGCCAGCTGGGGAGGGGGGGAGGCGGGGGGTGAACAGGGGGCAGCTTATGAATTTTTGTTTTATTGTTTAACTTTATTAAAAAAGAAAAAAAGGAATAAAATGTTTGACCCCTTCTGGTCCTTGGGTTTGGCAGCTTTGTGTTCAGTGTTCATGCAGTGTAGAAGCATGATGCTCACCTATGTGGGCTTCCTGTAGTCTCTTGTGGGGTGTGGGCATAACAATCTTACTATGTAGGTTTAGGCTGGCCTGGAATTCAGAGCAATCCTCCTGCCTCTGCCTCTGAGTGCTGGGATTAGAGCTATGAGCCTCCATGTGGGCCCCTCCTCTGCTCTCGCTCATTGGCTCTGTGGGTGCAAGGTATGGACCTGAGAACGAATCCTGCTCCTGACTCCAGGCTCAGGCAAGCAGCTTCAGAGCCCAGGTTTGTTGACTGGCTTTAGGCTCCTTAGGCTCACACAGCTGGAAGCAGTGCTCTCGGCCAGTGCCCTCCCTGGTCGCCTTTTTCTGCTCACAGTAAGGAGACAAGGTGGAGAAAGAACCTGTGGTCATGTCACTCTGCCCCGTCAAGTTACTGTTCAAAAAGAGTAGCCCTCCCTGGGTATACACTTGAGCCTTTGGAGTTAGATTCCCAATACAGGTGGCCAGGGAGATCCTTAACCAGAGTGGCAGCATGATTATATGTGGACCATTTCCGCTTAGTTATCTGCACCCCTTGAGCCTGGAAGAACTATTGTCAGGTCTTCTCTTGTACTTGAACACAGAATTTAAACATGACCATTCACACCAAACAAAAAAAAAATCATTAGGTTGGGGTGGTGCCTCACACCTTTAATCCCACCTGCAGAGGCAGGCAGAGCTCTGTGAGTTCAAGGCTAGCCTGGTCTACATAGCGAGCTCCAAGCCAGGTAGGACTAAAGGGGGATCCCGTCTCAAAAAGACAAAAACCTTTCTCAGACACCTAGAACTCTGGGCCTTGCTGAGAGGATTTAGATTGGATTTGGCCAGGGACACCTGTGGGTTGATTTGCCTTAGTTAATGGAAGATAAAGCCTTTGTGCTCCATTCCTTGCTCCCAGCCAACCCCCCACCTCTGCGTGCATTTGAGGCCAGCCTCTCCTTTCTGCCTCATGAAAGCCACACTGTTCAGCTGCCCAGTCTCATCACAGCTGTGTCCAGCCATCAGAGGGGAGACAGGACCGATGGCCCCAAGCTGTGGGACAAAGCCAGTGCTAATATTCCCAGCACTGAGTCCAGGGAAGACTAAGCTGGGTGTAGGTCCAGAGAGACTGCACACGGGGCTGGAGAGATGGCCTAGCGGTTGAGAGCACTGACCGCTCTTGCAGAGGACCCGGGTTCGATCCCAAGCACCCACATGGGGGCCGAGAACCATCTGAAACTCCAATTCCAGGAGCACTCCAGTTCCAGGGGAATCCGATGCCCTCTTCTGACCTCCGAGGCATTGCCCAACACGGGTGCACAAACTTGCATGCAGACAGTACATTCATACACATACAGAAATTTAAAAAAAAAAAAGACTGCACACAACTAGGATTAACATGATTTATTTCTGTATCAGTCTTAAAGTCACTGAGGTTGGCACAACCAGGATAGGAACATAAATCCCAAAACATGAATAAGAACCCAATTAGCAAGGTCCCATTACTGAGCAGGGGGCAGTGGAAGGGACCCAGGAACCATGGTGTTTGGACCCCAGAACAGCAGGTAGGCTTGTCCTTGCCAGCTCATGGGCTGGGCAGACAGCAAAACTGGAGTTTCTTAGGCCATGTCTCTCAGGCCTCATGTGTCTACACAGACCCATGCTGCTGGGAAGGATAGCCAGTCAGTAGGCAACCTGCCATAACAGCTGCTGGTTATTCTGTTTTGTTCCCTAGGAATCACACTATTAACCTAGTTTACAATGGGAAGGAGGCAGTGGGGATTGGGTAGGACCGACGGCTGGGAGGTAAGCCCCTTTGACATACTGGTAAGTAGCCCCAGCCTTCCAGGGCTATAGTGATTACATCTGGGGATGCACCCCCCTCACAGCCACCTCTGGTTTTCTGTGGCAGTGGTCCCACTCTCTCTAGTGAGCAGTGTGTAGCTCTGAGGTATCTCCCAGTAGCCCAGCTCTGGGCAGGCAGGGCAGGCAGGGCAGGCTAAGGCTGGGTTAACCATTTCTTGGAGGCAGGTGCAGCTCCAGGTCCAGGGACTCGGCAGCCTAGTCACCTCTGCTCCAGGTTCCTGAATGGTGTCTACCTCCACCCCCTGCCTGTGTTGAAAGCTTGAGTGTTAAGAGGACAGGCAGGCGGGCAGGAAGGGGCTGCAGTTATTGTACAAATTCTTAAAGTTATGGGTAGGTTAGCTTTAAGTAAAAAACAACAAATCTTAAAAATCAAGTGGAGGACGTGCTGCCCTTTCCGCCCTCTCCCTTCTAAAGAGCAGAGGGATAGTGGTGCGAACCCTCAGATGATGGTGCAAAAGGGCATGGACCCCCCTTTCCGGCTGCCATGTGTGGGCACAGGTTTGCCCTTCCCGTAGTAGCCTGTGAAGATGGCCTTGACCTCCATCTTTTTGGTCAAGCTCAGCATCCAGCGCCCATTACCCAAGGAGTAGAGCTTGCCCCGGGAGAGCTCGCCCACCCCTTCACCTCGGCTGCCCCCCTTTTCCTGCTGCAAAATCTCTAAGAGGTCGAGGCCTGTCTGCACAGGCTGCACGTCGGCCGCACAGCCCAGGGTGACATGAGCACGGCTTCCCTTGGGCAGGCTCTCAGCGGAAGTCGGCTTGTCCACGTCACTTGGCCACAACTGCAGCTCCTGGTCACTCAACAGCACTTGGGCCCCAGCCGTCTTGGGTGTCACAAAGAGGGCAGAGATGGACAGCTTGAAGGCCTTGCCGTAAGATTTCTTCACCACCTGGGGAGAGGGGAATCTAAGGTAGAGTGACAGCTGGCCAGGAGTGGGCTACTCCTAGGGAGGCAGGCAGCAGGGTGAAAGCCAGCTTTCTGGGCATAGACCCAGTCCCCACTTGTAGGCTCAGCCCAGGGCACTGCCAGCCTTGTTTACTGATGAGTGAGGGAGAACACTAGAACCCACCTTAGGCTGAACTGAGAGTGAAAGGACTGGGGAGTGAAGAGCCAGGGTCGGGGTGCAGGGTATGCTACTCTGTGGCTTGCCCTGTTCCTGGGGTGTTCCTCAGAATCCACTCACCACTCTGTGCTTTAAATCTGATTGCACCTCTGGTTACACCCGATTTCCTTGTTACACCCGATTTCCTTCCGAAAGCTCATCTATCTGACCTGCCTGGAAAATCTGCTCATAAGCTTCTGTCCCCCAGCAGTGTCTGGCGCTTAATACATATTGCTAAAGGATGGTAAGAAGTGGTGAGTGTTTCATGTTCAGTCATCCCACTGGCCTGGGTGCTGGGAACACAGGTGAGCAAAACCAAGAACACCTGGCCCTTGGAGAGCTAAGCAGTAATCTTGGCAGAGATGTAGGAGAGAGATAGGGGGGTAGGAAAGGCTTGGAAAGGCTCAGTAAAGGAGGCTGGGACCTGGGCAGCGTGCCTGAGTTAAGGATTGCTGCATTTGTCTTGGGCGTCGGCATTATGTGTGGTAGGGAAAAGGTCTGATAACCCTAAACTGGTAAGCTCCACTCTCCTAACCCATGCCTTCCCTCCAAGCAAGGCCAGGCCTCAAGAATCTCAGTGCACCAGGCTCCTTGAAACACAGGACCCTCAGCATTTGGGGCCCCAAGGGGCCAAAGCAGGACCTGGCTGCTGCCCAGCAGGCCTGTGGGACAAAAAAAACCAGAGGACCCCTGAGAAAGGGTAGTGGAGGTGCGGAGACCAAGCTGAAGGTGGGAGGCCCACTTCTCCAAGAGCTGCTGTCTGATATCTGCTCCCTGCGACAGCTCCAGAAGACATGGAGTCCACTCCCCCTCCCTGCCTCACCCACCGTCCCTGGGGAACTCACATCCTGATGGGCGTATTCTTCTGCCCCGGCGGCCTTCCCGTAGTCACAGAACTTGGTTGTGCAGTGCAGCACCCCTGGGGGTCTCTTCCCAAAGTAGCTCACCAGCTCAAGCTTCTCCTTGGGCTCATCCCCAGAGATAACTGCAGAGGGAGGGCACAGTCAGGGCAGGGAGCTGGGCCTACCACACAAACTGCATCCACAGAGGGGCAGAAAATAATGTTTACAAAGATGTTCTTTTTTTTTTTTTTTTTAATTTTTTTTTTTTTAAATTTTTATTTTTGTATGTGTATGAATGTACTGTCTGCATGCAGGTCTGTGCACCCGTGTCGTGCAATGCCGCGGAGGTCAGAAGAGGGTCTCGGATTCCCCTGGAACTGGAGTTCTCCTGGAATTGGAGTTACAGACGGTTCTTAGCCGCCATGTGGGTGCTGGGGATCGAACCCGGGTCCTCTGCAAGAGCGTCGGTGCTCTTACCCGCTAGGCCATCTCTCCAGCCCCACAAAGATGTTCTTAAGCAGTCCATTGCACTCATTTGTTAGCTGGTTGAACTCATGGCGCCTTCAGAGCTATTAGTGTTTCCGGAGGGCTAGGGATGTAGCTCAGTTGGTAGAGTGCTTGAGGCCCTGCACTGCATGAACCAGCCATGGTGGTGTACTGCGATCTCAACACTGGGCAAGTATAGGCAAGAGGATCAAGAAGTTCATGACTGGCTGAGCATAGTGGTGCATGCCTTTAATCCCAGCACTCAGGAGGCAGAGGCGGGCAGATCTCTGTTGGTTCAAGGCCAGCCTGGTCTCTGCACAGCAAGTTCCAGGCCCGCTAGGACTAAAGGGGGACCATGTCTCAAAAAGAAAAAAAAAAAAAAAGTTCAAGCCTTAGCCACATAAGTCTCAAAGCCTCAGGAGAAGAGAAGAGGCTCATTGGCGGAGCACTTGACAAGCATGTGTTTAAGTCCTGGGTTCAACACCTAGCCCTAAGGTGGTGTAATTTCAGCTCTTCCTTGGACAGTAAAGCACTTTCAACTTTCAACATCTTTGGCTTTCTGGTGTATAGATCTTTACATCTCTACTCTGGGTTCTAAGGCATTTGTAACATAGGGCTAAACAACACAGGCCAAGGGACTAAGGGACAGGCCAGCATCACATCTGGAAGGGGAAAGCGGGTTGAGAACAGTGTGATGCAGTGTAAAGAGAAGTAATGTCTTGCCACTTAAGAGCCATCTGGAGAGTGGGGTGTGGTGGCACACACCTTTAATCCTAGCACTTGGGAGGCAGAGGCAGGTGGATCTCTGTGAGTTCAAGGCCAGCCTGGTCTACAGAGTGAGCTCCTGGACAGTTGGGGCTACAGGGAGACCCTGTCTCAAAAAGACCAAAAAAAAAAAAAAATGAAGCCATCTGGAACAAGTGGTTGACCCTTGTCAATCCACTCCAATTCTGGTTGCCACACCCCCAAATTCCTCAGGGCCTTAGAGATTGTGACTGATTACAAATGACCTGTAGACATGTTTTGAGGAGAAGAGACCAAGGGCCTGGGGCAGGAAGGTATAGGTGGCTGTTAAACTGAGGGATAGAATGTCAGAGTTGGACTTCCGGCTCCAAGCCTTGGAGCTGGGTTCAGTCACTGGAGTTTTCCTATGTTAATCCCTATGAGGATATTTCCTACCAGGTACCAGACCTCTCTGAGCATGGCTTGTTCTTGTCTATAACACCACGTGCTGTACCCTGGGCAGAAAAGCATCTTGGTGTTTGCTGTCAAAGCCAACATCAAGCAGCATTCATGCCCAGGGCAGCATACCAGCTCTCACCAGAGCCCTGGCTCTAGGGTCTCTCTCTCTCTCATTCTCCCCAGGAAGAAGGCTGGCTCCAGACCAGTGTCACGCAGAGTTTGAGTCTTAGGAGGCAAGAAAAAAGTTTTCTGAGAACTCAGGCAGGCACAAAGGACCTGTCTCTGAGCAACAGAGGCTAACAATGAAATGAGGTTATTTCACATGCAGATCATCTAAAACTGACAGACTAGAAATGGTTTAAAGGAGAACAGGCCTGGTAATGCCTACCTATCTCTGCAGCACTTGAAAGAGGCAGGAGGGTCACTCCGAGGCGGAGGCCAGCCTGGTCTATATAGTGAATTCCAGGCCAGCCCAGGACTACATAGCAAGTTTGGTTGTTTTTTTTGCCTTTTAGAGACAGGGTCTCCCTGTAGCTCCAGCTGTCCTGGAACTCACTATGTAGACCAGGCTGGCCTTGCACTCTCAGAGATCTGCCTCCCGAGTGCTAGGATTTAAAGGTGTGCACCACCACGCCCTGGCTACAAACAAAAATTCTTAAAAGGCATGGAAGTAGGTGACACAGTCTGTGAGACACTGCAAAGGAATGGGGCCCACAAAGACCCCTCCCTATCCCAAAGTTGGTTCTGGGGAAGGACAGGATCCTGCCAGAACCTGGCTAGGTCCAGTCAGCAACTCTTGTATCATTTCTGGACCTATTTCATGTGGAGAAACTGTGAGACTTGGCTTTCTAGAGACCAGGATACCCGACCAGGATACCATGGGAGTACGCCAGGAGCCGAGGCCTGAGAGCACCTCCAGGGAGGTCAGAACAGGCCTGGTTTTACTTCTTTAGTAGCTTAGGGTTCCATGCCATGTTTTGTTTGCTGCCAAAAATGTTGCCAGAGCTCCCTCCAAGGCTCTATCATAAAATGACATCTCCTGTTAGGGCAACTGTTTGTTTTTCCCACTTCCGAGATACACATGGCACTCTATACCCAGGCTGGGAAGGGAGTGTTGGGGAGAAGAGGGCTGAAAGGAGAGGTGCTGCAGGCACACCTCTCTCCACGGTTCCACCTGCTCACCCTGCCCAAGGCTGCCTCTGTTGGGTGCTGCCTTGCTTCTGGCTGGCCCTGGAAGCCTCTACCTGCGTTCCCCTCCTCTCACCCCATTCTTTGAGCTCAACATGCATCCTATGTATTCACCACCCAGTGCCTGGCAAGGCGGGCTTACAGGTACAGAAGTTTTAGCCTCCCCGTCCCTTTCCCCACAACCACCTACAGTGTCGAAGCTCCTTTTTGAAGGCCTTGTGATTCCCCAGCTCCTCCAGAAAAACCTGGCCAGCTTTGCGGAGGGTCTCAGAACTCTTTTTGGTCAGGAACCAGCCGAAGTAGAGTGGCAGGAAGTCTTTCTCCAGCCCTGGCTTCAGCTTCTTCAGGTCGTCAGCCGACAGCTGCCACTGGTTCTTCTCCTTGAGCTGGGCACAGTCCAGTCGCCACGCTGTCTTGGGCTCCACCAGCACCACCTGGTACTGGAACTGGTCTGCCATGTCAAAGAGCTGCTCCAGCCGCTCCCGCTCGTGATTGGTGTCATCAAGCACAAGGATCCTGATTTCCCGGCGGCAGTAGGCGGCCAGTTCCTCGTCCAGCCGCTTATACTCCTCGGGGAAGTCTGCTCGGGTGCCAGGGGTGATCTTGTAAGTATCGGCAGACACCATCTTGGTACCGTTGTGGTACTTATCCACGATGAGCCGAGCCAGTGTGGACTTGCCACTCCCCGGCAGGCCACGCAGGATGAACAGCGTCTTGCACTCGTGCAGCGTGGCCACCGTGTCCTCATCCTGAAGGAAAGGGAACTGCAGCTCTGGCTTGTCTTTGGCACCTGAGGATGACATTTTGCGGAAGAAGATCTTGGGCAGCAATGTGTGGCTCTTTCGGGAGAAGCCTCTGTTCTGTGTAGGGAGGGAAGAGATGTCAGCCCAAGTCTCTCCAACCAGAACAAACCCTTGTCTTTGGCTGAGTTCTACTGTGGAGGCTCAGTTCAGAAATGTCCAGGCCTAACCAGTACCTTGGGCTGTGGGTGCCTTCCCCAAGGGAGAGTGATGGCCTTTTGCTCCCAGTGAGTCCTTAAGTCAGTCCAGCTGTGACAGTTACACAGAACCTCACTGAAGCTCCCTAATGACCTACTCTCCTGGCCCCAAGGATCTCTCTCTGCTGCACCTCAGAGAAAACCCTGGTAGCAGCGCCAGCCAGTGTTTCCAGGCTCCGGGCCTGGCCCTAACTTTTATATTCTTGGCACTTCTTAAGGCTGTCCTCTTTGGAGGCCTGAGGCTCTATGTCTAGGCAAAGCCACAGCTGGCCTGGCTCTGTGAGTGTGCAGAGGAGGGTGGGGGCGGAGGAGGGTCACCCAAAGACTGCCTCCCTTCCCCAACAATGGCATCAACAGATAATACACTCTTGTCTGGGATTGGGGGGGACAATGGTGCCACAGAAAGCGGGTGGGGGGCAGGGCAGGAGAGCACTGGACAAAGGGCCTCGTTCACCGCCACCCCCTCCTCTGCCCTCTCAGCCTCCCCCCTACAAGTCATGGTCTTTGTGCCCGCTGCAGGACTCAGGGGCACAGGGCACCTGTGTTCTGGGAGCTCTGCCTCCTACTTTGCTGTGTGGCAGCTGTACCTCTCTGGACTACTTGTTTTCCTGTCTGCTAAAAGCAACAAGTGGTAACAGTTTGCACTAGAAACTTCTCTGCACTGCCTTCTGCCTCCACTCTGCACCCTGAGAATTTAGCTGGCCTACGGGTTCACGGGTGGCCTTGGACAGAGAAATGGCTGCCAAGAAGGGGGGGACGTGTCTGCAGCAGTCCTGGGCTCTTTGGGGGCTATCACAGGCCCAGAACCCACTTACCAGCTGGGTAGCAGCGGCTGTTCGCTGAGTCCCTCCTTCCTACGCGCCAGGGGTTTTCCTTCTCCAGGGCACTGGGTTTCACCCCACGCTCCCTCAAGCCCCCCTGCTTCCTCTACCTGGACTGCCTGGAGGACCCAGAAAGCTTGACTTCAGTTCCGGAACTGCGGCTCCTCATTTGCATGCCACTTCTTCCCTAGCAGCCCCAACACTCTAGCTTTCCGTTAGTCCGTCACCCCCTGGCCTCCGGCTCCAGCCCCGGCCCCCACGCGTGCGCTCACCATGATGAGTGGGCGCGCCGCCGTCGCCGCTTTTGCACGCACTAGGTCTCCGAGGCCACCCGCCTGGGCGAGGGTCACGGGCGTCTCGGGGTGGTGAGACCCCACGCGAGACCGCCTTTCATATCCCGGGGGAGGGGCCTGGAGACAGGGCGGAGTCAGCCCGAGCTTGCGCGCACGCGCGGGAAATCGAAACTTTCCGGTGGGGAAGGAGCCTGGTCCTGCACACCTGTGCCTTCGGGAACCCTCCGGGCCACCTGTTTCTTATACGGGTTAACGATTAATTCTTAGAAACTGAGAAATAGTTACCCTCCCTGGGAGCCCCAGGCGACTTAGGACGAAGAGTAAGATAAAGTCCTGCCGGGCGTGGTGGTGCACGCCTTTATTTTATTTTATTTTTAAAATTTTTTTTTTTTTTGGTCTTTTCGAGACAGGGTCTCCCTGTAGCCCCAGCTGTCCTGGAATTCGCTCTGTAGCACGCCTTTAATCCTAGCACTTGGGAGGCAGAGGCAGGCAGATCTTTGTGAGTTCAAGACCAGCCTGGTCTACAGAGTGAGTTCCAGGACAGCTGGGACTACAGGGAGACCCTGTCTCAAAAAGACAAAAAAATAAATAAATAAATAAAGTCCTGCAAGTGGCCGAAATGTGTCTAAATTTTGTTTGGAGACATTTCATTAAAATATTTTGGGGGCTGGGGCTGGAGAGATGGCCTAGAGGTTAAGAGCACCGACTGCTCTTGCAGAGGACCGGGGTTCGATCCCCAGCACCCACATGGCAGCTGAAAACCGTCTTTAACTCCAGTTCCAGGGGAATCTGGCACCCTCTTCTGTGCTCCACGGCATTGCACGACACGGGTGCACAAACCTACATGCAGACAGTACATTCATACACATAACGAAAATAAATAAAATTAAAATTTTGGGGGCTGGCTTACTGGGGAAAGGTGCTTGCTGCCAATCCCAATGACCCGAGTTTGATCTCCAGGACCCACACGGAGGGAAGGAACTCCTGAAAGTTGTCCTCTGACCTCCACATGCAGGCTATGACGTATATGTGCACATAAAATATATTCATTCATCTGAGCCTAATCCCAGCTTCAACCCAGCCTGTGGGTCCTCAGCCCTGGATCGGCAGGGACTCAGGACCAGGATCAGCAACCAGGATTTGGGAGTTCGCTGGGCAACAACCCCTGAGGCTGTACTGAGGAAACAAGGAAGCTCAGAGAGCTTGACTCAGCCCCATGTCCAGCCACAGGTGGCAAGCTTGGAGTCCCTCTGCGCCCTGCTCCAGGCTCTTTATCGCTCGTCTCTGGCAGGCTCGTCCCTTACTCCAGACCACAGGGCAGCATTCCTTCTATCTGCTCTCAAGGCCTGGAGGTTTACAAGTCCGCCCCACAGTGAGACAGCAGATGAGAGTTCAGCTGGCCTAGCACTCTGACCCGTGTACAGTGCCCCCAACCCCTGTTTTGCACACAGTAGGTAGTGGGGAAGGTGAGCCACTGGCCAGGAGCTGGCAGACATGCCTGCCTCCAGGTCTTCCTTTCCCCTCCCTTGGCGCATTCTGGGCTCTCTGCAGCTCACCTGTCTGTCTCCACCCACCTTCCGGTTCCGTCCACCGAGCCTACTGAGAATGGGGTGGAGCCAAAAGGACCAACACCGGCTCTGCAAAAATGGAAGACATGGGCTGGAGAGATGGCCTAGCGGTTAAGAGCGCCGACTGATCTTGCATTGGACCTGGATTCGATTCCCAGCACCCACATGGAGGCTTAGAACCATCTTTGACTCCAGTTCCAGGGGAATCCGACACCTGCTTTTGACCACGACACGGGTGCACAGACCTACATGCAGACAGTACATTCATACACATAAAAAATAAAAAAATAAATTATTTAAAAAGTGGAAGACATGTTTAATGGGAAACAGTGGCAGGCAAGGTGACCTGAGGGAGCCGTCTCCCCCTTTTCCTATCACAAACAAATCTTTCTAAAAATTCTAAGTCCCTGTGGCCCCTGGGAACATGGTCTTTCCGAGCCCATTGCCAACAAAGGAAGTCTTCATTTCCTTTCCCATTTTTAGTCGTTCGTTTCTCCTCCCCCTTCTCCTTCTTCTGTTCTTCCCAACGTTGCAGCCTCTACTCTTATTTCTGAGAGTGTCTCGTCCAAATCTTCAGAAGACCCCCTGTAAATCTCCGACGACTCTCTGCTAATGTCTTTCAGTGTCCTGGTGCTTCTCGTCGGTCTCTGGCCATGCCCTTTAGAGTCTCTCTGGTCTTTCTCGTCCTCCTCGTAAATCTCCTCCTCCTGCTCTGACCCCTTCTTGTCCGTGGTCTCCTTCTCCCACTGCTTCATCACCTCCTCAGCTTCCTCTTCAGCTGGCCTCGCCGCCTCCTCTGCTGTTGGTGACTCCGCTGCTGCAGCCGCCTCCTCTGGAAAACAGAATGGGGTTGGGGGCCGGAGAGGCCTGTGCTTCCAACAGAGAAGCCCGGAGACAGACTGTTGTCACAGACTTTCACTTGGTGTGGCAGCACAGCTTTCCAGGAGAAAACATGACTGTGACTCTGGGACTAGTGACTAAGTGCTATACATGGCCCTGCTCCAGCATCGTGAGGGGCCACACAGATCATGAACTTGTACAGCAACCCAAGAGTAACAGAAACAAAATCACAGCGTAATCTTCCTGCAAGTAAGAACACAGAGAATTTGAACCCCAGACAGTCTGACCCCAAAACACAGCACTTCTCACTGAAAGAAGTGGCCTGGGCACATGTTCCTTAGTCCCTGCCACAAGCTCCTGCTGCCACAGACGGAGCCATTTCTGCCACCATGGCTTCCCCACTGTGACAGAAACCATGAGCCAAGATAAATCCTACCTTACACAAATGGTATACATGTCAGGAAATGACAACAGGTGCCCCCCCCCCCGCGTGTCCGCATCCTGCCACCACTGAGTCTGTCACTGCGAAGCAGCCACTGGTTAGTTCCCTTGTAGCATCTGAGCAGGCTCCAGGCAGAAGGACCTCTGCTCCTTCTCTTTGATAATTACAGAAAAGTCACCAATCTCCTGAGCAGCTCTCATTCTCTTCCTGGAAGCAGCCCATCTGGCTCTCATTGTCTTGGCAACCATATGGAGGTGAAAAGATAAGCAATGGTGCCCCCTGCTGTTCAGAGAAGGAAACGGCCCATGAGGATGTGGAGAGACCTTTCTTTCCACAGCATGTGTCCAGCCTATCTGGAGCCCAGGCTGCTGGGAGCATCTGTTCTTCCCCGCCTTCTCTTTTCAGATCCATCACCCCTGTAGCTTTTGAGGTGCTTTGAGCACTGTAGAGGCAGAGGCTCAGCCTCTCTTTGAGGGAATCAGCTGCTACATGGGAGGTACTGGATAAGAAAGGGCTGCCGGGCTGCTAGATGGCTCAGTGGCTAACAAGCCTGAGATTGGGTCCCCTGGTGTATATCTCCACACCTGTGATCCTAGCACCTGGGAGATGGAAAATCAGCAGTTCATGGCCATTCTCAGCTACAGAGCAAATTTGAGATCAGCCTGGTGTATATGAGATCCTACAGAAGACAGGGGGAGGACCTTGGGGCAAATTCAACAGGCCAAATCAGCAACTCCAGGTTCATCAAGAGACCATGATTCAAGCTGGGTGTAGTGGCCATGCCTTTAATCCCAGCACTCAGGAAGCAGAGGCATGAGATGGAGGCCAGCCTGGTCTACACAGTGAGTCCCATGCCAGCTGGGGCTATAGAGAGACCCTGTCTGAAACAAAACAAAAAAAACAAGAGACCCTGCTTCAGTAAATAAAGCAGAGAGCAATAGGGAAGATATTTGTACACATGTGTACCCAAACATAAACATGAACATATACACACACTCCGCATACATAAACATGCAAAGGGGGAAGGGTTGTATCTGGCTGCTCGGCTTTGGTGAGCACAGGGACTAGACCTTGGATCTTGGAGGGCTGTAGCCAGGAATCTGCCCTGGGCTCTGTCGGCCTGGACTCTACTCACTGTATTAAGGCTGAGGCGAGGGCCCTACAGAGGGAGGCAGACAGGCTGTCACCAGAAACAGCATAGAATCCTGTTTGATGCCAGACTGCAAAGCCCTCGGCCTCAGAGTCCTCATTGGTGGAATTGAGTGTTTTGACAGCATTCCTGGAAGGGTGGTGAGTGGGTGCCGACCATGTCCCTAGAAAACACTGGGCAGCAGGGCACTAAAGGGACACTAGTAGCTGAGCTCAAACCAGCTCTTTTGGGCACTTCCCTCACACCTCCCCATAGGCAGGAAAGCCTGAAGTGGGGGGGGGGTGTGTGAAAGGACTGTGCTCCTTGGAGGTTCGCAGTGAAGCTGTTGGGCAAGGCAGGGGTCCTAGAAGAGCAACAAGCACACAGCTGCCGGGAGAGGGGCCAGGCGGCGCCCACCCTTGTGTGCCCTGGCAGGTCACTAACCCTCACCCCTCCCCGGCCCCGTCTAGTGCCTCCTAGGTGAGAATGAAAGCCGCTCCGCCATGCTTTCCTGTCTGGTTGCCAGTACTGTCCCATTTCCTGTCCTCCCACCTGTGTCTGATCTTCCTGTGTCCTGCCAGACACCCCTCAGCCTGGAAAACTGCTAGGCATCTTTTGGAACCGGAAGCAGACATCTTCCTCCCTGAGGCTTTCCCTGTCTCCCTCCGAGGAGTCCCACCCTGAGCCTCACACAGCGGACTTCCACTGCGGTCCTTGCCTGGAGAATCCAGTGGCTGGCCACTCTGCTGCCTGCCCCCCACTGGGCTGTAGACTCCTCCAGGCCAGAGCCTCAGCCTTCCAGAATCTACCACCTACATGGCACATAGCAAGTGGTCAATAGCTCTTCATGAGTAACTTGAAGACATGACTGAACAGACTCGAGAGCAGCCAGGCTGGATGCAAAGTCCAGGTTGAGGTGAACTGAACCCTCCCCCATCCTACACCAGGCAAAGTACCCAGCTGCTGGTGGCAACTAGGCAAGACTACTCAAGAGGGCAGTGCCAACCTGGCCTGGGAGTGGCTGGGAGAGAAGGCTGAGGGGGACACTCGGGACCCAGGGACTCACGTTTCTCCGTCTTTTCCCTGAGCGTCTCCCTGTAGTTAGTTTTCTTCAGCTCATCGATGATGCCCTTATTGGCGTCGTCCAAGGCCTGGAGGAGGGGGAGCTGGTGAATCCCCTTAAGCCCCCTTTGGAACCTGTTTCTTTTTCTTTCCTAACCCAAACCCCCGTCCAAGAAGGCAAGGCTTGGGCAAGGCTGCCACCCTGTCTTCTCTCTGCTTCCAAAGATTCCAGACCTCAAGTAAGTCTCTACTTCCAGTGCTGAGAAGCTGTGACAGCAAGTCAAAGTCCATTCCTCCCAGCTTAGAGCTGCACTGGTGAGGGTGGCTGCCTACTCATTTCTACCTTTTCACCTGAAACTCTTTTTTTTCCTTTTGTAAAACATTTTAAAAGTTATTTTTATTTTATATGTATGTTTTGCCTGCATATATGTAAATGTACCACATGTGCACACTGATTGCTTGCAGAGGCCAGAAGAGGGCACTGGATCCCCCGGAACTGGAGTGACGGTTTTTAGCCGCCATGTGGGAAGCAAACAGCGCTCCTCCCCTCTGCAGGAGCGACCAGAGCTCTGAGCCGCTGAGCCTCTCTCCAGCCCCCACTTTGAGACAGCAGCTCACTAAGTCGTCCAGGCTGGCCTTTAACTTACAGCCCTCCTGCCTCAGCCTCCCCGCATTCTTGGATTACGGCTGTGCACTGCCACACTGGGCTCAGCAATTCTTGTCTTCATCAAATGCCCCTGAATGCAGAAAGGCAGCAAACCAAAGGGGACGCAAGGGACTCATCTGCCTTCCAAAGGGACTCTTGGCTCCAGTCCAGTTCATAAGGATTCTGAGATCAGCCTCTGCACTTTACTTGAGACAGTCTCTTTATGTTGCCCAAGCTGACCTTAAACTCCTGGGCTTGAGAGATCCTCTCCTCTCATTCTGTAGCACCTATAGATCTGTCACTGCACCTGGCCTGGCTACATTACTTTTTGTTTGATGATTGGATTTTTTTGTTTTGATTTATTTGTTTATTTATTATTTTCAGACAGGGTCTCCCTATAGCCCCAGCTGGCCTTGAACTCACTTTGTAGACCAGCTGCCATGTGGGTGCTGGAAATCAAACCTGGGTCCTCTGCAAGAGCAGTTGGCGCTCTTCATCGCTGAGCCATCTCTCCGGCCCCATTTTGTTGTTTTTAAAGAAGGGTCTCGTGTAGCCCAGGCTGTCCTCAAGCTCTCGATGTGGCCAAGGATGGCCTGAAACTCCTGATCCTCCTGCCTCTGCCTTCCAAGTACTGGGATTCCAGCATGTGCCACCATACCCAGCTAGTTAGCCAGTTTAGGAAGAGGGCCTGTGGGTCCAGGCCGGCCTCAGCTGGGATTACATGTTCACACTACCACACCCTGCTTTCTGTGAGATCTTGAAGGCAGGTTCCACCTCTGTCACAGCTGTCTCAGAGGCTCGTGCTGGGCACAGCACCTGCAGTTCTGGGACACATGCACTGTGTGGCTCTGGGTCCGGCTACCCTTCTGTAGCATGGTTCTAGGGTCCACCCCGTCAGCCTTCCTGACTGGAGATCCCAGTCCAGGTGGGTGAGGTGTCATGGACTTTGTCTGACAGGGGCCATTGGTGCCAACAGCACCTTCTCTGTCAACTCATGGAGTTATCGCCCAACCTTCAGGCACTCTCAAACCCTGCTTCTGGGACGACCTCCATCTCTGCCTCCCAAGACCAGGGCTCTCACCCTCATTCTCCCTAGTCACTGTGGTGCTGTTCACAAACCAGGCTTGTGCTTTTGTCTCATGCCTGAGGACAGCAAGCTTCTCAAGAGTCACGACCAGAGCCGGCTGCCCTAGGATCCAGCCGCCCTTGGATCCAGCCACCCCAAGCTGACTGTGCCAAGGAAAATCTTGCTGCACTGAAAATGGCCAAGTTTCCGTAGAGTTTCACTTGGGAGAAGATGATGCATGCAAGTCCATGTGTGAGAACATGGAGAACAGAGAGGGCTACAGGGACAATGTGCATTCTCCTCTGCAAGGACAGAGGCAGAGTGAGGTGCATATCACAGGAACTGGCCCTCAATAACAGGAAACAGCAACAAGCCTAAGTTGCCCTGGGAAGTGTGGAAGCAGGGGCTAGCCTGCCACTCACTAGGACTTCTTCAGAGGGATTTCCCCACTTGGTCTTACCATGGTTCTCCCAACTCATCACAAACTTGCCTCCCAAAAGGTCACTTCTCTGGCATCCCCTGCCTTCCAGTCCAGCCACATGGTGCCCTGCTGGACCTGGTCAACTCCTCATGCTTGTGTTTCGAGCCCACGTGAGGCCTCTCCTGGGTGCAGCCTCAGGGTGGCACTTCTCAGGCGCCATCCCAAAGCTCCTGCTGTGTCACCTCCAGTCTGGTCACTGAGGCTGCACCAACCTTGCTGAGTTATGCAGTGGCCTGCCTCTGAGGATAGCAGCCGGCTCACAGCCACTCCAGCAGATGTTTACTGTGGTCAACCTAGGCCAGCCTGCCTTTAGAACTTCGCCATGGGGGGGCCTTGGGGATAGCCATCTGGTGGGCAGTGAGGGGATGGCTAGGGATTCCTGAGGTAGTCAGTAGCCATCTTGGCTAAGGCCCTGGATCTATCTGGAACAGTGGCTCTGGGAACATTGCTAGGATGTGCTATGTGTGCCCAGGGCACTTACCTCCTTTCATTTCTGGACTGTGCCCCTTGACACTTCCAGTCTAGCCCAGCATGACCCAACAGGAATTTCCGCCATAATGGGCATATTCTAGATCTGTACAATGTGGTACCAATAGGTCACATGTAAGCTCTTGAAATACAGCAGGAAGGAATGCAACTGTGCCATCTTATTTACCGTCAGTTCACAGAGCCGTGCCATCTTATTTACCGTCAGTTCACGGAACCGTGCCATCTTATTTAATGTCAGTTCACAGAACCATGCCATCTTTTACCGTCGGTTCACAGAGCCATGCCATCTTATTTACTGTCGGTTCACGGAACCATGCCATCTTATTTAACGTCAGTTTACGGAACCATGCCATCTTATTTACCGTCAGTTCACGGAACAGTGCCATCTTATTTACTGTCAGTTCACAGAGCCTGCCATCTTATTTACCGTCAGTTCACGGAGCTGTGCCATCTTATTTACCGTCAGTTCACGGAGCTGTGCCATCTTTTTCACCTTCAGTTCACTTTTCTTTTTTTTTTTTTGTCTTTTCAAGACAGGGTCTCCCTGTAGCCCCAGCTGTCCTGGAACTCACTCTGTAGACCAGGCTGGCCTTGAACTCACAAAGATCCGCCTGCCTCTGCCTCCCAAGTACTAGGATTAAAGGCGTGCGCCACCACACCCGGCACCTTCAGTTCACTTTAACCCAAGCAGCTGCCTTTGCCCAGGGCCAGGCAGTTCCAGTGGGGTGATGGGGACTTTCTCTAGGACATATGCAGATGGAAGCAGCCAGGACAGATGTCCCTTCACCCAGACTGAGAGGTCAGAGAGGCCTCCTCAGAGACAAGATTTCAAAGTTGAAACCTGAGGACTGACTTAGAGGCTCATGGAGGTGTGGGTGAGGCTGGGAGCACTTAGAACATTCTAGGCAAAGATAAAAGCATTTGCTTACAGGTACAAGAGAGCCTGTGCAGGAAAAGGCAGGAGCGAGCTTCTGCTGGAGTAGAATATGGAGGGCAGGGTGGGAACGCACCAGCCGAAGGGCCAGAGAGCCCCACGGGAAGGGTACCGAGATCTTCCAGTCCTACAGAGCCTTCTTTCAGAAACCAGTGTTAAGCAAGAGAAAGGAAGTCACACTGTTTCTTGCTGTTTCTGGAGGAGACAGTATTTTTCTTTTTTTCTTTTTTTTTTTTTTTGGTCCTTTTCGAAACAGAGTCCTCCCTGTAGTAACAGCTGTCCTGGACTCACTCTGTTGACCCGGCTTGGTTCTCTGGAGAATAGTATTTTTCAAACTGCAAGTCCTAAAACCAGCTTAGAAAGCCTCATTCAGGAGCTGGGGAGATACTTAGTAGTTATATAATACTTGCTGTGCAAATGTAAAACCCAGAGTTCATATCTGCACAACCCTGTAAACACCAGGTCACCAGTGTAGATGTGTTGGCTCATACCTGTAATTCCAGCCTCCAAGCCAGGGACAAGGGCCGCTTCCACTGGAGCAAGCTGGCCAGTGAGACTAGCCATATCAGTGAGCTCTGCATTTGTTGAGAGACCCTGCCTCAGTGAACACGGTAAAGAGTGATGATGACTCCTAACATCCATCATGGAGCCCCCACACGCATGTGCATACCCACACATGTCCACACGGTGTACACACACACACACACACACACACACACACATACACACTATACACATACACAAAATGGAAAAAAAGGAAGTCTCAGTCAGCATCAAAGCACAATGGAGTCAGGCATGGTGGCGCATGCCTTTAATCCCAGCACTTGGGAGGCAGAGGCAGGCGGATCACTGTGAGTTCCAGGCCAGCGGGCGAAAAAGGGAGCCCTTATCAAAAAAGAAAAAAAAAAAAAAAAAAAAAAAGCACAATGGAAAACCAGGTGTGATGCAATAGCCTGTGCTGACAGTCCCAACTACTCCAAGGCAGAGGAGGAGGGTGAAGGTAACCGGGGCAACATAAAGAGATTCCACACCAATAAATAGATAAATAATGCAGCTGGAGAGACAGCTCAGCGGACTGGCTGCTCTTGCAGAGGACCTGGGTTTGTATCTCAGCCTCCACATGGCAGCTGACAATTGTCCTTAACTCTAGTTCCAAGGGCTCAGATACCCTCTTCTGACCTCCGTGGGCACTACATGACATGGGTGCACTTACACACATGCAGGCAATACACTCATACACATAAAAATAAAAATAAATAAATAAGAGGACAATGGGAAATGTCAGGGCACAGTACATTGTATAGATGAGTATGTTTTGTAAATATTTCATTTTTGTTTCAAATAAAACCATGTGTGATCAGCCGGGCATGGTGGCACATGCCTTTAATCCCAGCACTTGGGAGGCAGAGGCAGGTGGATCTTTGTGAGTTCAAGGCCAGACTGGTCTACAGAGTGAGTTCCAGGACACCTGGGGCTACAGGGAGACCCTGTCTCGAAAAGACAAACAAACAAACAAACAAACAAAAAAGCAAAAACTATGTGCAATCCAATAAGCTACTGTCCAAATGGGCGACAGTAGTAAACCCATCAAAGCCAGTACCCTGCCAGTGTTCCTGTGGCAGATGGGTACTAATTATGATGGTGGAGAACCAAGCAGGGCTGAGGGCCCGACCACCCACCCCCACTCCTAGCCCCCAAACCCAGTGACAAAGGCTCACGCTGATGATGGCCTGCTGCGCCTCGTTGTTGTGAACCAGCTTGGCTCTCTCCAGGGCCTTCTCAAAGTTGCTCACAGCCGACTCGAAGTCTCTCAGCTTCACTGGAGAAAAAGGGGAGAAGGCAGAGAACAGGCAGACTGAGACACTGGGCAGCTTGAGGGAGCCCTGGGCATGCCTGGCCACTGCTAGGACCCATTACAAGTTTGTGCAAGGCAAAGGGCAGCACCCAATGCCGAGCATCGTCTTCCTGGTCTGTGTTCCACCGAGGACTGGGACCAAGAGGTCTGGGGCTTTCAAAGGAGTCAGTGAAAGAAAGGGTCTTAGAACAGGGGCCAGTGCACACATCATAGATCCCTAGGGTAAAGAATACAACCTCATCTTGCCCTACATGGAGACTGTTCCAGAAGAGGATATCTATACTTTAAACAGTCCAAGTAAAAAAACAACCTTGTGGCTGGGCGTGGTGGCTCACGCCTTTAATCCTAGCACTTGGGAGGCAGAGGCAGGCGGATCTTTGTGAGTTCAAGGCCAGCCTGGTCTACAGAGTGAATTCCAGGACAGCTGGGGCTACAGGGAGACCCTGTCTCGAAAAGACAAAAAACAAAACAAAACAAAAAACAACCTTTCATAGGGTTATGGCATAGCTGAGCTGGCAGAGTGCGTGACCAGCATGCACAAAGGTCCTAGGTCTGATCCTATGTAAAGAGAATATGGTGCACACACCTGTAACCCCAGCAACTGAGGAGAGGAGGCAGGGGGTCAGTTTAAGGTCGTCCTTGGCTACACAGGGAATCTGAGCCCAGTCATGGAACACATGAGCCCAGCTAATCTTTTTTTTTTTTTTTTT
>VZQC01013847.1:582925-602616 GCA_009823505.1 Rhizomys pruinosus
TTTGGTGGGGGGGTTTTTTTTTTTTTTTTTTTTTTTTTTTGTCTTTTTGAGACAGGGTCTCCCTGTAGCCCCCAGCTGTCCTAGAAGTCACTCTGTAGACAAGGCTGGCCTGGAACTCACAAAGATCCACCTGCCTCTGCCTCCCAAGTGCTAGGATTAAAGGCGTGCACCACCACGCCCGGCGAGCAACCAGTGCTCTTAACTGATGAGACATCTCTCCATTTCCCTCTTCACACAGTTTGACATACATATTTTTGCTGAATCACAGATGAATTTTTCCAAGGTCTATAACTGTTTCTTGATTCTGTAGACCTGACCTGGTGCCTGCATGGTGTAAGGGTTTGTGATATAAATAAATGAATATGACCTTGATCATAGCTCTGTCACATCTCTTCCCTCACAGAAGTTAGCTGCATATCTGGGGCAGCTGAGCACAGGGACCAGGAGACTGTTAAATACAAATTATAGAAGGCCATTCTCTGAACAAAGCTCTTGCACTAAACCCTAGTCAGACTAGAGTCAAATTCAAAGTGCAGTCACACTATCAAGCTGAAACTAAGCTGTTTATCTGACTGTCTGAGGAATCAGGATTACAGCAATAATAGTCAAACTTCCCAAATAGGCTAACTTCAATTGCCAGGATGTAAGATTCTCTTTGCCTTGATCCTTACAGAAAACTAGTGATTTTTCTATTGTTCTCTTTCCCTGTTTCCCCTTATAAGAAACTCTGGGAACTGGGAATGTAGCTCAGTTGGTAGAGTGTTTGCCTAGCATGCATGCAATGCTGGGTTTCATCCCTAGCACTACATAACTGAGAGTGGTAGTACATACCTATAATCTCTCAGCAGTTTTACCCAAAACTGCTGGTTTCTGCTGGGCACAGCAAGACTCTGATCTGAGCTCTGCTATCTTCTGTGGCTTGCTGGTTTGTCTTTTTACTCTTGCTTGCTCTGTTCTTATAAAGTCACTCATCCAAAACTATGTGGTGGTTTGGAGAGGTAACTCAGCAGAGGAGAGTACTACCTGCTCCTGCAGAGCACCTGGGTTCAGTTCCCAGCATTCACATGGCAGCTAACAAGCATAACTCCAATTCTGGGGATCCAATGCTCTCTTCTGGCCTCTGCAGGTATTGCACCCCACGGGTGCACTTACATACATACAGACATTCATACGCATGAATAAAAATCAATCAGTTTGGGCGTGGTGGCACACACCTTTAATCCTAGCACTCGGGAGGCAGAGGCAGGCAGATCTTTGTGAGTTCAAGGCCAGCCTGGTCTACAGAGTGAGTTCCAGGACAGCTGAGACTACAAGGAGACCCTGTCTCGAAAAGACCAAAAAAAAAAAAAAAAAAATCAGTTAAAAACAGAACACTTGTGGATCATGGCAAAAATTTAGAGTTCAGGGCTGGTGAGATGGTTCAGGGTTAAGAGCACTGGCTGTACTTGCAAAGGACTGTGGTTTGATTCCCAGCACCCACAAAGATCCGTCTGCCTCTGCCTCCCAAGTGCTAGGATTAAAGGTGTGTGCCACCACATCTGGCTAATAGTAAAGTATTTTTAAAACTTAGGGTTGTGCAATGGTCACCCCAATCCAGTTTAAATGTCTTTTTTAGTCCCTCAAAGGAGGCATTTTTGGAACTTAGGCCAATCTGCTGAGCCTCTCAGTGCCCTGTTCTCACCTCTAAAATGAAGACAACAAGGCCTTACATTGCAGTAATTCCACAGGAGTGCTTGTGTGACGTGAATCTAGATGAGAAGTGATTGAACACAACTGAGTAAGGTGTTGTGGTCTCTTTGTGGTTTAAATATCCCCCAAAGTATGCTGGGAGCTTGGTCTGTGTTGAGCTGATAGAGGGCCTAGAGGAAGGTGGCTAGGGACCTCACCCTCAGAGGGAACTAATGTGGCTCTGTAACATACTAATAATTATATTAGTAAACTATCATGTGCTGGCTTTTCTTTAAAAAAACAAGGTCTCAAGGCTGGAGAGATGGCCTAGTGGTTAAGAGTGCTGACTGCTCTTGCAGAGGACCCGGGTTTGATCCCCAGCACCCACATGGCAGCTAAGAACCGTCTTTAACTCCAGTTCCAGGGGAATCCGACACCCTCTTCTGACCTCCACGGCATTGCACGATACAGGTGCACAAACCTGCATGCAGACAGTACATTAGGCAGGCAGATCTTTGTGAGTTCAAGGCCAGCCTGGTCTACAGAGTGAGTTCCAGAACAGCTGGGACTACAGGGAGACCCTGTCTCGAAAAAGACCAAAAAAAAAAAAAAAAAAAAAACAAAAGGTCTACTATGTGTCCCAGTTGGCCTGGAACTCACTATGGTAGCCAAAGCTGGCCTAAAAGTAACAGAGTTTCTGCCTGCCTCTGCCTCTGCCTCTGCCTCTGTCCCCCATTGCCGGGACTGCAGGCTTACACTGCCATGCCCAGGTGGTCATGTGCTGTTTAAGCTCAGAGAGAAGCTGGCCCTGGAGTAGGGCTGGCTACCTCCACCCCCACCTCAGGTCTAAGCAGCTCTATTTTTATTGTTTTTTTTAGTGTATGAATGTACGTCTTATTGTAGGTTTGTGCACCCCTGTCTGCAATGCTGGGAGGTCAGATGAGGGTGTCACATTCCCCTGGAACTGGAGTTCAAGAGGTTCTAGGCCGCCATGTGGGTGTTGGGGATCAAGAACCGGGTCCTCTGCAAGAACAGTGGGCGCTCTTAACTGTAGGCCATCTCTCCAGCTCCAGCAGCTCTATCTTGGAGTTCCAAAGATAGAATTTTATATCCAAAACTCCTTGTCCAGGGGCAGGCTGACCCCCCTAGCCTTGTGAGGAGAAGAAAGAACAGCAAACCAGCCCTTAAGAACATTGAAAGTAGGCAGATCTCTGGGTTCAGGGCCACCTGTCAACACAGTGAGTTCAGACCAACTGGGGCTACAGGGAGAAAAAAAAAAAAAAGAACACAGAGAAGAAATACAGTAAAAACCTCGTGTCCTTGAACACAGCTGGGAGGCGCGTCATTCCCAGGCACCTCCCACGGCAAAAGACTCAGCCACTGCCTATCCCATGAAACAAAAATGCCTGGCTGGTGGGAACAGCTAACTGAAGTCTTTCCAGAACTTTCTGTCTGGGACCCTCTTTACCAGTCAGACTCTGCAGCTGACTTTTGGTTCCCAGCTTCTCCAGCTGGCTTCTGCTGGATGTTGTTAAGAGTCTGACCTGATGTTCTCCCACCTTCCACTTGCTCTGTGCTTAGCAAACTCATGCATTCAAAGCCATGGGGACCGTTCTCCATATGAAATCCCCCGGTAGTTCTCCTGAGAGGGTGGCTTGGCTGCATCANAAGACCAAAAAAAAAAAAAAAACACAAGGTCTCACTATGTAGCCCAGGTTGGCCTGGAACTCACTATGTAGACCAAGCTGGCCTAAAAGTAACAGAGTTCTGCCTGCCTCTGCCTCTGCCTCTGCCTCTGCCTCCCCAGTGCCGGGA
This sequence comes from Rhizomys pruinosus, assembly GCA_009823505.1. Taxonomy (NCBI): domain Eukaryota; kingdom Metazoa; phylum Chordata; class Mammalia; order Rodentia; family Spalacidae; genus Rhizomys; species Rhizomys pruinosus. Next base: position 586,409 of record VZQC01013847.1, read on the forward strand.
CTGCAGGCTTACACTGCCATGCCCAGGTGGTCATGTGCTGTTTAAGCTCAGAGAGAAGCTGGCCCTGGAGTAGGGCTGGCTACCTCCACCCCCACCTCAGGTCTAAGCAGCTCTATCTTTTATTTATTTTTTTATGTGTATGAATGTACTGTCTATATGTAGGTTTGTGCACCCCTGTCATGCAATGCTGTGGAGGTCAGAAGAGGGTGTCACATTCCCCTGGAACTGGAGTTCAAGAGGTTCTCAGCCGCCATGTGGGTGTTGGGGATCGAACCCGGGTCCTCTGCAAGAACAGTGGGCGCTCTTAACTGGTAGGCCATCTCTCCAGCTCCAGCAGCTCTATCTTGGAGTTCCAAAGATAGAATTTTATATCCAAAACTCCTTGTCCAGGGGCAGGCTGACCCCCCTAGCCTTGTGAGGAGAAGAAAGAACAGCAAACCAGCCCTTAAGAACATTGAGAGTAGGCAGATCTCTGTGGGTTCAAGGCCAGCCTGGTTCCAGACCAACTGGGGCTACAGGGAGAAAAAAAAAAAAAAAGAACACAGAGAATAAATACAGTAAAAACCTCGTGTCCTTGAACACAGCTGGGAGGCGCGTCATTCCCAGGCACCTCCCACGGCAAAAGACTCAGCCACTGCCTATCCCATGAAACAAAAATGCCTGGCTGGTGGGAACAGCTAACTGAAGTCTTTCCAGAACTTTCTGTCTGGGACCCTCTTTACCAGTCAGACTCTGCAGCTGACTTTTGGTTCCCAGCTTCTCCAGCTGGCTTCTGCTGGATGTTGTTAAGAGTCTGACCTGATGTTCTCCCACCTTCCACTTGCTCTGTGCTTAGCAAACTCATGCATTCAAAGCCATGGGGACCGTTCTCCATATGAAATCCCCCGGTAGTTCTCCTGAGAGGGTGGCTTGGCTGCATCAGCTCTCTGGCTTCCTGTCTAGAGATGTGGTGGCTTCATCTGTGCGGGCCTCACCACTGCAATATGCCATGAGGGGACACAGCCAAGCAGGAAGTCCCCAGCAGAACTGAGCCAAGGCCAGCACCTGGTCCCTGAACCTGCCAAACAGTGAGGTACACAGAGTCACCTGCCTCGGGTTTTCACTGGCTAAAACACTGAGCATGAGATGATGCTGGGTTGGCCTGCAACCAAGCTCCTCAACAACTCTTAGGGCATCCCTGACTGAGCTTGGCTTACAGTAGGCATTTACTATATGTTAATCAAAATGGAGTGGCTTGTCCTTACTCTCAAAATAAAAGTCAGCAGGGAAACAGATGGTAGGCTCAGCCCTTAGGACTCCTGGTCCCCAGCTAGGCCTGAAGCTGGGAGAGGCAGGTAGGATGGGCGTCTCTGAGCCTGTACCTTGTGCCTGTGCCACCAGAACACTGGCATTCAGCTGCCACTCCAGGTCCCCTTCCTCCTCGGCGTATTGCTGAGACTTCTCACCATAACTCTGAGCCTGCCAGGCCTGGTCCAGCTCCAAGTAACAACGGCCAATCTCATGGTATAGCCAGGTCTTCTCCAGGGTGCTTTTAGCCAAAGGAATCTTCTCCTCCCACCTGGGGACATGAAAAGCCAGAGTCAGCTCCTTCCCCTCTGCACTCAGCCACAGGAGACCCAGGCTTCCTGCTAGGCACAGAATAAAACTCCTCCTTCCAGTCCAGGGGCAGGGCTAATACCTACTAACATGGGGCTCAGAGAGATAGCTCAGCAGTTAAGAGCATATACTGCTCTTGCAGAGGGACTGGATCTGGTTCCCAGTACCAACATTAGGAGGCTCATAGCTGACCCTAACTCCAGATCCAAGAGATCTGACCTTCTGGCCTCCTTGGGCAACTGCACATACATAGTACACATACATAAACTCATTTAGGCACAGAGAGAGAGAAAGAGAGAGAGAGAGAGAGAAAGAGAGAAATAACAAGCTGGGCATGGTGGTGCATGCCTTTAATCCTAGCACTCAGGAGGCAGAGGCAGGTGGATCTTTATGAGTTCAAGGCCAGCCTGGTCTACAGAGTAAGTATCAGGACAGCTGGGGCTACAGGGAGACCCTGTCTCAAAAAGATCAAACAAAACAAAACACACAAATAAGTCTTGAAAAAAAAGTACTAATGTTATTTCAAAGCTACCAAAGCTATTTTGGTAACTGCTGTGGGATCAAACTTGAAATGTCCATGGAAAATAATGTTTAAAATAGCAGGCTGGAGAGACAGCTCAAGGGTTAAGAGCTCTGATTGCTCCTCCAGAGGGTCCAGTTGCCAGCACCTGGATGACAACTATCTGTAACTCCAGTTTCAGGGGATTGGATGCCTCTTCTGGCCTCTGGGGGAGCTGCAGGACACAGTTGTGTATGTGTGTGTGTATGTGTGTGTGTGTGTGTGTGTGTGTGTGTGTGTGTATGTGTGTGTGTGTGTGTGTGTGTGTGTGTGTGTGTGTATGTGTGTGTGTGTGTGTGTGTGTGTGTGTGTGTGTGTATGTGTGTGTGTGTGTGTGTGTGTGTATGTGTGTGTGTGTGTGTGTGTGTGTGTGTGTGTGTGTGTGTGTGTGTGTGTGTGTGTGTGTGTACATATATATGTACATGCAGGTAAAACACTCATGCACATAAAATAAATAAGTTAAAAAAATAGCATCTGAGAGTTGGGGTGTGGGTGTGGCTTACCAGTATAATACTTGCCTAGCATGCATGAGGCCTCAGTTCAATTCCAGCTGGGCACAAAAACAAAATAAGAAAAAATACCAAATGACCAAAAAATAACATAAAAATAATGTCTGTGAATTACTAGGTCAACACTAGAGTCAGGAAAATGGAAGTGAACCATGGGGATAAGGGAAGAGGAGGAGTCAGGTGTCATTGCGTGGGAAATGGGGAAAAGGGGGAGTACTTTTACTGGGGAGGGACTAGGGAGGTTTATACGGGGGGAGGGGGGGAGGAGAGATAATATCTAGATGATAAGAAAAACCAGAGGATTAGTTCAAAGTCCTCCTGAAAAATACACATACGGAGGGGCGTGGTGGCGCACGCCTTTAATCCCAGCACTTGGGAGGCAGAGGCAGGCGGATCTTTGTGAGTTCAAGGCCAGCCTGGTCTACAGAGTGAGTTCCAGAACAGCTGGGGCTACAGGGAGACCCTGTCTCAAAAAGACAAAAAAAAAAATACACATACAATAAATAAATGAGCAAATGTATGCAGCTGAAGACTATACAACAAAAAACAGAGCTGGGCAGTAGAAAGCTCTCATCAAGTTGTTGGTCAGGGTAGTCCAACAGACTCCCCAAATAACACAGGATATTGTCACCACCCTTGATTGCCTTCCAGAACTCGAAGACCCTATTGCTGAAGACAGGCCACACTTTAGACACAGGATTTAAAGCAATCGAACTGGAACTGACCAAGAAGCATCCTCCTGTGGACTAACTCTTGTGACATCAGAAGATACTATACAAGCTGCCATGGGAGGAAACCAATCAATCAATGGCACTACCCAGCCTTATGAACAACGACTGATCTAGCAAACTATTGCTATTGCTGAAGTAGTGGCACCTTTTTCTTGTAGGTAATCAACAGGCATTTAATTGGAATTAAGGCCCACTCAATGGGAGGGAACTCATGTGCAGGACTATAAACATACCCAAATATACATGGCTAAAAGAGTCATAGATCTTAGAGAAAAACCTACTTGTACCACACCCCTAAACCAAGGTAATTCTTACCTTATTCTAAAAATATATCCTCATATTTAGAGACAAGTGTAACTTTCGCCCCTCATCAAAGAAGCTGCTTTTTGCAACAGAAGGAAACATTACAGAATTCCACAACTGGTCAAATGCAGAGAATAAGTGTCTGTGAGCCGCCTCACCCATTGAAGAGGAACACATCTTCAATGCAACCTCTACACTTAGGATGAATTGCATCCTGTAACTCTCACCAGAGAAGTTTCCTTATACAACAGATGGTAATTAACACAGAGCCACAATTAGCCAATGTGCAGAGAACAAAGAGGTCACAGAGTACTCTTCCCTCAATAGGGTAGCCATTTCAAACCTCTGCCTCCCAAGGCTCAGGAATCACTGTGGAAGAGAAGGCAGAAAGGTAGAAGCAACAGATGACCACAATGAATCATAATCTTCCAGGCGGATGACCAGTTACTCATATGAGCTTACTACAATGGTGAGTGCATGCACAAGTCCTATGCAAGCTTAACTAGGACAAATATCAGCACAGACATGGGGAAGCAGGTAAAAAAATTCCCACCCAGCCTAAGGAACTTTTGGCAATTGATGGCTGCTGGGAGGGGGAGACAGTGTCTCACAGAGATGGGACTCTTGGTGGCCCCGTGGATGGACCCACCCTGAGGGACATTTGAGGACACAAATCAGACTCTACGGGATATATATATATATATATATATATATATATATATATATATATAATGAGAGAGTTCATTAAATTGGGCAGGGGCAGTGCAGAGGGGTGGATCTAAATGCTACCAAACTATGTTGTATGAAAATCAAAAAATTCTATTAAAATTGCAAAACAAAAACAATTACTAGGCCAGGTTTAGTGACCAAGACCTGTAATCCTAACTTCAAGCCACAGTACTTAGAAAATAAATACTCTTTGGCTTGATTGGCGTTTGTGGCTGTGGGGTCGGAGTTATCCTCCCAATTGGGATTAAAGGTGTGGTCTTTGGCTTGATTGGATTTTGTGGCTGTGGGGGCGGAGTTATCCTCCCAGCCGGTTAAAGGTAGGCTTCTGTGACTCTTGAGATCGGAGATCTCCTGAGCCCAGCAAAAGGTACCGGGGCACGGGCTGAAGAGCATCCCCCCCCCCAACTGGGATTACGAAGAGGCATCTGAAGGAGGCAAGCAAAGCAAGCCTTCAACACAGTGAAGAGGCATTTAGGACTCACATTGGAATACAGGCAAGGAGAAGCCCATATGCCAGGATCACGAAGAAGAGACAACACTGGAAAGGGGCAGGATAATCCCGTGCCAAGCTTTACCAACCCTATGGAAGACTCCTGCAGTGGGATCCCTCTGGGGATGCCCCAGGACACAGACATCAGAAACACAATTGGGAACATATTTAAAGAACTACAAGATCATAAAGCAAATTAAAGAACCTAAGAAAAGAAGAATGAGAACTCAGAAGGACCTAAGAGAGATAGAATGACAAGCTCCGGAAATCCCAGTGAAAAAAGAAAAATAAGAAATCCCATGCTGAAAAAAGAAAGACGAAACCAACCAGCGGGGGCTGGAGAGATGGCCTAGCGGGTTTAAGAGCACCAACTGACTCTTGCAGAGGACCCTTGGGTTTCGATCCCCAAGCACCCACATGGGCAGCTGAGAAACCGTCGGTAACTCCAATCCAGGAGAAACTCCAGTTCAGGGGAATCTGAATGCCCTCTTCTGACCTCCGCAGCATTGCACGAACGGGTGCACAAACCTCATTGCAGACAAATACATTCATACACATAAATTAATAAAAAAAAAAAAAAAAGAAAAGAACCACCAGCGAAACAAAGATCTAGAAGAAGAGAATCGAGAAGCTCAAAAAGAAGTAGAAATACTATAAAGAAAATCAGAAGAGGAAATGAAAAAAGGAAATCAAAAAACAAAACAAAATCTACTTCATATTCAAGAGGAGGAATGGAAAAAGCCTCAGAAGCAGAATGGAGAGGAAGCAAAAACAAAGAATATCAGACTGGAAGGATAAGCAATGAACAACTTAAAAACCTCAAGAAAGATTATGAAAAATTTTAAAACATACACAAAAATGGAACAACCAGGAGCTGTGGGACACTATGAAAAGATCATAACCTCCACATCATAGGAAATAGAGGAAGGAAGAATCCCAAGAGAAGGTATTGTGCAGATCTTCAACAAAATAATAGATTGAGAACTGCCAAAACTAAAAAAGGACAAACACATAACAATACAAGAAGCACATAGACTCCAAAGCAAGACAAGATCAAAAATAGAAATCTCCACACCACTGCATAGTTAAATGGGCTAAGACACCCAAAACAAAGAACAAAAACTTAAAAGCCACAGAGAAAAACAAGTGACCTAAAAAGGGAAACTATCAGAATAACAATGACTTCTCACGCAAACATGAAAGGCAAGAAGAAGTGGAGCAGAAGCATTCCCAGTGTTAAGGACATAGATGCCAAGCTGGTTTACTATATCCAGCAAAAAATGTTAATTATAGTTGAAGGAGAGTAGAAATAATAAACTCGTTCCATGACATAAATAAACTTGAAAAGAAATACATGTCCGGGGGCTGGAGAGATAAGCCTAGCGGTTTAAGAGCGCTGACCGCTATTAAAGAGGACCCGGGTTCGATCCCCAGCACCACATGGCGGCTGAGAACCGTCTGAAACTCCATTCCAGGAGAACTCTAGTTCCCAGGGGAATCCGTGACCCTCTTCTGACCTCCCGCGGCATTGCACGACACGGGTGCACAGACTGCATGCAGACAGTACATTCATACACATACAGAAATAAATAAAATTAAAATTAAAAAAAAAAAAAGAAAATACATGTCCGGAAAACCAACCCTTCAAGAATAATTGAAGCAATTCAAGAAACAGAAGAAAGGAGCAACCAACCCCAGGCACCTAGAAAGAGAAATCAATAAAAGCATAACTGGCAGAAGTAGAAACCTAAATCAAAAACGCAGATGGATAATAAGGCAAAAGGAAGCAACACAAACCTATCAGTCATAACCTTAAATATTAATGGACTAAATTCCCAATCAAACGACAAAGACTGGGGAACTGGATTAGGAAACAGAATCCATCATATGCTGTCTACAAGAAACACATCTTACCCTCAAGGACAAGGCACCACCTTAAAGTGAAGGGATGGAAAAAAATTATTCCAACAAATGGTACCAAAAAAGAAGCAGGTGTTGCTATTTTAATATCAAGACAAAATAGACTTCAAAGTAAAAGAATAGAAGAGACAAAGAAGGCCATTACATTTTTCATCAAAGGAACAATTCACCAAGAAGATTTCACAATTATGAATATATATGCCCCAAATTCTGGTGGCACCAAACCTTTTTAAAGACAATTCTCCAGGACGCACAAGTCACAGAGTAACCCCAGTACACTCAAGTGGGAGATTTCAATACCCCACTGAGTCCCTTTGGATAGGTCAACAAGGACAAGAATAAACAGAGAGACATCTGAAACTGAACAATATGAATACACCAAATGGACTCATAGACCTCTACCTAACATTCCATCCTAATAACAGAGAATACACTTTCTACACTGCACCCCACGGAACATTCTCCCAAAATTGACCACATACTGGGACACAGAGAAACCATCTACAAAACAAAAAGATTGAATAATTTCATGCATCCTGTCAGACCACAGTGCAAGTAAAGCTCAAACATCAACACCAGGAACAAGCCCTACCTGCCTACAAGAATACATGGAGACTAAACAACAAACTCTTGAATAATGAATGGGTCAAGGAAGAGATAAAAGAAAGAAATAAGCGGGCGTGGTGGCACACTCCTTTAATCCTAGCACTTGGAGGCAGAGGCAGGCGGATCTTTGTGAGTTCAAGGCCAGCCTGGTCTAACAGAGTGAGTTCCAGGACAGCGGGGCTACAGGGAGACCCTGTCTCGAAAAGACCAAAAAAAAAAAATAATAAAATAAAATAAAGAAAAGAAATAAAAAAAAAACATTCCTGGAACTGAATGACAATGACATAACTACACAAACAAAACCTATGGGATACCTTAAAAGCAGTCCTAAGAGGGAGTTTTTATAGCCTGGGTGCCTACATTAGAAAACACAGAAAAGAGCACAAGTGAATGATCTAACACTACAGCTAAAAAGCACTTGAGAGGCAACAACAGATGAACCCTAAGTGCAACAGACAGAAGAGAATAACAAAAATCAGAGAGAAATCATGAAATAGAAACAAAGAAAATACAAAAAATCAATGAAGCCAAAAGTTGTTCTTTGAAAAGAATAACAAAGATAGACAGTCCTTTAGCCCAGTTAAACAAAGAAAGAAGGAACAACTCCAAATCAATACAATCCGTGATGAAAAGGGAAATATCACAACGGACAAGGAAAAGATCCAGAAAATTATATGGGAATATTACACACACAGACCTATATTCTACCAAGCTTGAAAACCTAGAAGAAATGGATGAATAATCTGAAATCCTGGAATCACCAAAAGCTCACGCAAGAAGAGATTCAAAAGCTTTACAGACCCATAACAATATGGAAATAGAAGGATATAGTAAGAAGCCTCCCACTAAAAAAAGCCCAGGCCCAGACAGTTTCACAGCAGAATTCTATAAAACATTTCAAAAAGACCTACAAACCATTTATTACTGAAACTGTTTAGTATACAATCAAAGGGAATTCTCCCAAATTCCTCATGAAGCCAGCATCACTCCTATTACCAAAACCAGGCAAGATCCAACTAAAAAGGAGAAATTTATAGACCCATCTCCCTAATGAACAAGAGATGCTAAAATTATAAACAGGATAACTGGCAAATCATACAGACCACATCAAGAATATCATCCATCCATGACCAAGTTGGATTCATACCAGAGATGCAGGGATGGTTCAACATATGAAAAATCCAAATAACATCATCAAACACATAAACGGAATCAAAAAAACCACAACCAATCATCTCAATTGATGCTGAAAAAGCCTTTGACAAAATCCAGCATCCCTTCATGCTTAAAAGTCTAGAAGGAATTGGATTGGAGATAATTCCTCAATGTAATCAAAGCCATATAGGAAAACCCAAGCCAATATATCCTAAATGGGGAAATGACAGAAACATTCCCTTTAAAGGTAGGAATCTCGGCAAAGGTTGCCCCCTTTCACCACTCCTCTTCAATATAGTGGCTTGAAACACTTGCTAAAGCAATAAGGCAAGAAAAAGATATTAAAGGAGTACTAATTGGAAAAGAGGAAGTCGAACTATCCTATTTGCTGATGATATGAATTGTTTACTTAAGGGTGCTAAAAAATCTCTACAGAAACAGATTATTAACAGCTTCAGCAAAGTGGCAGGATACAAAATTAACCTAAAAAAAATCAAATGGCCTTTCTTTACACCAACACAAGCAACTGGAGAAAGAATTCAAAAAGAACCTTCCCACTCACAATAAGCCCTCAAAAACAATAAAATACCTAGGAACAATCCTAACCAAAGACACCAGACCTCTAACAACAAAAATTTTAAACCCTTTAAAAAAAGAAATTGAAGAAGACATCAGAAGATGGAAAACCTCCCATCTCATGGATTGGGAAAATTAACATTGTTAAAAATTCCATTTTACCAAAAACTCTTGTATAGATTTAATGCAATCCCAATCAAAATCCCAAAGAATTTCTTCACAGCTTGGAAACAAAATGTTCTTAAAAATTCATTTGTAAAAACAAAAAGACCAAAATAGCCAAAACAACCCTGAGTGAAAGAGCTACACAGGGGGGATCTCTAATACCAGACTTCAATCTATACTACAGGGCTATAGTCATAAAAACAGCCCTTGGTACTGGCACAAAAACAGACCTGTTGACCAATGGAACAAAACCAAAAGATCCAAATCTGAGCACAGACAGTTTCAGCATCTTATATTTGACAAGGGGCCAAGAACGACACCAATGGAGAAAAGACAGCATCTTTTGGTGTTTTGGCAAAACTGGATCACCATTTGTAGAAGAATGAAATTAAACCCCTACCTCTCGCCCTGTACAAAAGTCAACTCCAGATGGATTAAAGACCTCAACGTGAAACCCAACTCTGAAGGTGATAGAAGAAAAAGTTGGCAGCAGACTACAAGACATAGGCATAGGAAAAGACTTTCCTAAATCAGACAAAGTTGCACAAGAATTAAGGTCAACAATTGACAAATGGGGACCTCATTAAACTCAAAAGTCTGTACATCAAAGAAAACAATCAAGAAGTGAAGAGAAATCCCACAGAATGGGAGGAAACCTTCACTGCAGATACATCTGACAAAGCATTGATTTCCAGAATATATAAACTACTCAAAAAACAAAGAAAAAAAGAAAAAAAATGACCCACTCAATAGATGGAGCAAAGAACTGAACAGAGAACTTCACAAGTGAGGAATTAGAGATGTCTGAAGAACACCTCAAAAAGTGTTTCAACATCACTAAATCATTAAGGAAATGCAAATGAAAAACCAAAACTTTAGAATATCATCTTACTCCAATAAGAACTGGCTAGGATCAAGAAAACAAATGAACCAAGTGCTGGAGAGGTTGTGGGGAAAGGGGAACACTCATCCACTGCTGGTGGGAATTGTAAACTCGTACAGCAACTATGGAAAGCAGTGTGGAGAACCCTTGGAAGACTTGGAATGAAACTTGCCACCTCCAGCCATACCACTCCTGGGCATGTACCCTCAAGACTTACGCATCACAGAGATACATGCAGCGCCATGGTTTTTGCGCTCTCTTCACATTAGCAAGAGCTGGAACCAACTAAAATGCCCCTCAACTGACGAGTGGATAGAGAAAATGTGGTACATCTACACAATGGAGTTCTATGCAGCAATAAAGAAAGACGACATCACTAGCTTTGCAGGAAAATGGCTGGAGCTAGAGGACATCATGCTGAGTGAAGTAACACAGTCCCAGAAAAACAAACGACGAATGGTATCCCTCATCTGTGGATGCTAGTGCCAATTACCCCAGTTGTAAGTATTTCTTGTGTAGGGCCCCCTGAGCTTTTGAAAGCAGTTGGGCATAATGCCGTATTGGAAATAACAACAACAACAACAACAACAACAACAACAACAAGAAGGAACTGCATCAAAAAACTGAACTGAAACAGTGAACTTGCTGCTCAAACAGTCAACTTTCTCATGGAGAATATTGAGAAAGACTAAGACGATGAAAAGCATGTTTGGCAGAATGCATGAGCTCTGGTGGGGTGGGGGAATGGGTGGGAACACGGGTCTAGTTGTTAAAAATAAAAATAAATTTATGTGAAAAAAAAAAGAAATAAATACTAAGACTGTATGAGAAAAATTACTGGAGAGATGGCTCAGCAAAAAAGAGCACTGACTGCTATTGCAGAGGACCCAGGTTTCGTTCCCCAGCACCCACATGGCGGCTAAGAACTGTCTTTAATCCAGTTCCAGGAAATCTGACCCCCCTCTTCCTGACCTCTGCAAGCTTTGCACGACATGGGTGCACCACCTACACACAGGATGAGTACAACTCATACACATAAAAAACATAATAAATAAAAAAGATAACAAATAAAAAATAAAAAGATTGCTAAGATTTCTAAAAAATAAAAAAAAAGAAAAAAGAAAAATCAACACAGACAAAAGGTTACAATGACAAAACAGAGGTATTAAATGTGGTGGCCCATGCCTATAATCCCAATACTTGAAGCCAGCCTCAGCTTCCAGGTGAGTTTAAGACTAGCCTGGGCTACATAGTGAGATCCTGTCTCAACAACACAAACATAGGGCTGGAGATTCGGCTCAATTGGTACAGAATTTGCCTAACATGCAAGAGGTGGAATTCTGTTCAAGGTTTTTATCCACTAATTGAGAATTTAAGTCTCCATTAGTGATAAAAACCTTGAGACACTGAGACGCTGTCTCCAAAACATAAGTAATATAAAATAGGTCCTTATCGGGGGCTGGAGAGATGGCCTAGCGGTTAAGAGTGCCGACTGCTCTTAACCAGAGGAACCTGGGGTTCGTCCCCAGCACCCACAAATGGCGGCCAAGAACTGTCTGAAACTGCCAATTCCAGGAGAACTCAGTTCTTTCAGGGAATCCGACACCCTCTTCTGACCTCCGTGGCATTGACGACATGGGTGCACAAAAACTTGCATGCAGACCAGTACATTCATACACATACAGATAAATATTAATTTAAAAAAATTTTTTTAAAAATAAAGTTTTTTTTTTTTTTTTTTTTTTTTTTTTTTTTTTTTTTTTTTTTTTTTTTTATTTTTTAGTTATTTTTTTTCTTTTTTTATTTATTCATTTATTTATGTGTATGAATGTACTGTCCACATGTAGGTCTGTCCACCCGTGTCCTGCAAATGCCGCAGAGGTTCAGAAGCGGGCCATCGGATTCCCCTGGAACTGGAGTCAAAGACGGTTCTCAGCTGCCATGTGGGTGCTGGGGTCTGTATTATTTCCGGGTCCTCTGCAAGAGCAGTTGGTGTCTTAAACCACTAGGCCATCTCTCCCAGCCCCTAAAAATAGTATTTTTTTTTTAAGAATTGAAAGTGGTATTTGGGCCCTGGAGAGATAGCCTAGCGGTTAAGGAGCCGACCGACTTCTATTGCTCTTGCTGAGGACCCGGGTTCGATCCCCAGCACCCACATGGCGGCTGAGAACCGTCTGTAACTCCAATTCCAGGAGAACTCCAGTTCCAGGGGAATCCAATGCCCTCTTCTGGCCTCTGCGGCATTACATGACATGGGTGCACAGACCTGCATGCAGACAGTACATTCATACACATAAAAATAAATAAATAATAAATTAAAAAAATTAAAAAAAGAATTGAAGTGGTTTTATTTATTTTTCTCCTTTTAATTTTACTTATTTATTTATTTATTTATTTATTTATTTATTTATTTATTTATATGAATGTACTGTCTGCATGTAGGTTTGTGCACCCGTGTCATGCAATGCCGAGGAGGTCAGAAGAGGGCGTCGGATTCCCCTGGAACTGGAGTTAAAGACGGTTCTCAACCGCCATGTGGGTGCTGGGGATCGAACCTGGGTCCTCTGCAAGAGTAGTCGGCGCTCTTAATGGTTAGTCCAGCCCCCTAAAATAGTATTTTAACAATAAGCACATTTACCAGGCCGGCGTGGTGGCGCACACCTTTAATCCTAGCACTTGGGAGACAGAGGCAGACGGATCTCTGTGAGTTCAAGGCCAGCCTGGTCTACAGAGTGAGTTCCAGGACAGCCAGAGCTTCAGGGAGACCCTGTCTCAAAAAGACCAAAAAAAATAAAAGCACATTTACCATAAAGCACTTTATTACAATACATCGAGTGTGAGTGGACTCTGGGAATCATGTGACTTAGAGAGCTGTTAGTGAACAAGTGACTCAGTAAAGCAACAGTGGCCTGAAGGATAATGTCTTGAGGGGGTGGATGAGCCCACGAGCTAGCTCTCCAGGTCTGGGCATCCTCTGAGCAGATAACCAGGCCATTTGGAGAATTCAGATGCTGTTCCTGGGGATCCTACACAACCACAAAGGGTCACAGAAGAGCCTCCACGGAAGTCTCAGAGGCGACCTAGCTTACTGGCTCCAAAGCTAAGAACTACCTCAAGTTCCGTGAGGCGTGATGGCGTACGCCTTTAATTCTAGCCTCTTGGGAGGCAGAGGCAGGTGGATCTCTGTGACTCAGGCCAGCCTGGTCTACCTCTGAGTTCCAGATCAGCCAGAGGTGAGAGCCTCACTCAAAAACTAAAAAAAAAAAAAAAATTAAATTAGGATTGAAGAGATGGCTCAGCTGTTAAGAGCACTGGCTGCTCTTGCAGAGGACTAGGGTTCAGTTTCTAGTACCCACAGGGCAGTGAACAACCATCCTAACTCCAGTTCCAGGAGATCCAACGCCCTCTTCTGACTTCCATGAGTACTGGATGATATGGATGTACTTATAGACACTCAGGAAACACACTCATAAACATAAAATAAAAACATTTAAAAAAATTCGACCAGGCATAGTGGCACATGACTTTAATCCCAGCAGTTAGGAGGTAGAGGCAGGTGGAACCATGGGAATTTAAGGCCAGCTTGGTCTACACAGTGACTTCCAGGTCAGCTGGGGCTAAAGGGAGACTCTGTCTCAAAATACAAAAATAAAATTTTTTTTGTAGCTGGGCTTGATGCTCATGCCTTTAATCCTTGCACTTGGGAGGCAGGTGGATCTCTGTGAGTTCAAGGCTAGTCTGGTCTACATAGAGAGTTCCAGGCCTGCTGGGGGGGGGGATCCAGGGAGACCCCTGTGTCCCCCTTCCCCCCCAAAAAAAAGAAGAGACAAAAAAAAAAAAAGAAATGACTTGGGGCTGGGCAGTAACTTATTAGTTTACCATCTGAAGGCCTTGAACTTAATCTCTAGTGCTAAAAAATGTGGTTTTGTCAACTGGTCAGTTGGTCAACTGTTATCAGCAGACCTAGGAGTCCAGGGGTTTTTTCTTTCTTCCTTCCTTCCTTTCTTTTTCTTTTTCTTTTTTGAAACAGGGTTTTTTTTTTTCTTTTTTTTTAAAACTATGTAGAGCAGGCTGGCCTTGATCTCTTGAAGATCCACCTGCCTCTGCCTCCAAGTGCTGAGGTTAAAGGTATGTTTTTTGTTGTTGTTTTGTTTTTTGTTTTGAGATAAGATCTCATAGCAGCTCTGGTTGGCCCAGATCTCAACCATTCCTGGCTCCAGCCTCCAGCATGGCTGGGGTGACAGTCATGAGCCACCACACCCAGTTCTAAGTCCAGAATTCCTTTTTAAATTTATTATTATAATTATTATTATTATTATTATATTATTATTATTTTGTCTTTTTGAGACAGGGTTTCCCTGTATCCCAGTTGGCCTGAAACTCGCTCTGTAGACCAGGCTGGCTTTGAACTCACAGAGATCTACTTGCCTCTACCTCCCAAGAGCTGGGAATAAAGGTGTGTGCCACCATGCCTAGCCTTAACTTTATTATTTTTTTATTTTATGTGTATGAATTCATTGCATGCATGTATGTGAGTGCACCCATGTTGTGCAATGCTGACAGAGGTCAGAGAGGTTGTTGAATCCCCTAGAACTGGAGTTACGGACAGTTGTTAGCCACTATGTGGGTGCTGGGACCTGAACCTGGGTCCTTTACAAGAGCAGTGCTCTTGGGGCTGGAGAGATAGCTAGAGCTTAAGAGCACCGAACTGTTCTTGCAGAGGAACTGGTTCAATCCCCAGCACCACATGGCGGCTAAGAACCGTCTGTAACTCCAAAACCAGGAGAAATCCAGTTCCAGGCTCCAAGACCCCCCTTCTGACCTCGTGGCATTGCACGACACCGGTTCACAAACCTACATCAAGACCAGTACATTCATAACACATAATAAAAATAAATAAATTTAAAAAAACAAAACAAAAAAACCCAGAGCAATGCTCTTAACCGCTGAAGCATCTTTCAGCACATCTTTTCTTTTTTTTTTTTTTGTCTTTTCGAGACAGGGTTCCCCTGTAGCACGGCAGCTATCCTGTAACTCACTCTGTAGAAGGCCTGGCCTTGAACTCACAGAGAATCCGCCTGCCTCTGCGCTCCCAAGTGCTAGGAATTAAAAGGTATGTTGCCACCCAGGCCGCCCTCGTTTTTTCTTTTTTTCTCTTCTTTTGGTCTTTTCGAGACAGGGTCTCCCTGTGCCCCAGCTGTCCTGGAAACTGCCTCCTGTAGCAGGCTTGGCCTTGAAACTCACAAATATCCGCCTGCTTTCTGCCTCCCAAGTGATGGGCTTAAAGGCCTACATCACCATGCTGGCTTCTTTTTTTCTTTTTTTTAAAAAAACATTATTTATTAAACTTTTTTTTTTTTTTGAGACAGGGTCTCCCTGTAGTCCCAGCTTTCCTGGAACTTGCTTTGTAGACCAGGCTGGCCTTGAACTTAAAGAGATCCACCTGCCTCTGCCTCCTAAGTGCTAGGATTAAAGGCGTACACCATGGTGCCTGGCTTATTAACTTCTTTTTTATGTGTATGAGTGTATCTGCCTGCATGTATGTAAGTGCACCTGTGTCATGTGGTGCCCATGGAAGTCAGAAGGGGATGTCAGATCTCCTAGAACTGGAGGCTGTCAAGCTGCCATGTAGGTGCTGGGAACTGAACTAGGTCCTCTGCAAGAGCAGAGATACTCTTAACTGGTGAGCCATCTCCCAGTCTCAAGTCTGGTTTTCCTCATGTCTCCCTGTCTAGCATTCTGGTTTCAGACTGTGAGGGTGGGAAGTCCCAGCCCAGGGTGGGGAAGAGGTAGTCTGTGGTCACTCACGTGTTAATGGCTTGCTGGAATTTCCCAACTCTGGCAAAAACTCTGCCAATATTGTCAAGGGCTCTGGATTTTGCATCAAGAAGTTCGCTATAAAAAAAAAAAAAGAGGCAAAAACAGTGATTCAATAAAAATCAGTTGTTTGGGGCACCGTGAAAAGAGGAAAGAAGGCAAAACTATA
>VZQC01013847.1:610496-632123 GCA_009823505.1 Rhizomys pruinosus
AAAAAAAAAAAAAAAAAATTAGGAGGCTGGATAGATGGCAGTTAAGAACACGGACTACTCTTTAGGAGGAGCGGGTTCAGTTTCTAGCACCCACGTGGCGCTAACAACTATCCATAACTCCAGTTCCAGGGGAATCTGATGCCCTCTTCTGACCTCCATGGGCATTGCATGACATAGGTGCACTTACATGCATGCAGGCAATACACTGATACACACAAAAAAATAAAAATAAAAAAATTTAAAAACATAAAAAATAAGAAAACATTGTAAAGAATACCACTGTGTACTTATCACCTAAGACACCCTTAGGACATGCCAGCCAAAGAAGCCAGAATAGGGTGGCTAGGGCATGAACGGGCCAGAGGCAGATACCCAAAAGCCTACTGTGCTTCTAGGAGGGAGTGGCTACCTTAGGGTTAAGGACCCTCAGAGCAAGAAGTTTGGGAGAGACATAGGAGCTCTGACTGGGACATGTTAAGTGTGGGATTCCTATGGTGCATTCTGAGGAACGTCTTGGAATCTGTTGGACAAAGGTCTAGGGCTCTATAAGAGAAGGTTGGGGGGCTGGAGAGATGGCCTAGCGGTTAAGAGCACCGACCACTCTTACAGAGGACCCGGGTTCGATCCCCAGCACCCACATGGCGGCCGAGAACCGTCTGAAACTCCAATTCCAGGAGAACTCCAGTTCCAGGGGAATCCGACACCCTCTTCTGACCTCCTCGGCATTGCAAGACACGGGTGCACAGACTTGCATGCAGGCAGTACATTCATACACATACAGAAATAAAATAAAAAAAATTAAAAAAAAGAGAAGGTTGGATCCAAGGTGCTATCTACGCACATTTTATTTAACTCTCATGATCACTGTCAGGTGATATTATTGTGCCCTCAGCAAAGGTGAGGAATGGAGGAGATAAGCCAATTCAAGCCGCACAGTTCCAAATGAAAGAGCTAGGAATCAAGAACACATCTGTCTCCAACTCTGGGTCCTCCCTTCACCCCGTTCTAGAATGGCTAATACATGATCTTCCTGCAGTCCTTGGAAACAGGAAAGAGTGAACCTGAAGGGGCTGGAGAGATGGCTCATTGGTTAATAGTACTGACTTCTCTTGCAGAAGACCTGGGTTCGATTCCCAGCACTCACGTGGTGGCTAACAACTGTCCGTGACTCCAGTTCCAGGGGATCCAATTCCTTCTTCTGACCTCCGCAGGCGCTGTGCAACAAGGGTGCACATACATGTAGGCAATACATTCATACACATAAAAGTAAATAAAAGCTTGTCGGGCGTGGTGGAGTACACCTTTAATCCTAGCACTTGGGAGGCAGAGGCAGGCGGATCTTTGTGAGTTCAAGGCCAGCCTGGTCTACAGAGTGAGTTCCAGGACAGCTGGGGCTACAGGGAGACCCTGTCTCGAAAAGACAAAAAAAAAAGTAAATAAAAGAACAGGGCCGGGCGTGGTGGTGCACAACTTTAATCCCAGCAGTTCGGAGGCAGGTGGATCTCTGTGAGTTCAAGACCAGCCTGGTCTATAGAATGAGTTCCAGGTCAGTTAGGGCTACAGGGAGACCCTGTCTCAAAAAGACCCTAAAATAAAAAGAATAAACCTGGGGTGGGCAGCCTCTGGGGCATGGCTAAGCACAGAGGAAAGGGCAGGAGGCAGGAGTGCTCAGGGACCCCATGGAGGACTGCTGTGGTGCAGGAGCCAGTGTGTTGAGTGCCACCTGCAAGTACCAGGGGCTATGGCACGAAGAGTGATGGCCCCCATCAGGAAAAGTGGAGTTTTGAGAAGACCTCTCTTTGGGGAGAGTCAACATTATTATTATGAATGCTAGGCACTTCCCTACTTGTCAGAGAAGAAAAGTTGACAGGTGAAAGGAGGTGCATCTTTGGGAATCTGTGGGAACAGCAAGAGAGAGAGGTAGCAGGACAGGAAGAACCACAGCCATGGGCTGAGGCACTGAGTGAAAACAGGGTGGCGTGCTCTGAATACGAAGTGTCTCCCCAAAAGGCTCCTGTGCTGAAGGCTTGGTCCCAGCTGGTGGTGCTCCCAGGTGACGGGATCCCAGGGGTGCTCCCATTGATGGGGCATCTGAACGGGTTATTTGGAGGCGGGGCCTGGTTAGAGGAAGGAGGTCAGTGGGTGCACTCCTTTGAGGCGTATGTCTTGTCCCTGGCCACTTTCTCTCTTTGCTTGCTGGCTGCCATGAAGTGAGGATTCATCCACCATGCCCTCCACCAAGATGTTTCTACCTTTGTTGCCCGCCTGAGAGTGATGGGGGCAGTCTTCAATAGACGGAAACCATGAGCAAGATCAATCTTTACTCCCCTAAGTTACCTCAGGTATTTTGTTACTTCAAAGTAAAACTGCACAAACATAAGGGGTGACAGGATATGGAGAGGGACTCTGAACTGTGGAGTTAGTAGAAAGGTAGGTTAGAATCAGAATGCCCAGAGCTGGTGAGATAGCTCGGTGGGTAAAGACCCTTGCCACCAAGGCTCTGATCGCTGGGGCCCCATGCTAGGAGAGAGCCAACTCCCACAAGCTCTGCTTTGATCTCCATGAGTGTTGTGTCCCCCTCACACAAAATATAGATATACATGCAATGATGGTTAAGAGCACTGGCTGCTCTTCCAGTCAACCCAGGTTCAGTCCCCAGCACCCACCTGGTAGCTAACAAAGTTGCTAACTCCAGTTCCAAAGGATCTATGCCCTCTTCTGGCATCCTTTGCACACGTGGTCTACTTACATACTTTGCAGGCATGCAAAAAACTCATACACATAAAATGCAAATTAATAAAATTAAAAAATAAAGAATCAGTTTGCCTGGAAAGCAATGGCCTCTTTCTGGAAGCTTTGGGCTGAGAAGAGCTAATTTCAGGGAAAACTGCTATTGTAACAATGTATATATAATAGGCACTACCCCAAGGATTCCCCCCCTTCCCTTTTCTTTATGTGTGAACTGGGGATTGAGCCCTAACAGAGCTCAATCCCCAGCCCTAGGGTCTCAAGCTCTTGGCCTGTACCTTTGTACTTTATCTTTCCTTCTATCCAGGGTAGGAACGATGGCTATGCGCACACCACTAAGCAGGAAATACAGAGGCCTTTACAGAGGCGAAGGCCTCTGTATTTACCCAGTGATTTACCCAGGCTTCTGCCAGAGTCAAGTCTCCCTGACCTCAAGGCTTATGCTCTGGGTCACCACATGGTCCATGAGCCCCTGCCTGACTTTACCCCTGCTCCCTATGTGCAGTGCTCTCTCTTGGGCCCTCTTCCTCCTCCTGGCAATACTCTGTGCTCTCCAGCCTTAAGCTTTCCTTGTGCCTTAGGCTTTCCCACTGAGGGGGTGCGTTCCCCACTGCCCAGGCATGTCCTCCTTGCAGACATTTCTTATTGCAATGGACCCTGTATTTTTTATTTCTAACACAATTATAATAGTGTTATTATTATTTATTTTTTTTTGGCTTTTCGAGACAGAGTCTCCCTATAGTCCCAGCTGTCCTGGAACTCACTCTGTAGACCAGGCTGGCCTTGAACTCACAAAGATCCGCCTGCCTCTGCCTCCCAAGTGCTAGGATTAAAGGCATGAGCCACCACGCCCGGCAGTAATGTTATTTCTTTTTTTTTTATTTTTATTTATTTTTTTTTTTATTTCGGTATGTGTATCAATGTACTGTCTGCATGCAGGTTTGTGCACCCGTGTCGTGCAATGCCGCGGAGGTCAGAAGAGGGTCTCGGATTCCCCTGGAACTGGAGTTCTCCTGGAATTGGAGTTTCAGACGGCTCTCGGCCGCCATGTGGGTGCTGGGGATCGAACCTGGGTCCTCTGGAAGAGCGGTCGGCGCTCTTAACTGCTAGGCCATCTCTCCAGCCCATATTTCTAACACTATTATAATTGCAGTTAAGTGGCTATGCCACTTTCTGTTTGACATGCAGAGCTATTTCTGGTCACAACTATGTTCCAAATGCTAGAAATATCTAGTATGTTTGGGCCCTCAAATATTTTTGTTTATGAAACAAGAATTTTAAAAATCCCTAGAGCCAGACCACTGGGAGCGTTCTGGAATGCTGAGCCATGATGTTCATTTCTGTGATACAAAAGCTAACAGCCAAGGCTTGCTGTTCCCACCCCTCGGTCCTGAGGTGATTCCTACTCCCATAGGAACCTGCCTCAGACCTGCAGGGCAGAAAATGGGAACTGAGCTACCAACTCCAGGGCCCACTCCTGTATGCCTAGGGGCCTCCGCCACCCCAGAGCACTCACTATTCCTTAGCGATCTCCAGGTCTTTTCTGTGGCTCTGCAAGGCTGCCACCATCTGCCCCAGCTCTATCTGGGCGTTCCCTATGCAGCTGTACAAGTTCCCAACCAGTTCATCCTTGTTGGGCACGTCTTCTTTGTTCCATTCCAGAACCTTCTTCAGTACCTTTTCAGCTTTTTGAAGACTCCCTTCAGCACTGCCACTGGTCAGCACTGGGAAGAGAAGGTGACACCCGAGTGAGGGCAACCTCCTCATTGCTGATGGGCAGAGACCTCTCCCCCCAGATAATCTCCACCCACAGGTCAGCAGAGAACACTACCCACACATGTCAATGTCCTCCAGGCTCTTGAGGATATAGCGGGCTGTCTGGGAGGGGCTGCGTTTCCGGTCCCGCAGCCATTTTTCTTGCATCAGCTTCTGGTCTCGCTTCCTGGCATAGATGGGCTTCTGCTGCCTCCAGAAGTTACTACGAGTGTCCAGGTAGTTGATCCCGGTCATGATGAGGTCCTCCACTGTCAGGCCACTTTTCATAGTGCCTTTGATGAGGTCTGTGGGTAAGGCGACAGGGCCAGCATCACTAAGTTCACACACATGTAACCTGTACTAGGGTTGGAGTCCCTGCTGTAGAGCCCAGTGAAGACACCTGCCTGCCCTTGTGGAAGAGTGAGGAGAGGGAGAGTGTGGAGGGGGTGGGATGCATCTAGCTGAGTCAGGATGAGGTCACAGCCCCTCTTTCAGCCACTCTTTTTTTTTTTGTCTTTTCGAGACAGGGTCTCCCTGTAGCCCCAGCTGTCCTGGAACTCACTCTGTAGACCAGGCTGGCCTTGAACTCACAAAGATCCGCCTGCCTCTGCCTCCCAAGTGCTAGGATTAAAGGCGTGCGCCACCACGCCCAGCTTCAAGCACTCTTGGTACAAGCCATTCATGGCAAAGAAGGAGCCAGAAGGGGCAGGTGGGTAACTCTGAAAAGCCTGCACTCAGGGGCCCCCTCTTTTAAGCTGCGTGCCCAGAAAAGTGGAGTCTAAACATACAACCTCGCCTGGGTTGCCAGTTCAGTGAGTAGCCAGGTGCCAAGTACACTGGTGCATGGGGAAGCTGTACGTGTGCCCATGTCCTGTCCACCGCCTGGCCAGAGGTTAGA
The DNA here is from genome assembly GCA_009823505.1 of Rhizomys pruinosus. NCBI lineage: Eukaryota > Metazoa > Chordata > Mammalia > Rodentia > Spalacidae > Rhizomys > Rhizomys pruinosus. The sequence continues at coordinate 615,898 of VZQC01013847.1, forward strand.
CCTGGCGGCAGTGCTGCAAGGCCACGTGAGGAAATGCTCAGGCCACCCCTGCCCTCCACAGTAGGAAGCCTCCAGGGCCTGTTACCAGGGAGACGTGGCAGCAGCAAAACCACCACAACCCGGCAGAGAACTCTGCAGATGACCTTCGAAATGCAGTTCTGGAGAAAATACATTTGTTTCCCAGGTAACTCCAGTTCAGGCTTATTGGTCTGTGGCAAAGCTCCCAAGTTTATGAAAGACATACATGTCAGGGCTCTGCCTTGTGTTCTGCTGCCGGTAGCAGGGTGTGGTGGAGAGAGTGTTGGACTGCAGTCCGACTTGCTTGTCACCTTGGATATCCAGTGAATTCCATTTCCTTACCAAGGAAATGAAGGGTGAACCAGAGCGTGTTTCAGAACATGTAGTACCTAATGTGGAGATTCCAGTTCCTCTCTTTACTCACTGTACAATGGTGCTGGTTAGGATCTGCGTCTTAAATGGCTCCTGTGTTGAAGACTTGGTCTCTAGCCAGTGCTATCTCCATGGTGGTAGAACCTTTAAGAGGTGGGACTTTGCCAGGCGTGGTGGCGCACGCCTTTAATCCTAGCACTTGGGAGGCAGAGGCAGGCAGATCTCTATGAGTTCAAGGCCAGCCTGCTCTACAGAGTGAGTTCTAGGATAGCTGGGGCTACAGGGAGACCCTGTCTTGAAAAGACCAAAACAAAAACAAACAAAAAGAAAAACAAAAAACAAGTGGGACTTTGCCGGGCGTGGTGGCGCACGCCTTTAATCCTAGCACTTGGGAGGCAGAGGCAGGCAGATCTCTATGAGTTCAAGGCCAGCCTGCTCTACAGAGTGAGTTCTAGGATAGCTGGGGCTACAGGGAGACCCTGTCTTGAAAAGACAAAAAAAAAAAAAAGAGGTGGAACCTAGTGCAAGTTAGGGTGTTCAGGGCAGTCCCCCCAAGGGAATATTGGGGCCCCTGCTCCTTCCTCTGTCATTGCTTCCTGGACACCTTTGGGTACCATGTGCTCCCCATCATAGGCCCCCCCAAACATGGAGAGTCACTTGACTGTGAACTTAAACCTCTGGAACTGTAAGCCAAAATCAATCTTTCCTTCTTACACATTGATTATCTCAGGTATTTGGTCATAGTGAAGGAAAGTTGACTAAAATAGTAGTAAAGGAGTCCAAATTTCTATTCTTCCTACCTAGAGTACTTCAAAGCACTGACTCTGGATTCAGGTATGAGCCACATTGCCTAGCTGTGTGTGACTTCAGGTAAGATGAGAATGAGTGAACCTGTCCACGGATCCATGTCAGCCAAATCCATGCCTGGCTCTGCCTGGAGCACCACCCCCATCTCCTTTGCCCCAAGCCCCTGTTGGCAACAAAGGGCTTGAAACCTTCATCCAACAGGAGCTTTTCCAGATATTCCTTGTCCACATAGAGCTCCCCCAGCAGCTGGCGGACCGTCTTCTCACTCTTGAGGGAGTATTTCCGCTTGGTTTCACTCTTGGTGCCGTATAAGAGTTGCTTCACAGGTTGAGTCTTCTGCTGGGCTTTCATACTCTAGAAAATGGAGCAATACCCAATGGAGCTTCAAAAACGAACACAGAGTACCCAGTATGGCCCCAGAGTCTGAGACTCTACAGTCCTGCTCCTCCTTTCTGTGGGCTGAGAACCATGGAATGTGCTTGGCTGGGCACAGTTGGATTCTCAAGATGCCCCTGGAGCTGGGGAAGACTCACAGCAGCCCATGATGGGGAGGAGGGAAGTGCTCCCGGGCAGTGATAGGGTTTCACAGGCACACATGGCCTCAGAACCAGGCACCTTACCTCAGCCTGCTTGCTTAAGAAGGAGAGGTCTCCTTTGTTCTCCAGCTTAATGGAAGAGGGGCCTGCGAGGACAGAAGCTGGGGTTCAGCTTGGCCAAGCCTCTCCGGCATGACCTAGCACATATTATGTGGAAATGGCTGCCTTTGGTGGTAGAGGCTGTGGTAGAGCTGGTCTTGAGCCACCCTGGTGCACAAATGGTGAGGGCTGCTTGGTACCACACCCTCCTAGGCACTGACAGCTCCCACTAGTCCAAGGCCACAGCAGCCAGATTTCCAGACTCCATCACATGCCATATGGTGCTGCCCACTGGGACAAGCTGTCACTCATCTCCTTCTTCCCTTTTTCATGGAGCCGATGGCTAAAACCATCATGGTGAGGAAGGAGGCCAGGGTTCAGGAAGGCTGGGCTCAGGACCCTAGTCTAGTCTGTGACTTCAGGCTATACCCAAGACTACAAAGCCACCCTCCTTGCATAGCTTCGGGTCACCTAGTGAACAGATTCTAATCAGTAACATTAGCAACAGCCAAATCCAAGAATGACTCCCGGGTGGGATCGTCTTGCACTCTGAGCCTTGGGCCTTCCCCACACAGGTATCCCTGAGCCTTCCTGGACCAGGGCAGAGCCCTCCTGCTCACTCACTTCCCACCGAGTTGTTGATGGCTTCCTGGGCTTTCTGAATTCCGACTTTGAATTCCCGATCAGGCCGCAATTTGTAGCCTCGATGATAGAACACCAGCGCAAACTCAAAGTCTCCCATGGTGTACAGTGTCTCAGCCTTTTGTAAAATCCCCTGGAATGAGAGACAGACAAGTCCAAGGAGAGAGGTAAGGCTTTATAAGGACAGATGTGGGAAGATGAAAGGGTCCTGGGTTGAAGATGTCTGACCAATGATGCTGAAGAGAAAGGACATGAGACACCAGGCCGTCTGGCTACTTCTTCAACCACAGGTGCCCAGCGGCTGTTGTAAGCAACATGGCGAAAGCAAGGCTGAGTCCTCCCACCTAGCAGTCACCTTGCAGAACATTGGGTCGCTCTGGAGTGAGGCTTCAGCATCCTTCAGAGATTTCTCCAAGTCTCCCATCTTCAGGTAGCACTTAGAGCGGGCAACCAGGCAGTTCTTATCTCCGCTCTGAAGGTGAAGAGCCTGGCAAAGGAAGCACTCAGATAGGCAGACATCAGGAAGGGCAAGGCAGTGGCAGCCTGACAGGGAAGGGCAGCCACACCTCCTGCAGTTCAAGGGGCCCTTCTGGCCTCTGTCATCAGACTCCATCTTTGCTCAGTGAACTTGACCATCTTGAAAAAAGTTGAATGGCAGCTATGGAGGAAGCCACTGCTTGAGAGGTTGGAACAGGCTACTCTGGATAAACTGCTTTCAGCCAATTCCTGAAATCCTTCTAGTTCACTGTGGCAATAAAAATTCAGGATGTTTTGCGTTCACCAAGTTCAACCACAAACCTCAAATGGCTGCATACTGTTCACAATGTAAATTTCAAAGGCTAATACAAACATAACAGATTGACAATCTGAAACTTCAGTTATTCATTCCACTAGCCTGTGTGTGTGTGTGTGTTTGTGTGTGTGTGTGTACTTCATGCATATTGAGTTGCACCTGTACCCCAAGCTCCCTCACTCCTGATTTGTAGTTGTTGTTTTTAAAGATTTAGTTTTTTAAAGTTACACTTTTTTAATTTTTTAATTTATTTTTGTATGTGTATGAATGTACTGTCTGCATGCAGGTTTGTGCACCAGTGTCTTGCAATGCTGCGGAGGTCAGAAAAGGGTGTCGGATTCCCCTGGAACTGGAGTTCTCCTGGAATTGGAGTTACAGACGGTTCTCAGCCACCATGTGGGTGCTGGGGATGGAACCCGGGTCCTCTGCAAGAGCAGTTGGTGCTCTTAACCGCTAGGCTATCTCCTCAGCCCCTAAAGATTTAGTTTTTTTGTTTTTTGGTTTTTTTTTTTTTTTTGTCTTTTCGAGACAGGGTCTCCCTGTAGCCCCAGCTGTCCTGGAACTCACTCTGTAGACCAGGCTGGCCTTGAACTCACAAAGATCCACCTGCCTCTGCCTCCTGAGTGCTAGGATTAAAGGAGTGTGCCACCATGCCCAGCAAGATTTAGTTTTAATTATGTGTATGTGTTGTATAGGGACTGTGATGCAGCTCACAGGTGTTGAAACTGGAGTTACAGGCAGTTGTGAACTGCTGGACGTGGGTGCTGGGAAATGAACCAGGGTCCTCTGCAAAAGCAGCAAGCACTCTTAACCACTGAGCCATCTCTCCAGCCCCATTTTTTTTTTTTTTTGAGACAGGGTCTCCCTGTAGCCCCAGCTATCCTGGAACTCACTCTGTAGACCAGGCTGGCCTTGAACTCACAGAGATCTGCCTGCCTCTGCCTCTCCAGTGCTGGGATTAAAGGCATGTGCCACCATGCCCGGCTTGTTTTGTTTTTTAAGACATGGTTTCAAATTGTACCCTTGGGGGGCTGGAGAGGTGGCTTAGCAGTTAAGAACACTGGCTGCTCTTGCAGAGGACCAGATTCAATTCCCAACACCCACGTGGCAGCTAACAACCATCCATAACTCTAGTTCAAGAGGATCTAACACCCTTTTCTGATCTCTGTGGGCACTGCACAACACCTACCTACATGAAGGCAATACGGTCATACATATATATATATATATATATAAACTGTAGCCTTGGCTGCTTTGTAGATGGACCAGGCTGGTCTATAGTGCTCCAGTAGGAAACAGAATTATCACTATTTCAGGGGATTAAGGTGAGAATGTAAGGAAAGCAGGATCTACTGGGGCCCCAGAGCAAGGATGGGCACTTCTTGCCTCACTTCCCCACATCCTGCCATCTTTCGGTTTTTTTGTTTCTTTTTTAAATTTTCATTTTGTGAATGTGCATGTATGTGTGTGCTTGCATGTGTGCAACACTGCACAGGTGGAGGTCAGAAGACGATCTTGGAGACTTGTGGTCCTCTCCTTCCACCCTGTGATCTGGGGATCAAAGGGTCATCAGGCTTGGTTACAAACACCTTTTTCCAGCCTAGCGTGGTGGCGCATGCCTTTAATCCTAGCACTTGGGAGGCAGAGGCAGGCGGATCTTTATGAGTTCAAGGCCAGCCTGGTCTACAGAGTGAGTTCCAGGACAGCTGGGGCTACAGAAGACCCTGTCTCAAAAAGACCAAAAACAAAACAAAACAAAACAAACAAACACCTTTATCCACTGAGCCATCTCCCAAGCCCTGTTTATTTCTTGAGACAGGGTGTCATATAGTCTAGGCTGGCCTTGAACTCACTGTAGCGCTGAGGCTGCTCCTGAGCTCCCGAAACACCTTTCTCAGCCTTCCAAGTGTGCCATAGCACCTGTCACCTTCTGACTGAGATCATTACCACAGCATCAGACTGTCTCTCCGCCCCTTTCTGAGACCTCCCTACTTTTCTAGGAAAAGGAAGTAGCTGCTGTCTTTCCTAGAAGGAGAAGGCTGACCAGCAGGCACGGCCACCTGCCCTTGGGCGATTTTCTCTTTCAGCCTCAGCTGCTCAGGGTGGAGGTCTAAACATGCTCCATAGAAAAAGAATGGGAGGGGGTGGGGCTCCCAAACTCACTATTTAAGGGTGTGCCTAATAACTAAAAGAGGCAGAAGATTTGGGGGAGCAGCTGAGAAGCTTGACTGTGGAATCTTGGGATTGGTTAGTGGACTAGCCTGACATTCCATTTCACATTCTGGTTTGGTTTGGTTCTTCTGAGACAGAATTTTGCTCTTTAGTCCAGGCTGATCCTGAATTTGAAATCACTCTGCCTCAGCCCCCTGTGTATTAGGGTTACAAGAACCACCATCCTCTGCTGCCACTCCATTTGAAATATGAAATAACAAGTGAGCCACGGGCTAGACTGGCAGTCTGCTCAATGGGAGAGCAGTTCCCTGGCATGTGGGAGGCCCGAATTCCATCTCTGGCACAGCTTGCATGTAGAAACAAGGTGGTCAGTGACTTTACACCTTCCACCATTAGTGTTTCAGGTAATTTATAGCTAATGATGGGAAAATGAGTTTACTCTGTGAAAGGTAATCATGAAACATTTACAAGCAGAGTGGCCAGGTGTGGTGGCACATGACTTTAATACCATCACTCAGAAGGCAGAGGCAGGTGGATCTCTGTGAGTTCAAAGCCAACCTGGTGTACATAGTGAGTTCCAGGCCAGCTGGGACTACAGGGAGACCCTGTCTCAAGAAGAAAAAACAAACAAACAAACAAACATAAAGGTAGAATGAGTGGTCACTGTATATCCAGTGAAAGGAGGACCTCGGTGAGAACTGTGGGGGGGGGGACACAACCAAGGACAGGGTTTATCAGTGAATGTGGTGTATCACAGGAACCAGAAAATATTAAACACAGAAAGGTCCTCCAGCCATCAACAAGACCTCCTCATTGGTGGTGCTCCAAACTGATAATTGAGGTCCGGCGGTGGAGGCAGGCCAGAGCTACATAAGGAGAGCCTGTCTCCAAAAATAAATGAAGCCGCGCATGCCTGTGGCGGAGCAGGAGAGTGATGCGAGTTCGAGGTCAGCCTGCCCAGTCTATGGAGCAAGACTCTCAAAAGGTAGTGAGTGCGCCGCATTTAATCCTAGCACTCAGGAGGCAGAGGCAGGCGGATCTTTGTGAGTTCAAGGCCAGCCTGGTCTACAGAGTTAGTTTCAGGACAGCTGGGGCTACAGGGAGACCCTGTCTCAAAAAGACAAAAAAAAAAAAAAAAGGTAGTGTGTGTCTGTGTGCGTGTAGGAGAGAGAGAGAGGAGGAGGAAGGCGCAGGACCGAGCACTCACATTGCTGAAGCTCTGCGCGGCCTTAGAGTATTCCCTGCAAAGGTAGAGCCGCTCGCCCTCTGCCATGTAGGAGGGGAAGGTGCTTCGCAAGACCCCGGCTTCGCCGTCCAACATGCTCACCCGACTCTGGAAGACAGATGCTAAAGGAACGCAAAAGAGGGAAAGACGGGGGAGGATCTCTGTCTGGCTTGTGTTGAGCAGCGTCTCTTAGCAACCTGGTGACGTTGCCCACCTTCCGGTTCCGCCCCTCTCTGGGGAGATGTTGGGCTCCGGGTCCAGCCCACGCTGTGCGCTCCACTGCGCACCCGGCGAGCAGGTGGTGAGCGCGTGCCCCGTGGCTGCGAGTGACAGGTTGTTGCTTCTCTCTGCTATTGCCAGGTGGAAAGCCTCCTGGGAAAGGCAGCCAAGAAAACAAGAGAGCTGGAGGCAAACTGCCAAGTAGGAATAAAGCATACATGCTTCAGGTCCCACCAATAGGGAGAGAGAATTTTAGACTTGGAGTCAGAATACTTGGGCAGTAATCGCTCCTGTCACTTCCTAACCGCGTGATCCTGGACCAGGCTCATAAGGGCTCTAAAGTATGTGTTCCACCCGCCGAATGAGTATGAAAACAGTAGGCCCTCAGGGATGTGACCATTGCCTGAGAACACGGTGGAAAGTAAAGAGGGATTTAGCTTTTAATTTCACACACTTATTGAACACTTGCAAGCCAGGACTAAGATCTGTCTCCAAAAAAATTAAAGTGAGCTAACGGGCAGATAGCTCAGTCACCAAAGTGCTTGCATTGCAAGCACGAGGATCTGAGTTTGGTCCCCCAATCCCATGTAGAAACAGTGTAGTGGCACATTCTTCTTATGCCCAGCGCTGGAGAGATGAAGCAGGTGCATCCATGGGGCTGCCTGACCAGCTTCATGAGCTAGCTCCAGACCACTGAGAGACTCTGCCGTTTCAAAGGATGACACCTGAGGCCTCCTATGCCTCTCTCTCTCTCTCTCTCTCTCTCTCTCTCTCTCTCTCTCACTCTCACACACACACACACACACAAGTAAAAAATAGTGGGGGTGCTTGGAGAGATGGCCTAGTGTCAAGTAGCGCCAACTGGCTCTTGCAGAGGACCTGAGTTCAATCCCCAGCAACCCACATGGCGGCTGGAGAACCATATCTTAACTCAAGTTCCAGGGGAATCTGACGCCCTCTTCTGAACCTCCGATTCAGTACATAGTGCAACACATACGCACACAAAACAATCACATATAAATAAAAAAATAAAAAAAAAAAAAGAAGTGAAAAAAAAAAAAATAGTGGACGGAGAGGTGCTCGTTGCAGAGGACCCAGGGTGGGGGAGGTAGCGTTTCCGACACCAAGGCAGCTGACCTTCCGTAACTCCAGTTCCAGATGTCCTCCTTGCTACTCTTCAGCACTGCACTCACTCATGGTGCTTTATTTTATTTTATTTTTTTTAATTGTATTTATTTATTTATTTTTAACAAATCTAGACCGTGTTTCCCGCTCATTCACAACACCCCGTCATGAGCTCGTGCATTCTGCCAAAGAATGCTTTCTCATCTCTTAGTCCTTTCTCAATATTTTCCATGGGGACGTTGACTTTTTTGAGCAGAAGTTCACTGTTCAGTCAGTCTTTGATGAGCTATTTTTCTGTGTTGTGTTGTTTCCAAAATGCATTATGTCCAACTGCTTTGTACAGAAAGTCCAGGGGCTCTACACAAGAAATAACTTACAACTGGGTAATTGTCGGCACTAGCAATCCACAGATGAGGGATACCATTCGTCGTTTGTTTTTCTGGGACTTTGTTACTTCACTCAGCATGATGTCCTCTAGCTCCAGCCATTTTCTCTGCAAGCTCGTGATGTCGTACTTTCTTTACTGTGCATAGAACTCCATTGTGTAGAGTACCACATTTTCTCTACTCCACTCGTCAGTTGGTGGGGCATTTAGGTTGGTTCCAGCTCTTTGCTATTGTGACGAGGAGCTGAAATAAACATGGAGTGCATGTATCTCTGTGGTGGCGTAAGTCTTGAGGGTACATGCCCAGGAGTGGTATGGCTGGGTCGGTGGCAAGTTCCATTCCAAGTCTTCCAAGGGTTCTCCACACTGCCTTTCCATAGTGGCTGCTACAAGTTTACATTCCCACACGCAGTGGATGAGTGTTCCCCCTTTCCCCACAACCTCTCCGTCCACTTGGTATCATTGTTTTTCTTGATCTGCCAGTCTTTACTAGTTTTTTTTCAATGATTTCTTAAAGTTTTTGAGTTGCATTTCCTTAATGATAGTAATGTTGAGCAGTTTCGTGAGTGTTTCTCAGACATCTCTAATTCCTTGCTTGTGAATCTCTGTCTCAGTTCTTGCTCCATCTATTGAGCGGGTCGTTTGTTTTCTTTTTTCTTTGTTTTTTGAGTCAGTTTTATATATTCTGAAATTCAATCTTGTAGAGTCTCGCAGTGAAGGTCTTCTCCTCCACGCTGTGGGATTCTCTTCACTTCCTTGATGTTTCTTTTGACTGTACAGAAGCTTTTTGATTTGCTGAGGCCCATTTGTCAGTTGTCGACCTTAATTCTTGTGCAGCTGCTGTGTCTGATTTAGGAAGTCCTTTCTCTACACTATATGCTTGTAGTCTGCTGCCCAACTTTTTCTTCTAGATCACACTTCAGAGTTTTGGGGTTTTCACGTGAGGTCTTTAATCCATCTGGAGAGTTTGATTTTGTACAGGGCGAGAGGTAGGGGTTTTATATTTCATTGCATTCTTCACAAGTGGTGTCAGTTTTGCCCAACACCACTTCGTAGATGCTGTCCTTTTCTCCATTGTGGTTTCTTGGCCCCCTTGTTTTTTCAAATATGAGTGGCTTGAAATTGTAATGTGTCAGATTGGATCTTCGGTTTTTTTCCATTGGTCAACAGGTCTGTTTTTGTGCCGTTACCAGAGTTTTTATAATGACTATAGCCCTCTAGTTAGTTTAAACTCTGGTATAGAGATCCCTCCTGTGTAGCTCTGTTTCACTCAGGATGTTTTGGCTATTCGGGGGTCTTTGTGTTTTTCCTCCACATGAATTTAAGAACTTTTGTTTCCCAGCCTGTGGAAGAAACTCTTGGGGGGGGGAAAAAATTTTTGATGGGATGCATTATTAAATCTTAAAGAGTTTTTGGTACAAATGGGACATTTTTACAATTGTGTAGTTTCCCAATCCATGAGCATGGGAGGGTTTTCCATTCTTCTGAGGTCTTCTTCAATTTCTTCTTTAAGGGTTTAATTAAAATTTTTGTTGTAAGAGGTCTTTGGGTCTTTGTTGGTTTAGGTTGTTCCTAGGTATACTATATTGTTTTTTTTGAGGGGCTATTGTGAGTGGGAAGTCCCTTAGGAATTCTTTCTCCAGTTGCTTTCGTTCTGTGTTTTGTAAAGAAAGGCCCATTGATTTTCTAAGGTTTAATTTTGTATCCTGCACTTTGGCTGAAGCTTGTTAAATCATTTCTAGGGTTTTCTGGTGGAAGTTTTTGCAGATCTCTTTAAGTAAAACAATCTTATCATCAGTCAATTGGATAGCTTGTGACTTCCACTTTTCCAATTATACTCCTTTAATTTCCTTTCTTACCTTATTGCTTCGAGCAAGTGTTTCAATGCACTATTTGAATAGGATGTTGAAAGTGGGCCAGCCTTGCCGAGTCCTACCTTTAAAAGGAATGTTTCGTCATTTCCCCATTTAGGATGAGATGCTTATTGGCCGTGGTTTTCCTGTATATGGCTTTGATTTACATTGAGGAATGATCCCTCCAATCCAATTCTTCTAGGACTTTAAGCATGACGAGGGATGCTGGATTTGGTCAAAGGCTTTTTCAAGCATCAATTGCCAATGATTAGTGTAGTTTCTTGTTCTTTGATTTCCATTTATGTGTTTTGGATGATGTTTATTGATTTTTCTTTATGTTTGAACCATCCCTGCACTCTGGTATGAATCAAATTTGGTCATGATGTATGATCTTATTGATGTGGGGTCTTGTATGCGATTTGCAGTATTCTGTTTAGAATTATTTGCATTCTGTTGTTCATGGAGGGAGATGGGTCTATAATTCTTCCTTTTAGTTATTGTCTTGCCTGGGCTTTTGGTAAATAGAGTGATGTTGGATTCATAGAGGGAATAGGATTTTCGGAGATTTCCCTCTGGATTTGTATACTTCTAAATAGTTTGAGAAATAATGGTTATAGGTCTTTTTGAAATGTTTTATAGAATTCTGCTGTGGAAACCGTCTGGGCCTGGGCGTTTTTTAGTTGGGATGGGCTTCTTACTACATCTCTATTTCTTCATATGTTATGGGTCTGTTTAAGTTGGCTGGTCTCCTCTTGGCCCAGCTTTGGTGATTTCCCAAGATTTCAGATATTAATCCATTACTTCTAGATATTTCAAAACTGGTTTTAAAATATATTTTCTTGTAATATTCCCATAAATTTTCTTGATCTTTTCCTTGTCGTTGTGATTATTTTCCATTTTTCCACAATTGTTATTCTGATTTGGAGTTGTTCCTTCTTTCTTTGTTAACTGGGATGAGGTCTGTCTATCTTGTTTTATTCTTTCAAAGAACCAAATTTGGCCTCATTGATTTTTTGTATTGTTTTCTTTGTTTCTATTTCATTTTCTCTTCTCGCTCTGATTTTTTATTTCTTTCTGTCTTTTGCGTTTAGGTTTCATCTGTCGTTGCCTCTCAAAGTTGCTTTTAGCTGTAGTGTTAGATCATTCAACTTGGCTCTTTCTGTTTTTCTAATGTACGGACCAGGGCTATAACCCTTCCCTATAGGTTTGCTTTTAAGGTATCCCATAGTTCTGTTGTGTTGATTGTCATTGTCATTCAGTTTCCCGGAATGTTTTTTTTTTCTTTCTTTCTCTCTTCTTGCCCATCATTATTCAAGAGTGGTTTGTTTAGTCTCCATGTGTTCTTGTAGGGCAGGGTAGGGGCTTGCTTTCCTGGTGTTGATGTTGAGCTTCATTGCACTGTGGTCTGACGGATGCATGAAATTTATTTCAATCTTTTTGTATTTGTAGAGGTTTATTCTGTGTCCAGGATGTGGTCAATTTTAGAAAAATGTTCCGTGGGGTGTTGAGTAGAAAATGTATTATCTTGTATTAGGATGAATGTTCGGTAGAGGTCTATGAGGTCCGCATTCTTGGCCATTTATCATTTTATCGTTAAGTTTTCTATATGTCATACCCCTCTCTGTTTCTTTGTAATTTTTTTGTCCTGCATCTGACACCTATCAATCACAGCACTCAGTGGGTAAGGGCGTACCAATACGCTAATTGACAATCTCTACCCACATAAGGACAGTCGGTAGCTCGGGTTTTAGTCCGTGCACTGTGTCCTGGAGAATGTATTTATAAAGTTTGGTGAACAGGAAATATCTTTGGGGCCATATATCTTATAATTGTGAAAATATTTCTTGGTGGATTGTTCCTTTGTAATGTAATGCGCCCCTTCTTTTTTGTTTTATGATTTTCTTTTATTCTGGAAGTCTATTTTATACGAACTATCCTCAGACTAGCCAAACACCTCGCCCCCCTCTCTCATTCTTTTGGGTACCATTGCTTGGAATATTTTTTTCTCATCCTCTCACTTTAATTTAAGTGTGCGGTGCTACTGTCCTTGAATATCAGGTAGATGTGTTTCTTGTAGACAGTGTATTGATGTGTTCTGTTTCCTAATTCAATATACCAGTCTATGTCTTTTGTTGGGGAATTTAGGTCAATTAATATTTAAGGTTATGACTGATATGGTTTGTGTTGCTTCCCTTTTGTCTTAGTTATCCTCCTGCGGTTTTGATTACTGTTTTTGGGTTTCTATTTCTGCGGTTATGCTTTTATTGTTTTCCCTTTCTAGTTTGCCCGGGGTTTTTTTGTTCCTTTCTTCTGTTCTTGGAACTGTTTCAAGTATTCTCTAAGGGTTGGTTTCAACTGGGTACCATGGAGAGTATCTCTTTCATATGTTGCTTATGTCCATGTCAGCAGATATTTCCTTCTCTCGCGCCTTCACTATGATGACGCTATTTTTTGCCTTGGGTATGTAGTTAACCTGGGCCTGTCGCCATTAACATCTTGGTCCCCGCAACGACTGGGATCATTTGTCGTTGCCTCCAGGTTCTTCTTTAGATACTTCCATCCGTTGTACTGTGAGATAGGTCCATTAGACGACTATCCTGATAGGTTTCCCCTTATAGGTCACTTGTTGTTTTCTCTATTGTCGTCTTTAAGAATTTTTTTTTCCTTTTTTTGCCTTTGGGTTGTCCAGCAATTTATCTCGACTAATACGTGCTTGTTGGAGAACTTTCTTTTATGGCATCTTCTTGTCCGTTTGTAACGCCAGTTCTATGTATGCTATATTCTTTTGTAAGGTTAGGGTATTGCGCTGTTAGGATCTTTCCTTATTTACTGTTGGGGACGTTTCTTCATCTATCTATTGCTGCGTATGGGAACTGATGCATTCCATACCTTTCTCTTGGGATTTTTCTCCTTCCTCTATTCCTATGATGCGGAGGTGTGATCTTATCCCTAGTGTCACACAGCTCCTGGTTGTTCCCATTTTTTGTTGTATTTTTTAAATTTTAATTAATCTTTTCCTTGAGGTTTTTAGTTGCTCTGTGTTGTCCTCCAGGTCTGATATTCTTGTTCTGCTTCTCAATTATGCTTCTGAGGCTTTTTATTCATTTCCTCTCTGAATGGATGAGTGTTGATTTCCTTTTTATCTTCAGCTTATGATTTCTTTATATTTATATTTATTTTTGGAGTTCTCGATATCTTATTGTAGCTTTTTGTTTTGCTGGTTGGTTTTTTCTTTTTCAGCATGGCGATCTTTTCAGGTTTCTACTTCCCTTCCGGAGCTTGTCATTTCTCTCTCTCTAGGTCCTCATTCTCTTTTTAGTTCTTTTTAATTTGTTCCTTTATGATCTGTAGTTCTTAAAGTTGTTCCCAATTGTGTTTTCTGATATCTGTGTCCTTGGGGCATCCTCGGGGGGATCCCACTGCAGGGGTCATCCATAGGGTTGGTAAAACTTGGGCGTGGGGATTAGCCGCACCTTTCCAGTGTTGTCTTTCCTTCGTGATCCTGGCATATGGGCTTCCCTTGCCTGTATTCCAATCGTGAGTCCTAATATGCCTCTTCAACTTGTTGAAGGAGTGCTTTCCTTGAATCCTTCAGAACTCCTTCTTCGTTAATCTCAGTTGGGACGGGTTGGGGGGGGGGGGGGGGGGGGGGGCATCTGCCCGGCACCTGCCGTGGGCTCAGGAGATCTCAATCTCAAGAGTCACACAAGCGTGCCTTTAATACCGGCTGGGAGGATAACTCCGCCCCCACAGCCACTAGATCTAATCAAGCCAAAGACCACACCTTTAATCCCAGCTGGGGGGATAACTCCAACCTCACAGCCACAAAGGCCAATCAAACCAAAGACAGCAGGACCAAACGATCAGCAGTCAGCTCGCCAAGGCACCCAGTTCCTACCTGTCTCCCCCTCTTCCTGCCGCTGGGCTCAGGAGATCTCCGTGCTTTTATTTTTTTTATTTTTATTTATTTCTTTCTTTTTTGGTCTTTTTGAGACAGGGTCTCCCTTTAGTTCCAGATGGCCTGGAGCTCGCTCTGTAGACTAGGCTGGCCTTGAACTCACAGGGATCCTCCTGCCTCTGCCTCCCTAGTGCTGGGATTAAAGGTATGTGCTTTTTTTTTTTTTAATGAATGTACTGTCTGCATGTAGGTTTGTGCACCTGTGTCGTGCAATGCCTTGGAGGTCAGAAGAGGGTGTCGGATCCCCCTGGAACTGGAGTTCTCCTGGAATTGGAGTTACAGACGGTTCTCAGCTACCATGTGGGTGCTGGGGATCGAACCTGGGTCCTCTGCAAGAGCAGTCGGTGCTCTTAACCGCTAGGCCATCTCTCCAGCCCGACTGTGCTTTTTAAAAAACAAAACAAAACAAACAAACAAACAAAAAAACCAGCTTCATTGAGAAGCTTCATTGTGCATAGGAGCTGGACCCAGTGACAAAAGGCTGTAATCCCAGCTACTAAGGAGAATGAGGTAGTGGATTTGCCAGTTCAAGGCCTACCTGGAGTACAGAGAGATTTGTAAGGGCAAGCTAGGAAACTTAACATGAACCTGTCCCAAAAGTAAAGGTCTGGTGATATAGCTTAGTTGGTAGAGTGCTTATCTAGCACAAAATCTGGGCTTGATCCTTAACAACACATAAACCTGACATGGTGGTGCATCCCTGCCATCTCAGCACTCAGGATGTGGAAACAAGGTTACTTAGGGAATTCAAGGCCAGAGCTACAGAAACACTTCTCAGGGGCTGGTGAGATGGCTGTACTGGAACTGAATAGCAACCCTTGTCCAATACGGTAGAAGGACAGAACTTAGTTCTGCAAGTTGTCTTCTGACTTCCACATGGACACCATAGTACACATGCGTGAAACTGCCCCCCCTAAAGAATAACTAAATAAAATATAAAACACTGCTCAGCAGAGCTTGGTGCCACATGCCTGTCACCCTAGCACTTGGAAGGAGAAGCAGGAAGATCGTTGTGAGATTGAGGCTATGCAGCAAGAGCAAGTACCAAGGCAGCTGGTGCTAAAGAACAAGAGTGTGTCCCAAATGAACAAGAAAGGAAGGAAGAAAGGCAGAAAACTGCCACCAAGAGGCTCGGCCTCCCCAGCTCTGTCACCTTTGCCTGTTGCTGCCCTCACCTCTCTCTGATTACTGCATCTCCTTCTATGTGGGCTTCCCTGGTGCTCCCCACACAGCCTTCTCAACACAGCTGCAGGGAACTTTCCTTCTAGAGCACAAGTCATATCATATCCTGATTCTGTTCATGATCCAGCCCTGGTTTCCCATGCTATCAAAATGAAAGCTCCTCTTCCCGGATCCCCGGGCCACAGTCGCGTGACCGCCCAATTATTCTCTGATCCGAATCGCCAAACAAGTGCTTTCCTTAGGGCCTTCCCTCTCTGGCCCATTCCTTCATTCAGAACATTGCCTTCAGCCACTTACCTCCTCCTTCACCTTTGTTTCAAGGCAGGGTGTCACTATGTAGCCTTGGATGATCTGGAACTTCATATGTATTCCAGGCTGGCCTGGAATTTACTGTGATCCTCCTGCATCTGCCTCCTATACAGGTGTGTCACTAGGCCCAACTGTACTGTCAGCACTTTCTGTATTGAATTTATGGAGATTTTTATAGTTTGTTTCTCTAATTAAACTATAACCTATACAAGCATGAGCTTCTTGTCAGGTTCTCTATTGTTAAGATTTTTTCCTTTGTTTGCTTGATTCTTTTTTTTAAAAATTTTTTTTTTTATTAATTTTATTTATTTCTGTATGTGTATGAATGTACTGTCTGCATGCAAGTTTGTGCACCCGTGTCGTGCAACGCCGCGGAGGTCAGAAGAGGGTCTCGGATTCCCCTGGAGCTGGAGTTCTCCTGGAATTGGAGCTTCAGACGGTTCTTGGCCGCCATGTGGGTGCTGGGGATCGAACCCGGGTCCTCTGTAAGAGCAGTCGGTGCTCTTAACCGCTAGGCCATCTCTCCAGCCC
>VZQC01013847.1:650812-688631 GCA_009823505.1 Rhizomys pruinosus
GGAGAACTACAGTTCCAGGGGAATCCGACACCCTCTTCTGACCTCTGTGGCATTGCACGACAGGGGTGCACAAACTTGCATGCAGACAGTACATTCATACACATACAGAAATAAATAAAAATTATTAAAAATATTTATTTATTTATTTATTTATTTATTTATTTATTTATGTGTGTGAACACATGCCTTAGTGGAGGTCAGAGGACAATTTTGTGAAGTTAGTCCTTTCCTTCCATTGTCATGTGAGTTCTGGGGATTAAACTCAGGTTGTCAGGCTTGCATAACAAGTGTTTCATGTGCTGAGCCACCTCACCAACCCAGTCACCAGGTGATTCTTTTTTTTTTTTTTTTTTTTAATTTAATGTGTATGAGTGTACTGTCTGCATGTAGGTTTGTGCATCCATGTCGTGTAATGCCACGAAGGTCAGAAGGGGGTGTCTGATTTCCCTGGAACTGGAGTTAAAGACGGTTCTCAGCTGCCATGTGGGTGCTGGGGATCGAACTGGGGTCTTCTGCAAGAGCAGTCAGTGCTCTTAACCACTAGGCCATCTCTCCAGCCCAACAGGTGATTCTTCTTAACTACAGTCTTCTAGATAGCTCATGAAAACCTTGAATTAGCTGGGCAAAGTGATCTAAATCTGTTACTCTAGCATTTGGGATGTTGAAGCAGGAGGATCAAGAGTTGAAGGTCATCCTCTACTACACAATGAGTTCAAGAATAGTCTGAGCTACGCCTTTAATCCTAGCACTTGGGAGGCAGAGGCAGGCGGATCTTTGTGAGTTCAAGGCCAGCCTGGTCCACAGAGCGAGTTCTAGGACAGCTGGGGCTACAGGGTGACCCTGTCTTGAAAAGACCAAAAAAAAAAAAAAAAAGAATAGTCTGAGCTACAAGCGATTCTGTCTCAAAAATAAAACAAACAGGGCTGGAGAGAGGGCTTGGTGTTAAGAGCACAAGTTTGGTTCCCAGCACCCACATGGCAGCTAACAACCCTCTGTAACTCCAGTTCCAGGGGATCCAACACATTCTTCTGGTCTCCATGGGTAACTCATGACACAGGTGCACTTACATCCAAGCAGGCAAAACATTCATATACATACACACACGCAAAAAGAATACAAGCGCATTTCTTTTTTTTTTGAACATTATTTTATTTTTTATTTTTTATGTTTCGTATGTGTATAAGTGTACTGTCTGCATGTAGGTTTGTGCACCCATGTCATGCAATGCCGTGGAGGTCAGAAGAGGGTCTTGGATTCCCTTGGAACTGGATTTCTCCTGGAATTGGAGTTACAGATGGTTCGAACCCAGGTCCTCTGCAAGAGCAGTCGATGCTCTTAACCACTAGGCTATTTCTCCAGCCCCCAAGCCCATTTCTTTTTAAAAAAAATTTTTTTTTAATTTTATTTCCATATGTGTATGAATGTATTGTCTGCATGCAAGTCTGTGCACCCTTGACGTGCAACGCCGCGGAGGTCAGAAGAGGGTGTCAGACTCCCCTGGAACTGGAGTTCTCCTGGAATTGGAGTTTCAGACGGCTCTTGGCCGCCATGTGGGTGCTGGGGATCGAACCCGGGTCCTCTGTAAGAGCGGTCGGCGCTCTTAACCGCTAGGCCATCTCTCCAGCCCCAAGCCCACTTCTTTTTAAAAAATAAAAATCCCCTGTAGTTTAGGGTCTGATATGGAGTAACTTTATAAAAGATTTTTTTTGTCTTTTCAAAACGGGGTCTCCCTGTAGCCCCAGCTGGCCTGGAACTTGCTCTCTAGACCAGGCTGGCCTTGAACTCACAGAGATCCGCCTGCCTCTGCCTCCCAAGTGCTAGGATTAAAGGTGCCACCATGCCCAGCAGATTGTTTTCTTTTTTTTTTTTTTTAATTTTATTTATTTCTGTGTTGGAATGTACTGTCTGCATGCAGGTTTGTGCACCTCTGTTGTGCAATGCCGCGGAGGTCAGAAGAGGGCATCAGATTCCCCTGGAACTGGAGTTCTCCTGGAATTGGAGTTTCAGAAGGTTCTCAGTTGCCATGTGGGTGCTGGGGATCGAACCCGGGTCCTCTGCAAGAGCGGTCAGTGCTCTTAACCGCTAGGCCATCTCTCCAGCCCAGATTTTTTTCTTTACTGAGAGATGTGATCTTTCGAAGAGATTTGCATCATTTGGGTAGGTTCTTAGTAGGGGTGAAGTTTAGTCCTTATAGAGGCAGAAGGCTCTCTGGGCCTCCTGCAACTTCAGAAACAAGGGGCACTATAGCAGTTAAACTGTTATTTCAAAAGGATGAGTCTGAGGGAAGGGACCTGAAAATGACATTATCAAGGAGCACACTCTGGTCAGGCATAGGAGGTAGCAAGTTGAGCCACCCAGCTGCTGGCTGGAAATGGATAGGGTGAGGGTGAGGGGTTGCTTGGGAAAGTTTTTGCCCAGGAGAGTGTGGTAACACTGTTGCAGGGAGCATTTGACCTAGGGTGTTTGCCAGGCTCACAGACTTGCTGATACTGGGCACCCTGGGCTGATGCATCACCTGAGCTGATTAGTGGATGATTTTTGGCCTCCTTCCTGGAGCCTGACAGTTGTTAGATTCAAGGAACAGAGACCTACAGGACTAAGGTGCAGGCAGGGAAACTCGCTGGAGCAGAGCAGTGAATCTATGTCCCGATTTTTAGGGCTATCTGACATCACATATTCAGCCCCACAAGTTCTCAGGCATCTGCTAGACTGGGCGTTCCAGTTTTGGGTTTAGAAATTATGTTCTGTCCTCACAGGTAACAGAAAAGGGGGTGGGGGGAGGTAGTTCACTGCTTCCAGTGCCTTGTTTGAAGTTGGGGGATGGAATACCAGATTGGGCAGGAATGGCTTCAATCCTGGGTTAGAATTCCCAGCATCTCCCAGATCTGGGCTCAGGTGAGCAGTGAGAGGGACCAAAGGTGTTGGGACTGGGGCCCTCCTGGTCTCGCTGCCTCACCTTTTTCTCCAACCTATGTACTTTGGGCAGTCTCGTCTGGCAGTACCAGGAGCCAGAGGCGCCACGTGTGAATGGAAAGTAGACATTGCTGCTTCAAAAGCAGGGCTAACCCACTGGGTTTGGTGTGGCCGCTTACAAGAGCCTGGGCCATGAACGTCATTTTCTCAGCTTTTCCCATGGGAGACAGGAAGGGGACGGCACGTCCCGCAAGAAGTGCAACAGCCTCTGGGGCCAACATCCCCCTCCCTCAACTACCCCACCCAAGTGGCTGGTCGGCCCAACCCCTGAAGCGATCAGGCCACAGCCCCCAGCCGCGTAGGTTTCTCCTCCTGGAGCAGCCCAGCCCATCTCCTCATCCGAGGCTCCGCCTCCGGCCACGCCTCTGCCCCACCAACTTCCAGGACTACAAGTCCCAACAGCCCCCAAGCTCGCCCTTGGGGTGGGGCAACCGCGGCAGCGAATGGGGAGGAGCCTGGCGCTCAGGCTAGCAAACGCGTGTGCCCAATCGGCGGGCCGCTCGGTCTGTGAGCTGATGGGGGGTGGGGAGGAGCCCTCTTGGTCCGGGACAAAAGCCGGATCCCGTGTGGCTGCGGGCGGCTGGAGCGCTCCGGGGAGTCCGACTGAGCTGCTGCAGGCGGAGGAACTGCCAGCTCAGGCTTTCGCGGAGAGGTGAGTGAGGCGGCCTCGGGCGCGGGCAAGACCCTCACTTCCCGCGGAGCTTCCTGCTTCTCTCTCTCAACCCGGAACCACCTCCGGGCTGCTGGCTGGGTGCTCATGCGCTCTCTCTGCACCTGCTTGCAAGTTTTTGGGGGATCTTGGCTTTAGACTAACCTTCGCAGCACTCTTGGCCGCGGACGCATGTCTACACCCGCCCAATCCCTTTCCAGTTCCTGAGAGTTTGCACAGGGCTTGCCGCCGATCTTGCCTCTCTTCCCTCCTCCAGATCGCCTTTGCGCGTCCTGGATCTCCTCAGCTCCTCCCAGGGGCAGCTCTCGAGCTTCCCCGGGCTTTTTGGGTTCACCCCCCCATCCGGGTTCCCCACCGAATGCCGAGGCGGGCAGTAGAGCAGGCGGTGGTGACTCTGGCCGCTTACAAGCTGGACTCATGCCCGTTCTATTAATTCTATGGAGAATCCATTAAGCTCCATATCGAAGTGTTGGGAGTCGGCCTGGCCACGCGGGTTGTGCTGCCCCAGGATGCGAGGCCTTGCCACGAGGACCTGGTGCTTGGAAGGCCTCTCTCGGGTGCCTTGGAGTCTGGATGAGGCAAGCTCCTGTGTGTGTGTGTGTGTGTGTGTGTGTGTGTGTGTGTGTGTGTGAAGGATGCTACCTACCCTCACCCTCCTGTCGAACCTGGCCGAGAGCCAGTTCCAGAGCCAGTTCCAGAGCCTGCTGCTTTCTCCAACCTTGAAGTTCTGCCATTAGGGGGTCTGCTCTGCAAGATTTTGGAAAGGGCTATGTAAGGACTGCCTAGGACAGTTTAGTGTGCCAGCCCACCTTTTCTTAACTCCCTTTAACTTTGCTTAGTATTGCAGCCTGTTCAGTTTCTGGGATTTCTGAAATATTGGGTGGGGGACAATTGCCCCAAGGGTTTTCTTAAACGGCATGGGAGGCAGTAACAGGAAGCGTTTGCAGACACTGGGCACTGCTGTCTCTATCCCCATTTGGATATTGCCTGCAGCAGAATTCTATCTTTAGGTATACACTCACCCCCCCCTCCCAACACTATGGATATTAACCTTAAAATAAGAGCATTTTGTCCTTTCCAGAGGGAGACCCTAAGTAACTTGTCCAGTGGTTCCTCCCTACTGGAGAGCCCCAGAGGAACCTTCCTGGAGAACAAGCTCCTTTCATTCAGCCTTCCCCGTGGGCTGCTTCTGTAGTGCTGCTGTGAGTGAACACAATCCTGTCTGCAGAAAATACCCCATTCAACTCAAAAGGTCCAAAATGTGTGTGTGTGTGTGTGTGTGTGTGTGTGTGTGTGTTCGTGTTCAGGTTCCTTAGCATGGTTTTTTCAGAATAGTTTACAGATTATTGTTACCAGTTAACAGTTCCTGGGGTCATAGTTCTGCTCTGAAAACATCTGTCACAAATTTAACAGCAAACTTAGCTACTGAGAGAGGCAGCCTAAGACTCTGGCCAAGTGTGTGTGTGTGTGTGTCTGTCTGTCTGTAATCCCAGACTTAGTGTCTGTAATCCCAGACTTAGATATACTGTGTGTGTGTGTGTGTGTGTGTGTGTGTGTGTGTGTAATCCCAGACTTAGGTATACTTTGTCTCTTTGTCACTAAGAACAAATGGTTTTTCTTAACTCATGCAATCAGGAGGCCATCAAATCTTAGTGACAGATGCAGATTTGAACATGTGCACATTTCCCCAGGCTTGATAGATTCTGAAAAGATCACAAACCTTTAAAGAGCCATTGCTCTAGAAGGCAGTGCATCAGTGATTGAAGTTTTGATTGATCCTCACTGAGGCCTCCCTGGGTGTGTGAGCTCCCTGGGTAAGAAGCCAGACTCTTCTTCCTGTTTGTTGATGAAGCCATAGTGCTCTGGTGACAACCCAGCAAGTTTTGTTTTTTTTTTAATTTTTAAAATTTTATGTGTATGAGTGTACTGTCTGCATATAAGTAGGTGCACCTGTGTTGTGCAGTGCTGAGGTCAGAAGAGGGTGTCGGATTCCCCT
Source organism: Rhizomys pruinosus (assembly GCA_009823505.1). Taxonomy (NCBI): domain Eukaryota; kingdom Metazoa; phylum Chordata; class Mammalia; order Rodentia; family Spalacidae; genus Rhizomys; species Rhizomys pruinosus. The sequence continues at coordinate 656,452 of VZQC01013847.1, forward strand.
GGAACTGGCATTAAAGACTGTTCTTAGCTGCAATGTGGGTGCTGGGAATCAAACTCGGGTCCTCTGCAAGAGCAGTTGGTGCTCTTAACAGCTGAGCCATCTCTCCAGCCCTGGCAAGTCTTTTTGATCTGGTATCATCTCCCATTTGTTCTCCATCTCCTGCCCAGCACCCTGCCCTCCCCCAGTCCTTGGAGATGGACTGGGCTGTCAGATCTGGGACTCAAGGACATTGTGATTTTCTTCATTTGCCATCTAAGGTCACTCTCCCGCTCCTTCATCCTTCTGTCATTTGGGACTTGGGTCTGTTTGGGGAGGTGCTGGGTTCTGGGGTTGTCATACTGGCAGTGTCAGACTTTTCTCACTCTGGGTATGGTTGGCCAAGGGACTCCCTGCCTAAATGGCTGAGTGTGGTGGAGCACAACTTTAATCCTAGCACTTGGGAGGCAGAGCCAGGGCGATATCTGAGTTCCAGACCAGCCTAATCTACATAGCTACATAGTTCCAGTTCCAGCCAATGAGACGCTGTTTCAACACTAAACAGACAAACCAAGCAAACAGAAGAAAGTGTCCAAGTGGTTGAGAGTGTTCGGTGTTGCCCCTCCTTGATGTGCCCTGGGCTGCATTCTGTTTGGGAGGTGGGTAGGGGTGTACCCATTTGATTTCAGGACCAGTTTTTCTGGTCTCAGTCAAGAAGGTTGGGAAATGACACTGGAGTGGGTGGGGGTGGAGAACTGTAGGGCAGTGGGGCTGGTTGGGACGTCTCTTCAGAAACTCATTGAGGTGTCACAAGCTAAACCAACTGAAATCCAGAGTAGGGCTCAGCCCCTTCCCAGTTCCTCACCTTGGGCTGTACCCCAGACTGAAATTGCCCACTATGTGTTAGAGACAGAGAAAAGTAGACCAGCCAGGAGTAGAACCTGAAGCCCCACAGGCCTGGCCTGTGCTGGCCTGTGATGGCCACAATGTGGCCCTGTGACACTGGTCTTCCCTGAGCCGGGAAGGAGACTTGACCCTCCTCTCCCAGCAAATTCAACAGCTTCTATTCTGGGCCTTTGTGAGAGACAGGAGCAGCTTTCTTGATCTGGCCAGGTGCTTGGCGTGCACAACTGAGTTTCCTTTCCCATCTCTTCCCACCCTTCACCCACTGCTCTGGGGGAAGATGGGTGTGTCTGGCAAGGTAGTGGGCAGGAAGGATGAAAGAATTCTCATCGGTCTCATCACTGACCTCCTAGAGGGAAGTGGGCCTGGTTCTTGGTCTTTCTGTCAGGCTACACTCACTCATAAACATCTAAATTTTGATTCCTCATCTAAGGGGGTTATGACTCTCAGTGGATTTTTATGGACTCACATGAAATGAGTTGTTTTCTTGCAGTGCTGGGGACTAAACTCAAAGCCTTAGGCATGCTAGGCAAGTGCTCTGCCACTGAGCTACACCTCCAGCCGTTATGATGAGCTTCTTTGCACGTCACCAAAGATGGCCTCTCCCCAGCTCTGGCTCAGTTAAGAAATGACCAGTACAAGGTGGTCCCCAGAGAGGCCTCTGTTTTGCTTAGTAGGCTTTGCTCCTAGTTAGCAACTAGATGACTCAGTGGGCGGGTGGGATATACTGTAGGTCATAGTTCCCCACCCTGTTCCTGCTGTGTACTTTGGGCTGGGAGTCTAGTGTCCCAGGAGAAAAGAGCTTTGAGATTACTCTTCCTTCCTCCTACCCCACCAGGACATTGAAGTAAAGTTTCTGGCCTGGCCTGTAGCCTAGTAAGGGGGATGTGCATGAATGAATCAGGGCGTGAGGGAGATGAAACCTGAGTGGAGAACAAGGCCAGTCTGTGCCATTGCAACAATGTTCTTCACAGGTCAGAGGACATAAGAGTATTTCAGTACAGCAGTCACATTCGGATCAAACCCTTGGTGTTCCTGGTTTCCCTTTTGATTTGCCTTTTGCCCAGGGCTGAATGTGGTTGTGGCTGAGCTAGTTTGCCTGGAGGGAGTGGAGGCAAGGTTATGGACAGGCCAGTTCCAGAGAAATTGCTACTTTTACCTTCTTCCCTTTCCCTTCCTTTCCCTTCCTTTCTCTTCCCTTCCCCTTCCCCTTCCCCTTCTCCTTCCTCTTCCCCTTCCCCTTCCCTGAGAGGGTTGTACATGGCCTAAGCTGGCCTCAAATTCCTGGTTCTCCCCCTCTGTCTCCCAGGAGGTGGGATTACAGGCATAATTGCCATGGCAGTAGATCTGCCCTGATGGGTAGATAGTGCTTCCACATCCCTGCCTCAACTGACCGGCTCCTCTCACCCTAGCAGATAAACCAGGTCGCTCTGCAGCCATGTCAGCGAAAGCGATTTCAGAGCAGACAGGCAAAGAACTCCTTTACAAGTACATCTGCACCACATCAGCCATCCAGAACCGGTTCAAGTATGCCCGGGTCACTCCTGACACAGACTGGGCCCATCTGCTGCAGGACCACCCCTGGCTGCTTAGCCAGGTAAGTTCTGCCTTCTTTCTGGCTGTGGCTCTGAAGAGAGAAAGCAGTGGATTTGTTGGAGGTGTCCCGAGGAGTTGCATGATTGCAGATTACCTGTATGTCGGCATTGAGCTGAATAGGGTCTTGTGTTTGTATGGGCTTGGAACCCGACAAACTGGTATCCAAATCACACCTCTCTAGGTTTATGAACTGTATGGCCTGGGGCAAGCCATTTCATTTCTTTGGGTTAGGTTCTCCATCTGTCAAATAAAGATAAAATTTTATGAACTATAAGGATTAGCACCAACATCCAGGAAGTATTTAGTGTGCTGTTTGGTCCTTGGTAGATTCTCAGTTATAAAAACAGCTACAGGCTGGAAAGATGGCTTAGCAGTTAAGAGCACTGGCTGCTCTTGCAGAGGATGCAAATTCAATTCCCAGCACCTACATGGCAGCTCACAACCATTCTGTAACTCCAGTTCCAGGGAAATCTGATGCCCTCCTCTGACTTGTGTGGCCATTGCATAATTTGGGTGCACCTCCCTACATACAGACAACACACTCATACATGTAAAATAAAAATAGTAGGGCTGGAGAGATGGCTCAGCGGTTAAAAGCACTGACTGCTCTTGTAGAGGACCCGAGTTCAATTCCCAGCACCCACATTGCAGCTAAGAACAGTCTTTAACGCCAGTTCCAGGGGAATCCAATGCCCTCTTCTGACCTCCACAGCACTGCACAACATACATGCACCTTCTTTCATGCAGACAGTACACTTGTACACATAAATAATAAATAAAATTTAAAAAATAAATAAAAATAGTAAATAAAATATGAAAAAGCCATCAGGTGCATATCTCCCTTCCTCAAAGTGGAGCATCTCAGAACAAGTAAGTACAACCTCGGCCAGGCATGCCGCATGCCTTTAATTCCAGCACTTGGGAGGCAGAGGCAGTGGATCTCTGTGAGTTCAAAGCCAGCCTGGTCTACATAGTGAGTTCCAGGACAGCTGGGGCTACAGGGAGACCCTGCCTCAAAAAGACGAAAAAGAGAAAAAGAAAAAAAAGAAGCACACCTCATACTTTACATCATGGAGGGGATCGGCCTGGGTAACTCTTACGGACCTGGTATAATGTATTGGGACGTGCTTAGACTTCTTTAGAGGCCTAGAGAGCTGGACTAGGCTCCATGGTGTGGGTTTCTTCCCTCTCTGAGGCTGCTAGGGGCTGACTGCTTGGCCTGTTGTAGACAGGGTTTAAATACAAGGATGGAGTTGGCCAGATGATCTCCGAAGGTCTTGGTGGTCCTAAGGCTCTGTCCTTGGGTCTTTTAGACCATGAGGCCTGGCCCATGTCTGACTGTGTGATTGGATAAAGCAACTAACATCTCACATGGGGAAGATAGGGCCTCATTCATTCAATGGTGTTCACTGAACACCTACTACATGCCAGGCTCATCTTGCCTATGGACCGCTCTAGACTCCTAGTGCCAAAAGATTAGGCTGAGTGAGTCAGGGAAGCTTCAGGAGTTAACACTGATGTTAAGATGAATTTGCTTTGGGAGCAGGGTGAGGCAGAAGCCCCCATCTCCCTCCTGTACTGTCCGCTGATTCTCACTCTGATTCTCAACTCTTTTTTCATTCCAGAGCTTGGTAGTTAAGCCAGACCAGCTGATCAAACGTCGAGGAAAACTTGGCCTCGTTGGCGTCAACCTCAGTCTAGATGGAGTCAAGTCCTGGCTGAAACCACGGCTGGGACATGAGGCCACGGTGAGTCTGTGTGTAGGGTGGGGGCAGACACGTGGTGACGAATGGCATGGTAACCTCTATGGATACTCCAGCTGCTCACATAGCTGGAGGACTGAGTGGGGACTACCCTGGCTGCAATCCTGTGTTGGTGCTCATTCCCAGCTTCCCATCGGGGAATCAGTTCTTTGTCATTGGTTCAGACAAGTTATCTACAACGGTAACCCCAGAACAATTTAGTCACGAATAGTCTGTGTCTTTCTTTTGGTCTTTTTGAGACAGGGTCTCCCTGCAGCTCCAGCTGTCCTGGAACTTGCTATGTAGAGCAGGCTGGCCTCGAATTCACAGGGATCCAGCTGCCTCTGCCTCCCGAGTGCTGGGATTAAAGGCGTGTACCACCATGCCCGGCTTCTTTTGTCATTTTTTGAGATACGATTTCCCTGTAGCCCTGGTGACCTGGAACTCACTTTGTAGACTATACTGGCCTTCCTCTCACAGAGCTCCTCCTTGCCTCTACCTCCCGAAATTTGGGATAACTGAAGCCATGCACCACCACTCCTTACTAACAGTCTGCTTTAACCACCAACATGGAGATGGGACCGTGAGGCTCATTCTGGGAACTGCTTCCCTCCCACTTTCCAAGTAAGGTTGTGGTAGCTGGGGGGTCACATGCTTACCAAAAAGGATGGCTTGAAAACATGATACAAAGGGAGCTGCAGAATCGTTAGACAAGAGAGATATATTGGACTGAGAACCATGGATGAGACAGTTATTAATGCAAAAGAGTAAATTCAGTTCTCCCAGCTCAGTGGTTAGTGTCAAGTATGTAGATGAGGGAGCTAGCGTGCAACATGGCGTGGGAAGCTGAGCAGTGTTCGGTGGTCAAGTTGTGTTTCTTCTCCATCTTACTCCCCAAGTAAAAGAGGGATGGGGAGCTGCAGCCTGGCTTAGCTTGGGAAAGATGTGCACAGGAGCCTACAGAGGGGCTGCTCCATGCTGATCAGCGTGGGGCAGGGTGAGGCGTTCTTTTCTTTGGCTGTCCCAGAAGGAGGGTTGAAGGTGGTCCCGGAGCCATCTCCCTTCCTCGCTGGGCTTCCTCAAAGCAGCTCTTACTGTGCATTTCTCAGTCTCTGGCTCTCATGGGTAGAGAGGGAGCCTTGAAGCTCCTTATGGGCTCGGGGTAGAGGGATCTGGCCTTGGAGATCCTAGCCCCTGAGGTGGGGGTGGTGAGGCTAGGTGCTAAGCAGCATCCCCAGGCAGCACACCATGCTCCTGTCTCAGAAGCAAGCTGACGGAGGCGGAGGTTAGGGACATCTGAGCTGGCAGCAGTGTCTGCCTGGCAGGGGCGGCTCATTACCTCTGATGGATCACTGTCTGGCCCCTGACTCAGCAATGACGCACAGGCGGGCAGACGCGCAGGCAGGAGGGTTCAGGACACAGGGATGAGGGCTGTCTCGCCTCACCTCTGCCATCGCCAGGGACCCACTCAAACTGATTAGCTCTGCAGGCCTGTTGTCCTCAGCCAGGAAACACTGAAAGTTTTCCCTAATCAGCCTCTGGCCCTCCTCTCCTATTCCTCAAGCCAAACTCCTGTCCTCAGGCTGGGTCACTGTGCATACCTCAAGGTGGACAGAGCAGCGTGCTGCCTCCCATCCTACCCATCTCCATGCCTGACTCCCTGGGCCAGGGAGCTGGATTAGTTGGTAAGGCACTTGCCACCAGGCCTGAAAACCTGTTGATCCAGGTTGCCCTCTGAGTTTCACATACATAACATGGCACCCCACCCCGCCCCCAATACCTACACAAGTATATAAATAAAAATGCAGAGGGAATATCCTGAGAGCTCCTGAAGTCTCTCTGTGACCCCGTTGCTCTCCCTGCTGAGCAGTTTTTCTTTGCCAGGTGGTTATGCTTGGGTCCCATTGCCTTCTGCTCTGGGGCACAGAGCAGGCCATGTATCTAAATTTCATCTCCCTCAATTTCTCCTCAGGTTGGCAAGGCCAAAGGCTTCCTCAAGAACTTTCTCATCGAACCCTTTGTCCCCCATAGTCAGGTATGTGAGGTGGTGAATAGCTGGATCCTCTCCCTCTTGGAACTTTATGATTTTCCCCCAAAATGATGAAAGGAGGGTTAAGCTATTGCAGAAAAGCCAAGCAGACCAGGGTCCTTGAAGCTTTGTCATAGTCTGAGTGAAGAGTCTGGGGATGAAGGAAAGCGCTTAGGCAGCAGTGCAGAACTAGGACAGGTAACAGAATGGACTTCCTAATATTGGGATTAGAAAGACTTGGAGGCAGGACCCCTTCCCTTGATGGGGCCGTACTGGTTCACTAGGAAGGTGGTGGTTTGTCATTTCTGGCCCTAAGCAGAAGGTGACAAACAGATCCTCCCTGGGTAAATGCTTTGTATTGGGGTTTAGAAATGAAACCACAGGGGTTGGATTCGTTTTCTGGTATGAGGCTCCTGTCAGCACACTCACCTGCATCATACTTTCTTCACCTGCAAGGCGGAGGAGTTCTATGTGTGCATCTATGCCACTCGGGAAGGAGACTATGTCCTGTTCCACCACGAGGGGGGCGTGGACGTGGGTGATGTGGATGCGAAAGCTCAGAAGTTACTCGTCGGTGTGGACAAGAAGCTGAATCCAGAGGACATTAAGAAACACCTGTTGGTTCACGCTCCTGAGGACAAGAAAGAGTTGAGTGAGGGATGGTGTGGCTGTGGGCACAGCTATGGATGGGATATGATACCAATGTACGGGGCTCTGAGTACAGGCCAGAGAAAGCAGGGTGGGCCTCCCTGCATGGAATAGCCTTGTCCTGAGAAATCCCTGTTCTAAGGAAAAGAGCTGTGCATGGGGAGAGGTGCTGGCTTGCAATCAGTCTGCAGTATGCCAGCCTCGTCCCTCCATCCGTCACACCCTTGCCCTCTTGTCTGTCTGGTGCCGGCTCCAGCTCTAAGCCTGACAGCTCCTTTCCGCCTCAGTGTTTGAAGAGTGACACCCAGGGAGGGAGCAGGGTTAGCAGAGGACAGCGAGGGCTGTTGTTGCTTCAGGGGTGGGGCGGGAGTGGGAGCTGGAGTCCTGAGTCTAAGCCGATGGCCTGCCTGACTGGCTCCTTTCCTCTTCTTCTAGAATCCTGGCTAGCTTCATCTCTGGCCTCTTCAATTTCTACGAGGACCTGTACTTCACCTACCTTGAGATCAACCCCCTTGGTAACAGGCTTTGTTTGCTGGGTTGGATGCTACAAGAGTCCCCACACCTACAGTAACCCTGGCCTTGGTGTTCAGAGAGCTTGAGGTCTTGCTAAGGGCAGTACAGGAATTGCATTGGTGCTAAGGGTCCTGCACAGAAGGGTCTCCAGTGGCACATCTTGTTTCTGAGCTCCCAGACCGTAATTATTCCTATTTTAACCAATTCCAGTTTCTTTCTTGGTTCCTAATTTGTCCTGTGCTGAGCCAGTCCTGGCTTTGATCATACTCTGGTTTGCTGTTCTTGCCTGAGGGTTAGGCTTCCCGGACTAGTCTTACTCTCCCAGCCCTTCTTTCCTCTTGGCCTTCCCTGAGGCTCCACTGGCCTGGTCAATCATTTACATCCCCTAACTGCAGGAAGAGCTTGCTGTAGGTGTTCAAGCTGTGAAGGAAGCAGGTGGCCCCAGATGGTTCTGGCCAGTCCTTTCAGGTCAAAGTCCAAGAGGCTGGAGAAGCCAAATTAGATTCTAGCTGAGGATGCAGCCCCTCTAATGGGCCAGATGGCTGTGTGTTAACTTAATTAGTTAAATGGCCTGAAGAGAAGGAAGATGGATGCCCAGTGAGGTGTTGCAGATGAATCATGCTGGCCAGTGGCTCAAGGCACCCTGGGATGCGGCGGCTGCTGGGGTCACTAGTGCTGGGGTCACTAGTGTGGTCTTAAGGGTTTCTCAGACTATTCTCTGCGGCAGAGGCAGGCAGATCTCTGTGAATTCAAGGCCAGCCTGGTCTACAGAATGAGTTCCAGGACAGCTGGGCTATAGGGAGACCCTGTCTCGAAAAGACCAAAAAACAAAACAAACAAACAAAAACAACAACAACAACAAAAACCTGCAGCTTCCTCATACCAAGACTTCCTAGCTAGACCAAAGGCCCCAGATACATACAGCTAGGGCTTCTGACAGCATTGAGCACCATAAACGTGTGTGTGTGTGTGTGTGTGTGTGTGTGTGTGTGTGTGTGTGTGGTACTAGAGAGGAAGCCTAGGGCATCTAGTTTGCTAGGCAAGCACTATACTCTGGCCCAGCCCAGTGGTTTTTTTGTTTTGTTTTGTTTTGTTTTGTTTTGTTTTTGAAATGAGGTCTTGTATAGCCATGCTGGCCTCAGACTCACTTGAACTTCTGCGCCTGCCATACAACCATACTCAGTTTCAACAGTGCGAAGGTCCGAGGACTAGGAGTCAGTCCTTTCCTTCCACCATGTAAGTCCTGGGGATTAAACTCAGATCTTCGTGGTTGGCAGCAAGTGCCTTTACCCTCCAAGCCATCTCACCAGCCTTTTATTAATATATTGTTGAGTGCAGGGGATTGAACCCAGGGCCTCTCACATACATGCTCTACCACTCAGCTATACTTCCAGAATTTTTTTTTTTTTTAAACAGGACTATTAATGGGTCAGTGGTTGAATATTTAAAGCTGGGAGTATACTGTTTTATAAAGATGTCTGAAAACTGCCAATGGTAGCGAGTACACATCTCCCTTGACCTGTTACAGAAGGTCAGGGAATGTGGAGAGTACTGATAGGATTTGCTTTCTCTTTAGCCAGGTAAGCTGTATATCCACAGGGCCATTCTGGTTTCTGGTTATTGGGCATAGGTGGCGGGTCCTGGTGGAGGGCGTGGGGCTGGTTTCTTCCTGGAGTTGGTGCCTGACTATTTCTATGTACTTTTCTTTCAGTAGTGACCAAAGACGGTGTCTACATCCTTGACTTGGCGGCCAAGGTGGATGCTACAGCTGACTATATCTGCAAAGTGAAGTGGGGTGACATAGAATTCCCTCCCCCCTTTGGACGTGAGGCATATCCAGAGGTAAGACAGGTTTGAAGAGGGCATGGAGGGTAATGGGGCCAGGAGACAGGGTGACTAGTCCCAGACGATCCTTTGGTCCCCTACTGGGCTGTGTATTTGGCAGAGAAAGAAAAATGAGAACCATTTAATTTTCTTAAAATCCCAGTGGGGTGGGGGTTGGAGCGGGAAGCAGCCGAGCCTCTGAATCCCGGCCAGAAACCCTTTTAGACTCCACTCCCCATCAACCTCCCTGTGCTCTTAGCTTGATTTGTTGCTTCTCCATCTTTCCAAGTGGCTCCCCCCCATCCTGCGAGGATGATTGTTCTCTTAATTGTTCTTCCTGCCCCATGCTCTGGAGAAGTCCTCTCAGCAGGATCAGGCCTCCTGTGAAATAATGCAGCCAGACTGCAGGAAGGGAGAGGGCTAGGGAGCGGAGGAGGAGGGTTTGGGGTGTGCCAAGGGCAGGAGCTGGTGGGGAGTGCGGTGGAGCCAGAGTGACCCATCAGAGGGCCAAGGACTTGAGGTCAGGGAATACAGTTGAGAAACTTGGCCCTAGGAGGTGATTGGCTGTGGGTGGTTTAAAGATACTTTAAAGATTTTGTCCCAGTTATCTGGGGCCCTGCACAGTCCCCTCTCCCCCACTCTACAATGGTGATTGAGTAGTCTCTTCATGTGCCTTCAGCTGGAGGGGGGTGTGGTCCTGGAGTCTGGGACCCTGCGACGGGGCTGCTCCAGGAGCTGCCTGTTGCTCTCTGGTCCCCTAGGAAGCCTACATCGCAGACCTGGATGCCAAAAGTGGCGCAAGCCTGAAGTTGACCTTGCTGAACCCCAAGGGGAGGATCTGGACCATGGTGGCTGGGGGCGGTGCCTCTGTGGTGTACAGGTGACAGAAGGGGGTGCGCAGAGGGTCGTCAGCCAGGTTCACTCAGTGCTCGCATGTGGAGGGCCTGGAAGGGGGATATAGAGGGTCGTCAGCCAGGTCCACGCAGTGTCCACGTATGGAGGGTCTGGAAGGGGGATATAGAGGGTCATCAGCCAGGTCCACCCAGTGTCCACGTGTGGAGGGTCTGGAAGGGGGATATAGAGGGTCGTCAGCCAGGTCCACCCAGTGTCCATGTGTGGAGGGTCTGGAAGGGGGATATAGAGGGTCGTCAGCCAGGTCCACCCAGTGTCCACACATGGTGTCTGGTTTCTCACTTGGGTGTGAGCCAGGAGCTCATTGGATGGATGAATGTAGTGCCATGCTTGAGGGCTTTGAATATCTTTGAGGGAACCTTCCCTGTACACAGTGTCTCCTGAAACCTTTTTGATTTAAAATGACCTCATTTTATGAGTTTCAATTCTTGTAGTTGGTGGTGTGTGCCTCACACAGCAGCAGCAAGTGTGTCAGGTTCACTGGAAAGTGAGTGTTGTCCCATCTTCCCTAGATGTTTTCATGTCTGGGTGAACTTTTACCCTTTTTACTTTGTAGAGATGTTTTGGCCATGTTTTATACCCGTTGTAAATAAGTAGCAAGTAGCTATATGATTGGCCTCAGCCCACCTGCTGTTCTGCCTGCAGCATTTTCTCCCTAGCACTCTTGAAGTTTATTAGTTCTTGTGTCTTTGGGTCATGTCCGGCAGGTGCTCATTATTCATCTACCCACGCTGTCTGCCCGGGACATTTGTGTCCTGGGGCTGGCAGAGCACTCATAGAGCACATTAACTTTCAAGTGAGGCTTGCATGGGAGTTGAAGGTTGTAGGTCTGCAATGCTGGTTCTGCAGGCTGGTTTCTCCACTGTGGGGATGATAGATAGCTGTGTATACCAGGCTTGCCTCTTCCATCCTAACCTGGCACTGTGTCTCCCTCCCACAGTGATACCATCTGTGATCTTGGAGGTGTGAACGAGCTGGCGAACTACGGGGAGTACTCGGGAGCCCCCAGTGAGCAACAGACCTATGACTATGCCAAGACCATCCTCTCCCTCATGACCCGAGAGAAGCACCCAGATGGTGAGGCACTGGCGTGCATGTGTGTGTGTGTGTGTGCACACGTACCTCCTGGGATGGCACTGATTTGTGCTCACAGTAACTGAGGCTGTAGTCCTGGTTCTTTGCAACTTGGGACTGGGCATGTCATCTCTGGATCCCTGTTTTCCTCACTGCTAATGGACAGTGACAGCATCAGTCAGATAGGTTCTTGTTGGGGAGGAAGGGCGTGTGTAACACAGCCTTATATAAGCAGTAACGAGGGAGGAAGAAGGGTTGCCTGTGCTCTTGTTTGGACTACTATAAACATAGTCCTTAGTGACCCTCTCACAGCTCATTGGCATCGTGGCTCCTGCCATCCCTTTCTCACCTCCCCAGTATTTCAGGCTATATACCAGTTCCCCCGAAGGTCGAGAAAGTAAGATTCCCACCAGACACCATGCCGGACTTCTGAGTGGTAGCCAAGAGTGGTGTAGATTATGGGTTTGAGAGACCACTACGAGCCAAAGTGGGTAGTGGAGTTGAGCCCGTAGCCTGCACGGGTATGAAGAGAGATCGTCCCGCTTGCTCCCTATGCCCCTACAGTTGGAGGAGCCTTGCTCAAAGGAGCCAGAGTAACTTCAGTTGAACTTCTGGGGCAAGCTCAAGTCTTTAACCTCTCCAACCATATTTTGACTTTCTCTTTACTCCAAATCCAGGGAAGATCCTCATCATCGGAGGCAGCATTGCCAACTTCACTAACGTGGCTGCCACTTTCAAGGTAACCAGCCACAAGCAGTGGCACAGTGGCGCAGTTTCTGGGGGAAACGGGCTTGAGGAAAGTTCCCATGCATTGCCTTGATCTAGATAGGGCTTGTGACAAGGGTCGTTCTGTCTGTCTGTCTGTCTCTTATTGTTGTTGGAGGTTGAACCCAGTTCTAGAGTCTTTGTGGACGATGCAGAAGACACAGGTAGGACATGTGGCTCTGAAGGTGTGTCGTCTGCAGTAGCTGGTATTCGCTGTGTTGTCTATGTGCAGTAGCTGGTACTTACTGTGTCGTCCGTGCAGTACCTGGTACCGGCTGTGTCGTCTGTGTAGTAGCTGGTACCGGCTGTGTTGTCTGTGTAGTAGCTGGTACCGGCTGTGTCGTCTGTGCAGTAGCTGGTACCGGCTGTGTCGTCTGTGCAGTAGCTGGTACCGGCTGTGTCGTCTGTGCAGTAGCTGGTACCGGCTGTGTCGTCTGTGCAGTAGCTGGTACCGGCTGTGTCGTCTGTGCAGTAGCTGGTACCGGCTGTGTCGTCTGTGCAGTAGCTGGTACTCACTGGAACATAATTCTCGAATGTAAAGCGTAGGGAGAAGTCAGTCTTACTTTCCCCTCCTCTCAGGACCAGTTGTCAGAATGGGCTTTGATTATCCTCATTTTTTTAATTTTTTAATTTTTTTTATTTTTTATGTGTACGAATGTATTGTCTGCATGTAGGTTTGTGCACCTGTGTTGTGCAATGCCGCGGAGGTCAGAAGAGGGCGTTGGATTCCCCTGGAACTGGAGTTCTCCTGGAATTGGAGTTACAGACGGTTCTCAGCCAACATGTGGGTGCTGGGGATCGAACCAGGTCCTCTGCAAGAGCAGTCGGTGCTCTTAACCGCTAGGCTATCTCTCCAGCCCCTGATTATCCTCATTTTTAACACCAACTCTCTGGGTTCTCTGTACTGAGAGTCTTCTTTCCCTCAATCACTGGCCTCTACTCCAAATGTTGAAATGAGGACAGCATGTGGTGAGCTCATCCAGTCAGGGTCCTCTCAACCTGTATCCCTGTGCTTGGCATGAGTAAGCATGCTTTAAAGAAAATGTGACTGCCAGTCCACAAAGATGGCAGAGCTGACATGTCTTGAGCTACGTTCTTTCAAGGCAGCCATGTCAGGAGGCTGTTGGTTATTCCACATTGTCATGCTCAGGGAGGCTAGTCAGAAGGATGGAGTGACCACGTGTGATCATTCCATGTATGTTTTGAGAATAATGAATTGGGCATGGTGGCACCTGCCTTTAATCCTAGCACTTGGGAGGCAGAGGCAGGCGGATCTTTGTAGTTTAAGGTCAGCCTGGTCTACAGAGTGAGTTCCAGGGCAGCTGGGGCTACAGGGAGACCCTGTCCTGAAAAGACCAAAAAAAAAAACCCAAAAAACCAGAGAATAATGAATTGTGTTCGCCTGAGAAGTCTGAGCTCTCAAGAAGTAAAGGGGCATGATGCATTGCCTGTCTGCAGCAGAGTCTCCCTAACTAGACCTGATTCATTGAGTGAGGCAGCTTTGTTTTAGTGGGACTGGTCCTGCAGTATGGAGAGCAACTCCTGGGGTGGTGGTTAGCTCCAGACAGGAGCTGGATAGTTGTAAGGTCCTGTGAGATGCTTTGAGGTCAGGAGCTAGACCTCAAGCTCATAAACAAGGCCTCTATTTGGAGAAACCACACACATCTTTGCAGCCTTGCATTTTCCAGACTGGTTGGATAGCCTAGCATTGTTCCCCTAAGTCATGTAGGCAGCTTCCCTCTGAAGGCCTTGCTTAGTACCCTGAGGTAGACCGCACAGCCCAGCTACAGTAAGGGTAGAGCGACTGCAGCTGGAGCAAGAGCTGGAGCAGCAGGCCCTGCTGACGCTGGCGGTCCGGAGCAGCGTTGAGTGTGGCTCATGGCCGCTCCATGGTCCCTCCTCAGCGTGACCAGTGGCCACGTGCCGAGCCTTGAGTCGCACAGTTCACTCGGCATGCATGTGGGCTTCTCCACAGCCCTCCCCCGAGGCCCTGCCGTGCTTTGCGTGAAGCAGCCCTTGTCATGTACACCTGTATGTTTGTTTACCATGGTTATAAGCAATTGATTCTTGGCTGCCTTGTTTTAATCACATGTCTGTTTTGTCCTTTTGGCCTTCTAGGGTATTGTGAGAGCAATTAGAGATTACCAGGGTCCCCTGAAGGAACATGAAGTCACGATTTTTGTTCGAAGAGGTGGCCCCAACTATCAAGAGGGATTACGGGTGATGGGAGAAGTTGGTAAGATGGGGGCCTTTTCTCCTTGAGGGCTGGTAGCAGGCCTCCTTGTCACTCCTGGAAGAGGGTTTTTGTGCTCATCCCTGTCCTCCCACCTGCCTTTGCATGTGTGTAGTTTCCTTCAGCTTCTGTGCTCTGCCACCCCCTGGTGGAGTGCCTGTCTTTAACTTGAGAGAACCACTCAGCCGCATGTTTAACGTATACAGAATGCCTGCTTTGTGCCTGCGGTGTTAGCCTACACAGAATGCCTGCTCTGTGCCTGTGGTGTCAGCCTATACAGAATGCCTGCTCTCTGCCTGCGGTGTCAGGCTATACAGAATGCCTGCTCTGTGCCTGCGGTGTCAGCCTACACAGAATGCCTGCTCTGTGCCTGCGGTGTCAGCCTATACAGAATGCCTGCTCTGTGCCTGCGGTGTCAGCCTATACAGAATGCCTGCTCTGTGCCTGCACTGTCAGGCTATACAGAATGCCTGCTCTATGCCTGCGGTGTCAGGCTACACAGAATGCCTGCTCTGTGCCTGCGGTGTCAGGCTATGCTAAATGCCATGAAATGCAACCGGACCAGGGGTCAGGTAACTAAGAAAGGTGACATTTGAGCAAAGATCTAGAGGAGGAAGGAGCGACTTAGGAATGATATCTGTAGGGGACAGGGCAAGCTCCAAGCTCCTCCAACATGAGCGAGTCTCTGTATGGGGCAGCATCAAGGGCTGTGGACGGCCAGCCAGGGAGAGGGGACAGGGCTGTTTGGATCCTGGGTGGACATGGCTGTGCTATGGCAGCCATTCTGTATTTGAGCAGAGAACAGCACAGTTCGACTCGGGTGTGGTTTGAGAGGGTGATTGGGTTTCTTGGTGAAGAGGAGATAGAAGGGTAGCCAGGGTAGAAGCAGCCCAGCTGGATCACAGCAGTGTTTGCAAAGAGCAGTTCCAGAGAGTGACAGAAGATGCTTACACTGGTGAGCTCACCCTCTAATTGGAAAAAACAAGACCTTCTTACCCTCTCATTTTTCCACATTTGATATCTGTTGCACCCCTGACCCCATCACACAAAGTGGTACTAAGTGTTAGCTTCTAACTGTTTACCCGACGGAGTGAAGGTGGTGCTGAGGTCAGGAGAGTGGCGAGCTCTGTCCCTCTGGGTCAGGAAAGGTGTTCTCTCAGCAGGTGGCATTTGCATTGAGTTCAGAGGTGAAGAAAGAGCCAGGTAAAGGTCCTGAGTCTGCAGAAGGAGAAGCAAGGTTAGCATCTGGGGAACCAGCTGAGGGTTTGTAGAAACATAGCAACCGGCTCAGGGAGGCAGGCTAGTACCAGCCCGTGGTGACCGGGTAGAGGAGGGTAAAAAGCCAGGATCCAGGCTGCGACTAGGCTGTGGTTACCTGAGGCTGCCAGGAGAGCTGCTGTTTCCTCTTCTTGTCAGCAGGTGATCTTTTGAAAGATTTGTTTGGTAGTGAAATTTTGACAGTTGATTTGCTTTGGATAATCAGTCATGCACTGAACGTGCCAGGCTTGAGCAAGACTATCAAAGTGGGAGGAGGGAGGACTCCCCAGGGGGATGAGTGGCTAGGGTCGAGGGACTGTCAAGGGGCCTCTCTTCAGGGAGCTGTGGACTGGGGCACTTACTCCAGGTCTTGAATCATGGGTTCTTTTCCTTTTCTTACAGGAAAGACCACTGGAATCCCAATCCATGTGTTTGGCACAGAGACTCACATGACAGCCATTGTGGGCATGGCCCTGGGCCACCGGCCCATCCCCAACCAGCCACCCACAGCCGCTCACACTGCCAACTTCCTCCTTAATGCCAGTGGGAGCACATCGGTAGGTGCTAGCTTTCCTCCCACCTTCAAGGAAAGAACCAACAGTCTTAGTCCCCCATGCCACGCAGGACATGGTACTCTTGCTCTGGTGTTTAGGGCCACAGGGCTGAAGTTGTACATGGTTGTGCCACAGTCAAAGTAGAGTAATGGAAAAACGAAGGGTTTACAAACCAAACCCAAGTTGAGATCCTGAGTCTTCTTGTCAAGAGAGGGACCTTGGAGCATTGTTAAATAGTATGTAGCATTGTTGAGTAGTTTGAAAACAGTTTATGAAGAACACCATAGAGCCAGGCGTGGTAGATACTTGGGCAGGAGGATTGCTGTGGGTTCCAGGTTAGCCTGGGCTACATAGTGAGACTTAACAATGCTATCTATAATTTTTGTGGCTATTTTAGGGGTGTTCAGGACCAGTGGCTTTTGTTCTCGACCACAACTTTGAGTCATGACTGTTCTCTACTTCTCTCACCCAGACTCCAGCTCCCAGCAGGACTGCATCTTTTTCTGAGTCTAGGACTGATGAAGTGGCACCCGCAAAGAAGGCCAAGCCGGCCATGCCCCAAGGTAACTCCCAGAAGTCTGCACAGTGTACAGAAAGGCTCACGATGCTCTCATTATTTCTCTGTCTGAACCTAACTGGCAGAGGCAGTGGAGAAGCAGTTTGAGCTTGGCCATGGGATGGGAGTTGGGTCTCCTGAGGATGAAATGGCTTGAGTCTTCCCCCTGGACTTCCTGGATCTGAGGACCCACACTCCCCTTGTCTTCTTCCCCCTCTCTTCCTGGGGGCTGTGAACTGATCTGAGAGGCTGTGGAGAGACAGGGTGATGTCAGCAGACTCAAGAGAAGAGACCTTCTCCCAGACTCAAGTGGCAAGCAGGAACTGGGAGCTGGAGACAGCAAATCCAGCCTCTAAACAGCATTCCGTCTACTCCCATTAGCCTGGAGACTCTTAGTATGCTTTCCCTCCCTGTGAGCCCTTGTCTTGTAGCCCATCAATACATTACTTAATTCATCTGCACCCTGAGTCATAAGGTGACCAGCCTCACCAGCAGTAGACGAGGGCTACTGCCTCCCCCGGCTGATGGAGCCTGGTAGCCGTTTCTTCATTTTGGGAGGCTGGGCTAAGACAATTATAGTCATCCTGGCTCTAGGGGCTCACGATCAGAAGACACTGCCCTGTAGTCCCCAAAGTGGCACCTTTGTTCATAGTGGAGAATGCCAGGTTAGGTACCATGCTAGTTTAATCAGTGCTGTACTGCATGGCGACAGGGGTTGGCAGTATGAGGGTGTGACCCCACAAATCTGGAGGCCGGTTGGGAGTACACTGCCTGCTGCCCCCACAGAAGGCCTACCTGCCTAGCCTTCCCCACCTCCTCTGTGCCCCTCTCCTTTGTCCTTGCCGCTTCTGCTCTGCCCAGTGGTATTTGTGCCTCTTCTGTTGGCTTTATTCCTGCTGTCCACTGTGGAGTAGCCCAAAGTCTCAGCACCAGAAGGCCTTGTCCTGCCAAAGCCTCAGCCGTCAGCCATTCACTCAGTTGCCTTGGTCATTTTCTTTGACAGATTCAGTCCCAAGTCCACGATCCCTGCAAGGTAGGACGCCCCACCCTGCCCAACTCTGCGTGTGGCTTTGTTAACGGGTTCCGGTTTCTCTGTGTGCTTTGTTTTTTCCTTCCCTGGTGGGTTGTAGTGTTGTCTGGTATATTTTCTGCCCCCACCTCTCCCCTCTCCCCCGCTACGTCCTAGCCTTTGCTCTTTGTCCCTTCCCTCTCCTGCTTAGCACTTTCCTCAGCTCAGTGCTCTTCACTGTGTGGCCATCTCTGGCTCCTCACTTGGGAAGGAGGTGGTGACATAGAAGGAAGGAGCAAGAGCCAGTGCACATCTCTGGAGAGTCAGGATGTCAAGAGGGAGGGTGCTGGGCAGGAGGGCACCCTCCAGCCAAGAGGGGAGCTCAGCTGCTCAACCCTGCCTCATCTTTGTCTCACTTTCCTGCCTCAGCTCTGCAGTTGCCAGCTGTATCCCAGAGCTCCTAGACCTGGGTTTTGGTGGAACAGCAGGATAGAGAGGGAAAGAGGTAGAAGCCCGGAGGGCGGGTGGTGTGTGTCTCTAAATCAGGTCTTCAGAAGCCAGGAGGGCGGGTGGTGTGTGTCTCTAAATCAGGTCTTCAGAAGCCAGGAGGGCGGGTGGTGTGTGTCTCTAAGTCAGGTCTTCAGAAGCGTCTGCAAGGATCTGGGCTTTTTCTGGGCTCAGTTTGCAGTAGACATTTTCTACATACACACACTCTTTGTCTCATACACACACACATTCTCACATACATACATTCACATACGCACGCACATATTCTCACATACATACACTCATACACACATTCTCTCAATGCACATACTCTCTCTCATATACATACATACACTCACATGCTCTCACACACACACATTCTCACATACATACACTCACATACATATAGTCACATACATACACATTCTCACATACATACATTCACATACACATGCACACATTCTCCCAATGCACATACTCTCTTTCATACATACACATACACACATTTTCTCATTCTCTCTCTCACACATGCACACACAAATGAACATGCACACATGCACACACATGCTCATGCACGTACATGCTCACGCATGCACATGCACACATTTGCCTGTTGGCCAGTTGAATAAATCAGTTACCAGCATCAAGGGCATCTTTGTGATCTTTTTTAATTTTTTTAAGATACTTTATTATTATTATTATTATTATTATTATTATTTTGGTCTTTTTGAGACAGGGTCTCCCTGTAGCTCTGACTGTCCTGGAACTCACTCTGTAGACCAGGCTGGCCTTGAACTCACAGAGATCCGCCTGCCTCTGCCTCCCAAGTGCTAGGATTAAAGGTATGCGCCACCACGCCTGGCAGATACTTTATTATTTTTATTTTATGTGTGTGAGTGTGTTGCTTGCATGTGTTTGAGTGCACTGCAGTCCTAGAAAGCCTGTGGAGATCAGAAGGGAGCATCAGATCCCCTAGAATTGGAGTTACAGTTGTTAGGTGCCATGTGGGGGCTGGAAATTGAACCTGGGTCCTGTGCAAAAACAGCCAGTGCTCTTAACTGCTGAGCCATCTCTCCAGCCCCCGTGACCTTTTTTTTTCCTCCCAACACTTGGAATTAAACCCAGGCCCTCTTGCATGCTGAACAAGTCCTTCCATGTACCTCCATTCACAACTTAGGAGGAGGAAAGTCTGACATAGCTTTGACCCCAGCTCAGGGTGCAAATCGCTAAACAAAGGCAATGGCCGCAGCCTTCCCCCACCAGCTTTATTTAGGGTTATTTTTAATATATATATATTTTTTGCTGGGTGTGGTGGCGCACGCCTTTAATCCTAGCACTTGGGAGGCAGAGACAGGCGGATCTCTGTGAGTTCAAGGCCAGCCTATTCTACAGAGTGAGCTCCAGGCCAGCTGGGACATAAAGGGAGACCCTGACTCGAAAAGACCAAAAAAAAAAAAAAAAAGAAAAAAGACAAAAAATTATCATATATATGTATATTATATATACAATATATATATTATATATATATAATTTTTATTGTATGTTTATGAGTATTTCCTACGTGTATGTAAGTGCACCCGTGTTATGCAAAACCCACACAGAGGCCAGAAGAGGTGTCAGATCCCTTGGAGTTGGAGTTAACAGACAGTTGCTAGCCATCATGTGGGTGCTGGGGTTCGAACCTGGGTCTTCTGCAAGAGCAGCCAATGTTCTTAACTATGGGCCTTCATTCGACCGGTCATTGGTCCCCTCTCTATTGAGGATAAGTGCAATGGAGCACGAACTGCTCCAGGAGTACGTCAGAGGGCGACACTCAGAATTTTATTTTCCAGTACAGGGTATATAGGAAGTTTCTACCAATCAGCACGGAGAGCATCAGAGCGCATCCAATCATTGGAAAGGTCAACTTAATCATGCGGTTACATGGATCATGCAGTTACATGGTCCTCAGCCTGCACATGCTTCTGTAGATGTTTACATGCTGTTTACAAGATCAGCGCAGGGGGGCAGCTAATCACGGGGGCTGCATGCAGCTGTTGCCAGGAAGAGCACCATGTCGATGGTGCAGCAAGAAGTTCAGCAGCTTGGCTTACTAAATCAGGCCCCGAGTGGCCTACACTTAACCACTGAGCCATCTCTTCATTATTATTTTTTTAATTTTATTTATTTATGTGTATGAATGTACTGTCTGCATGCAGGTTTGTGCACCCATGTTGTGCAATGCAGTGGAAGTCAGAAGAGAGTGTTGGATTCCCCTGGAACTGGAAGTTACAGATGGTTCTCAGCTGCCATGTGGGTGCTGGGGATCGATCCCGGGTCCTCTGCAAGAGCAGTCGGTGCTCTTAACCACTAGGCCATCTCTCCAGCCCCTCTGAGCCATCTCTTTAGTGCCTACTTATTTTTATTCTATGTGTATGAGTGTTTTGCCTGCATGTATGTAAGAGTACCCGTGTCATCCAAAGCCCATAGAGGCCAGAAGAGGGCATTGAATTTCCTGGAACTAGAGTTATGGATGGTTGTTAGCTGCCACGTGAGTGCTGGGAACAGAATCCAGGTTCTGCAAGAGCAATCAGTGCTCCTACCCTCTGGGCAACCTCTCTGGCTCCTACCTACCAGCTTTTTGTTCAGTTTAGTTCTGTTTTTTGTTTTTGGTCTTTTTGAGACAGGGTTTCCCTGTAGCCCCAGCTGGGCTGGAACTTCCTATGTATACCAGGCTGGACTTGAACTCACAGAGATCTGCCTCTGTCTCTACCTCGGGGCCACCACGCCCAGTCTCCTACCAGCTTTTAATTCCTCCATTATTTGCCTTTAGCATGATCCGCTGTTACCTGGAAAGTAAAATCAGTGCGTAGAATAGGGACAGACTTAGTTCCATGTGAGCTCTTCTCCCATCAGGGAAGCAGGCAAGGGGAGGAGCCTTTATTTGGTCACTGAGGTAAAGGAGAAGTGGGAGGACAGAAGAGTGACTTAGAGAGGAGATCAGACCATGTGGGGTGCACTCCACTCCCAGCAGAGCTAGTAAGGTCCTCCGGGGCCTTTCTGATGCTGGGTGCTGCCAGTGACCCCTTTGGCTTGGTTTTACCCTGTGCTTGAGAAGGTAAGGCACTTGTGCTATACTCTGTAATGTAGGAGGTGTGGGTGGGCTTGTAGAGATTTGGGCTCATCTTCATCTCTGAAGATAGATGTCATGTGTGGCTCAGCATGGACTTTCCTGGGAGCGGCAGAGCCTCACTGCTTTATGGTCTTCCCTTTCTATCACACAATTGAGCTCTTCTCAGTTTATTGTCTAATCCGGCTGTAATGCTAGATTTCCTAGGACCCCTGTCATTTCGAGGTATCTACTCCAACTTTCTGGGGCTAGAAAATGTGAGAATGGGATTAGGTGACTCTCACTCTGAGATCCCACGTCTCATTGGAACCTTGGGTCCAGGGACAGTAAATTCCAGGTATTCACAAATCAGGATCCTTCTGTCCTGAGAAGCTTACTGCTGGCCTGAACAGGGATTTAATCCGACCTTGATCTTGGTTAGCCAAGCCTGCAGTAGTACAGTAGGTTAATGAATGCCAGATGCCTCTGGTTTAGATGCACTGCTCTCCCTGAGGAGCGCAAAACCTCCCCCAGGACTGCCTTCTTCCCTCAGGACTTGCAGGGAGCCAAAGGAGAAGACCACCTGCCTGCCAGGCGGTCGAGGGCCCTTTCCCTTGGCTGATGGCTTCACTCCCGCCAGCTTCCTTTTGTCTGTTAACATCTTTCTTGCCAATAGAGAAACTGTGTCAGTATTGTTCTGCACAGCAAAGCCATCTGAGAGGAGGACAGGAGGAACAGGAGAGAAGGTCACGGCCTGTGCTGGCAGGTTGCTGTTCCTGCCTTGTCTCAGCGGAGGCCGGAACCTCAGTCAGAGATAAGGCTCCTTTGGCCTCAGTCCTGCGGGGAGCAAACCTCTGCACTGCACCTCCACTGACCTGGAATTCATGAGCATTCAAATGCTGGCTGGGGCTGGTTTTATGGGGCTGATAAACATCATCAGGAAATTGTTTAAAGTACTCAGGCCACCAAAATGCAGAGAGTTGAACAGGTTTTTTCTAGTGACTTTAAATATAGTTTAAGCTGGCTATTGCAGCTCATGCCTTTAATCCCAGCACTCAGGAGGCTGAGGCAGGAAGATTGAGGCCAACCTGTGCTACGTAGTTCTAATCATCTGGGCTGCACTGTAAGACCCTGTCCCTAAAACAAAAAACAAAACAAAACAAAGAGAGCTGCCTATGGTGGTGCACACCTGTCACCTCAGACTTCAGAGGTAGAGGCAGGGGGATCAGGAATTTAATGTCATCCTCATCAACATAAAGAGTTCAAGGCCAGCCTGAGAGACACATGATCCAAGTGTTCATGGTGATGCACACCTTTAATCCCACACTATACAGAGGGCAGCTTGGTCTGTTTAGTACTGGACAGCTTGGGCTACCAGAAAATCCTGTTTCAAAAATAAATGAATAAATAAAAATTTATGAAGTATTAAGACCACATTTGGAGGCTGGAGAGACAGTGATGGTTCAATGATTAAAAACAAAGTAACTGAGTTTGGTTCCCAAAACCCATGTGTGGTGGACCACACAACCACGTATAACTCCAGCTCCAGAGGATCTAGTATCTCTCGGCTTCTGTGGTTTCCTGTACTCATATGGCGTAGACTCAGACACACATGCATATGGATAAATAAAAAAATATGGTCTGTTGAGATGGCTCAGTGGTTAAGAATGCTGGCTGCTCTTGCAGAGGACCGAGTTTGGTTCCTAGCACCCTCATGGTGACTAACAACCATCCTTAACTCCAGATCTGGAGGATCCATGCCCTCTCCTGACCCCTGTGGGCATTGCATGACACAGGTGTACTTCTATACATGTAGGTAAAATACTCATAGATGTAAAATATAAAACAACAGTAAAATAGTCTGGGTGTGGTGGCACATACTTTTAATCCCAGCTCTTAGCAGGCAGATCTCTTGAGTTTGTTAGCCTGGTCTACATAGTGATTTCCAGGCCAGCTGGGGCTGCAGGGAAACCTTTATAGATCCTCTGACTATAGGTCTTCTGTGACATGAGGCAAGTTCTGTAAGGATTCTCTCGGGTGTCTTTGGTTATAGGCCTCTTTCTCTGAGTTGGGAGTCCTTTTATGTTCATTGTGGGCTATTTCCCAGCCAGGTAAGTATCACTAGGTCTTTGCTCTCTCTCTGCTGCTTCCTTCAGAAAAAAATGAGGCCCTTCCTCCCTCCCAGTTTGTCAGAAATCATTATTTTAACATTCTTTTGCTATTTTGAAGAGCTACCAAACTGGACTTGGGGCGTGAGGGCTCTGGCAGGCAGCATGGTGGGCCTCCCAGGGGTGTGTGTTCTGGGTGCACTCGCTGTGTTTTTGCCCACTAGGAAAGAGCGCCACTCTGTTCAGCCGCCATACGAAGGCTATCGTGTGGGGCATGCAGACACGGGCTGTGCAAGGAATGCTGGACTTTGACTACGTATGCTCTCGAGATGAACCCTCAGTGGCTGCCATGGTCTACCCCTTCACGTGAGTCATGTCGAGGCCGGGTGGCTGAGCGAGATTCCTCTACTCCTCTGGATAAAGCTTAGAAGTCAGGCAGCTTTCCAGAGGAAGGGTCTGTCCATTCCAGAGACTAGGGCAGTCCATGTTACTAGGGGCCCTTTTTCCTTTAGATGGAGACTTTCTGAGGGCATAGACCTTGGTGCTCACCTTGGTGAGCTTCCTCCATCACCCTCTCCCTCACTCACTAGTCCTGACTCTTCCTCCCCTGTCTTGCAGTGGGGACCACAAGCAGAAGTTTTACTGGGGACACAAGGAAATCCTGATCCCTGTCTTCAAGAACATGGCTGACGCCATGAAGAAGCACCCAGAGGTAGACGTGCTGATCAACTTCGCCTCTCTGCGCTCCGCTTACGACAGCACCATGGAGACCATGAATTATGCACAGGTATACCATGGGCTCTAGGATGTCCTGGTCTCCAACCAGGAAAAGCTTTTTTTTTTTTTTTTAATTTTTTATGTGTATGAACGTACTGTCTGCACGTAGGTCTGTGCACCCGTGTCGTGCAGTGCTGCGGAGGTCAGAAGAGGGTATTGGATTCCCCTGGAACTGGAGTTAAAGACGGTTCTTAGCCGCCATGTGGGTGTTGGAAATTGAACCCAGGTGAACCCAGGTCCTATGTAAGAGCAGTCGGTGCTTTTGGTATTTTTATTTTTATTTTTTTGGTCTTTACGAGACAGGCTCCCCCTGTAGACCTGGTGCTCTTAACCACTGAGCCATCTCTCCATCCCCCAGGAAAAGCTTCTTAATGGAGTTCAGAGTCACAGCCACTTGGCACTGAGTTTGGGTAAAAGCGATGGAAACTTAGCCTTTCCTAAGTGACCAGAGCCAAGTCAGTCAGCAGTGGGTGCTTTGCGGCTCTCTTCCATGCCACAGGATCCTCTTGCCTAGCATATGGAAGGCCTTAGGTTCAATGCCCAGTAGCACCCAAAGATTACTTTGACCACTGAGGTTTCAGTATAACCTAGCCACATCTTTTTCTGGTTTGACAAATTGGAGCAATGTGAATAACTATTGTATATCTGCTTTCTTTGATTAGGTCTTTTTTTTTTTTTTTTTTGAGACAGGGTCTCCCTTTAGTCTCAGCTGGCCTAGAGCTCGCTATGTAGACCAGTCTAGCCTTGAACTCACAGAGATCCACCTACCTCTGCCTTCCTCGTGCTGGGATTAAAGGTGTGTGCCACCATCCCCCCTGCTTAAAGACCATTCTTAGCTGCCATGGCCTGTGCTGGGAATCAAACCCAGGTCCTCTTCCAGAGCAGTCAGTGCTCTTAACCTCTGAACCATCTCTCCAGCCCTGATTAGTCTTTCTGTATCATTACATACTTGTAAGCAGCATCATTTTTGTTTTATCAAGTTTCATCATAAGCATCTTAGGTTAACATTTGCATATATCCCTAATCATCACCCTGGGACCGATTTCTAGAAGTTGAACTGCTACATCCAAATGTACAGATTAAGAACTGTTAACACACCCTGACTTCCATAGAAGGTTTGATATGCCCTCCCATTGATAGGGAGCACCAGCTCCCTATCAAAAGAAACTGCTCCAGTTTCTTTTTAAAAAAATATTTATTGCAGAGGACCTGGGTTCGATCCCCAGCACCCACATGCGGCTGAGAACTGTCTGAAACTCCCTTCCAGGAGAACTCCAGTTCCAGGGGAATCCGACCACCACTTCTGACCTCCGCGGCATTGCACGACATGGTGCACAAACTTGCATGCAGGCAGACATTCATACACATACAGAATAAATTAAAAATTAAAAAAGAAATTTAAAAAAATATTTATTTGCTGGGCGTGGTGGTGCACGTCTTTAATTCCAGCACTTGGGAGGCAGAGGCAGGCAGATCTCTCTGAGTTCAAGGCCAGCCTGGTCTACATTAGTGAGTTCCAGGAAAGCCGAAGCTACAGGGAGACCTTGTCTTAAAAAAGAGCAAAAAAAAAAAAAAAAAAAAAATGTAAATAGAAAAAAATTATTATTTATTTATTTATTTATTTATTTATTTTATGTCTTTTGAGACAGGGTCTTTCTTCAGCCCCAGCAGACCTGGAATTTACCATGTAGACCAGGCTGGCCTTGAAGTCGCAGAGATTTGAGATGTGTTAGTATACCATGTACATGGAATAATAACTATATGGTTATTAACTGCCATGTGGGTGCTGGGAACCAAACCCAGCTCCTCTGCAGGAACAGCCAGTGTTCTTAACCACTGAGCCATCTCTCTAGCCTTAGCATATTCACCTTTTGTTGTAGATTTGTTTTTTTGTTTGTTTGTTTTTTAATTTTTTTTAAATTAATTTTTATTTATTTCTGTATGTGTATGAATGCACTGTCTGCATGCAAATCTGTGCACCCGTGTCGTGCAATGCTGCAGAGGTCAGAAGAGGGTCTCGGATTCCCCTGGAACTGGAATTCTCCTGGAATTGGAGTTTCAGATGGTTCTTGGCCGCCATGTGGGTGCTGGGGATCGAACCCAGGTCCTCTGTAAGAGCGGTCAGCGCTCTTAACCACTAGGCCATCTCTCCAGCCCCTTGTTGTAGATTTGTAAAAGCCCTTTAGTGTGTTGATTTTTTTTTTTTAATTCTTTGATCCTAAGTTGGCTGATATCAGTTTATGATTACAGAACATAAAATTGTTTGTCTATTTAGATGAAGCATAGATAAAGCACATCTGCTGAGAATAAGCTGCTTTTTCAGGCTAGAACAGACATTGGAAAAATATAGCCCAAGGCAAAACCACCACCCACCTGCTTCCATAAGTACAGTTTTATTAAAATAGAGCCAGTGCTCTCATTTATGTATCATGCATGGATGACTACGGACTAGAAACCTGCCACATAGCCTACAGGTTCCATAAAGCCTAAACCGATCTTAACCCATAACAGGTGTTTGTTTGGTCCCTGGTCCAGAGCCAAAGAAAGATATTTGGGGATCTTCAACTCCTCTAGCCCACAGTTGGGGTTGTGAATGGAAGCAGATTGTTTCTCTTGTGCATTGGTTCCGCCCTGTAGGGACAGAGACAAGTCTCAGTGGGTATTGAGGGGATACGTTGGGGAAAGCAGGTAGGAGTCACTTGACTCATGGTATTTAGTTGGGAGAATGTAGCACCAGACTAGTGGAAGCACTTGAGTCAGCCCTGTGGCATTAGCTAGAAATTTCTTTTGGTTTCTACTACCTCTCTTAAAACAAAACAAAACAAAACAAAACAAAATAAAACACTGGAGCTGGAGAGATGGCTCAGCAGTTAAAAGCACTGACTGCTCTTGCAGAGGACCCAGGTTTAGTTCCCAGCACCCACATCGTTGCTAACAATCATCCATAACTCGTTCCATGTGATCTGATGGCCTCTTCTGACCTTTGAGGGGATTGTCTGACATGGGTGCACTTAACATACATGCAGGCAATACACTCATACACATAAAATAGAAATAATAATTTTTGTTGTTGTCTTTTTGAAACAGGGTCTCCCTTTCGTCCCAGCTGGCCTAGAGCTTGCTGTGTAGACCAGGCTGGCTTTGAACTCACAGAGATCCTCCTGCTTCTGCCTTCTGAGTGCTGGGATTAAAGGCATGCACCTGGTAAAATAAATTTTTTTTTTTAATTTGTGTGCCTGTGTGTGCGTGTATGTCTCTGTGTGTGTGTTTGTGTACACACACACAAAGGCAGGCTTACCAGCAATGCACATGATGCTCAGAGGACAACTGGTAGGAGTCAGTTCTCCTCTCCTTTTTTTTTTTTTTGGTCTTTTCGAAGGACAGCGTCTCCCTTAGCCCCCAGCTGTCCTGGAACTCTTCTGTGGACCAAGGCTGGCCTTGAACTCACACGTCGCCTGCCTCGCCTCCCAAATGCTAGGATTAAAGGTGTGCGCCACCACGCCCATCTTCTCCTCTCCTTTTACAGTGTGAATCAAACCCAGGTTGTTAGGTTTGGCCTCAAGGACCTTTACCTGCCTAGCCATCTTGCCAGCCCCATTTTGAGAGGGGATGAAAGTGATCCACGCAGGAGCTGAGGCCTGTGGAAAGGAGATACATTCTGTTGAGATGACTTTGTTTAAGAGATCAGGCGAGTGTGGTGGCGCACGCCTTTAATCCTAGCACTGGGAGGCAGATGCAGGCGGATCTTTTGTGCGTTCACGGCCAGCCTGGTCACAGTGAGTTCCAGGACAGCTGGCGGCTACAGTAGAGACCCTGTCTCAACAAGACCAAAAAAAAAAAAAACAAAAAAAAAAAAGAGATCTGGAGGGGTCCTAGGGCTTGGGAGGGGGCCCTTGAAGCCTCCAACCTCATGGTCAGGAGCAAAAAAGTTTATAGAAGAGACTTTGTTAATCCCCTAGATCCGGACCATAGCCATCATAGCAGAAGGCATCCCTGAGGCCCTGACAAGGAAGCTGATCAAGAAGGCTGACCAGAAGGGAGTGACCATCATTGGGCCCGCCACGGTGAGTACCCTGCAGAAAGTCCTAAGGCCATATGAGGCATAGCTTTGTTGTTTGGAGATTTCATTTTTAATTTTTATTTATTTTTTTGAGACACTCTCACTCTAGCCCAAGCTGGCCTGGGACTGGTTGATGTCCTGTCTCAGCTTCCTCCTGAGAGCTGAGATTAGAGGCGTGAACCAACCAGCAAGCCTGGTAGGAAGCTCACTTTATTAATAATTTTTTATTTTATTATGCTGGATTACATAAGCCTATTATTGCAAATATATGTTTGAGCAAAATCCCCACCATGCCCTCCTCCCCCACATCCCACCCTTTCCCATAGTTCCCTTTGTCCCCTAGACAGTTTGTTTCCCTTTTACTGTCAGTGTCATCTGTACATACACGATTTATGTAGTTGTGTAAAACCTAGGACCGCAGATGAGAAAGCATGTAATACTTGTCTAAGACTTAATTCACTTACTATGATCATCTCCCTTTGCATTCACTTTCCTACAAATAATTGCATAACTTCATTTCCCCCTCATCCCTCCCTCCTTTGCTCCTTCCCTTGTCTCTTTCTTTTTTAAAAAATTTTTTTTAATTTTATTTTTTTTGTATGTGTATGAATGTACTGTCTGCATGGTAGGTTTGTGCACCCATGTCGTGCAATGCCGCGGAGGTCAGAAGAGGGTCTCAGATTCCCCTGGAACTGGAGTTACAGACGGTTCTCAGCCACCATGTGGGTGCTGGGGATTGAACCCAGGTCCACTGCAAGAGCAGTCGGCATTCTTAACCGCTAGGCCATCTCTTTCTTTCTTTTGATCCTATGTAGCCTTGGCTCATCTGGATCTGCTAGATCAGACTGACCTCCAACTCAGAGATCCCCTGCCTCTTCCTCCCGAGTGCCAGGATTAAATGTATGTGCCACCATACCCATAAATTAATTAATTAATTAATTAATTAATTCTTTATATGGTCTCCCTTTAGCCTCAGCTGGCCTGGAACTCACTATGTAGACCATTTTAGCCTTGAAAGAACAGAGTTTGGCCTGCCTCTGCCTCCCAATTGCTAGGATTAAAGGCATGTGGAACCATGCCCGGCCTATTTTTTTTATTTCTTTTATGTGTATGAGCATATTACCTGCATGTATGTAAGTGTGCATGTGTCATGCAATGCCTGTGGAAGACAGAAGAGGTTATCAGATCTCCTAGAAGTGGAGTTACTACATGTTAGCTACCATGTGGGTGTTGGGTTCAAATTTGGGTCCTCTTTAAGACAGCCAGCGCTCATAATCACTGAGCCCTCTCTCCAGACAACTTAGCTAGTATGAAAAGTGCTATAGTACCCATTAACTATAGGCAAGTATTTCTGTGATATGTTGAATTGGAGTTTTGGGGTAAATACCCAGGAGTAGTACTGCTGGGCAATATAGTAGTTCTATTTTATTTATTTATTTATTTATTTTAATTTTTTAAAAATTTTATTTATTTCCGTATGTGTATGAATGTATTGTCTGCATGCAAATCTGTGCACCCGTGATGTGCATCGCTGCGGAGGTCAGAAGAGGGTGTCGGACTCCCCTGGAACTGGAGTTCTCCTGGAATTGGAGTTTCAGATGGCCCTCGGCCGCCATGTGGGTGCTGGGGATCGAACCCAGGTCCTCTGCAAGAGCGGTTGGCGCTCTTAACCACTAAGCCATCTCTCCAGCCCTTATTTATTATTTGTAATTGTGTTCATGTGCCACAGTCCACATCTAGAGATCAAAGTTGTTAGTCACTCCACTTTGAAGTTGGCTCTATCCTCCTACCATGTGGCACATTCACCCCTGAACCATGTTTTGCTTATATATATTTAAGTGGACCTTTTTTGCAATGCCTGAAAAAGCCAGGAGAGGGTGTCTGATCATCTGGAAGTAGAACTAGGAATGATTGTTAGCTGCCAGATTTGTGCTGGGAACCAAACCCGGCTCCTCTGCAAGAGCAGCCAGTGCTCTTAACCACTAAGCCATCTCTCTAGACCCTCAAGCTCACATTTTGACTGTCATGGGTCAGAAGATATCAGAAATCCCAGGTGTATGTTTTTAATTTTACTTGAAGTGGTATGGAGGGAACCCAGGACCTCATTTACAATGAGTAAGTGGTATATCATGGAACCACACCTCTAACCACAGTTCATTTTCAATTAACTGGTGTGTGTGTGTGTGTGTGTGTGTGTGTAAATGTACATCTATGTGTGCATTTGAGGCCAGAGGATGTCAGATACCACCTCTGTCACTCTCTTCCTTGTTCCTTTAGGCAGCAAACCCTAGTCTCCTCCTTTCTGTGTCTCTCCAGTGCTAGGGTTGAAAGTGTGCATGGGGCTGGGCCTGTCTTGTTAGGTGGGTGCTGTAATCTGAGTGTCAGTCTCTATGCCTGTTCAGCAAGGGCCCTTAAGCACTGAGCCATCTCTCCAGCCCACCCTCCTGACCCTACAGTCTTTAAAACACTCTCTCCACAGTCATCACCTTTATAGTTTCAAGGGGCTAATGGGAAGATTCTTGTTTTTAATGTTTTTGTGCATTCATGCAACGATAATGCAGTCCTCAATTCCTCTAGCTGTAAGCTAAAAAAAGGTGACCTGAAGGCTTTACCATTGACTCGGGGAAGTTCATACTAGAAGAAATCTCTGTTTTTACTTAATTAGTGCATTAAAAATTTGAAGCTAAAGATGGGTTGAGTGGCACATACCTTTAAGCCCAGCACTCAGGAGGCAGAACTAGGCAGATATCTGTGTTGGAGGCCAACCTGGTCTATATAGTGAGTTCCAGGTGAATCAGGGCTTCATAGTGAGACCCTGTCTGCAAAAAAACAAACATAGAAGCTAGGATTCCCCCCCCCCCAGGAATTAAACTTGGGATCTTGGCTGGGTGTGGTGGTGCAT
Organism: Rhizomys pruinosus; assembly: GCA_009823505.1. Taxonomy (NCBI): domain Eukaryota; kingdom Metazoa; phylum Chordata; class Mammalia; order Rodentia; family Spalacidae; genus Rhizomys; species Rhizomys pruinosus. Next base: position 687,464 of record VZQC01013847.1, read on the forward strand.
GCCTTTAATCCCAGTACTCAGGAGGCAGAGGGAAGCGAATCTCTCTGTGAGTTCAAGGCCACCTTCAATACCAGTCTGGTCTACATAGTGAGTTCTAGGCCAGCTGGGGCTACAGGGAGACCCTGTCTCCCAAAAACAAAACAAAAACAAAAGCTTGGGGTATCAGGCATGCTAGGCAAGGTTGCTGTACCACCATCCCTAAAACTAGAGTTTTGCAGTAAGCAAAAGATTTTTCATGTAGAGGCAAGGGTTGATGTGCACAGAGAAGCCCAGTTGTGTGCTGAGTCTTTGCTGGATGCTGTTGCTGATGGAGTACAGGAGGTGACTTAACGTTGAGTGTGCTGATTTGAAACTGAAAACATAGCATAGCTGTGTGTACACAAACGACTTTTTGTTTTCTGTGCAGTGTCTCCTAAGGACAGAGTAGGGTCTCTCTAGGCAGGAAACCCAATGGGCAGGTGTGATTCCTTTATTTTCTCTGTACTCTGGCCAGAGGCATCTCTGCATCCTGTGGTCCGTCAGGAACCATACTCAGTTATTGATTGTTCCTGTTCCTGCAGGTTGGGGGCATCAAGCCCGGATGCTTTAAGATCGGAAATACAGGTGGGATGCTGGACAACATCCTGGCCTCCAAACTGTACCGTCCAGGCAGCGTGGCTTACGTCTCACGTTCAGGGGGCATGTCTAATGAACTCAACAATATCATCTCGAGGACCACAGATGGTGTCTATGAGGGTGTGGCCATCGGTGGGGACAGGTAATGAGCTGGGAGCCTTCTGCAATGGAGTTGGCTAACTGGGAGACTGCACGATGGATCCTGATTACTTTCCTCACTGCCTGACCTCCATGTCCCCAGGGATGTTATATTAGTCCATTAAATGGAGGTTTTGTTTTTGTCTCCTCTCAGGACTGGAAATCAGAAGCTGTAGGGAAATATGTTTTCTTTTGTTTTTTGGTCTTTTTGAGACAGGGTCTCCCTGTAGCTCTAGCAGTCCTGGAACTTATTCTGTAGACCAGCCTGGCCTTGAACTCACAGAGATCCACCTGTCTCTGCCTCCCAAGTGCTAGGATCAAAGGTGTGCGCCACCACGCCCGGCTGGAAATACGGTTTTTTTGTTGTTGTTGATGGTGGTGGGGTGTTTTTTTTTTTTTTTTTTTTTTTTTTTTT
>VZQC01013847.1:689112-803304 GCA_009823505.1 Rhizomys pruinosus
TTTTGGTCTTTTTTTTGAGACAGGGTCTCCCTGTAGCCCCAGCTGTCCTGGAACTCACTCTGTAGACCAGGCTGGCCTTGAACTCACAAAGATCCGCCTGCCTCTGCCTCCCAAGTGCTAGGATTAAAGGCGTGCGCCACCACACCCAGCAGGAAATACGTTTTTAAAGCTGTTTCAGGGCCTTTGAGGTAATTCTTTTTGCTTTCTGTGAAGTGATGGCAGGGAGACAGCAAACTACAGTGGTTAAGAGGGTGGGTTTTGAAACAGTAATAGATGGGTTCAAATCTCATCAGGAGAGACCTTCTAGACATTATTTAACTCCTTTTGACCTCTAACATTGTTATACATTAAATCTGTAAAATAGATGTCCTACCTTGTACGGTCATTGAGAGGACCAAGCAATGTGTAATAACATGGCTAACACTGGGCCTGGCACAGTTCAGTAACTGTTAATTGTAATTAATAATGGTTATCCTCATTTTTGTTAGCAGGACCTACACTCAGTAGGTCATCACTAGAGTAAAAAAGCAGTGTCTGGTATAGTAGTCCATGCTCAATAACAGCCATTGGTATTTATTATTGCTGTGATTATTGCTGTCATCTGGCTGGGTACTTAGAAGCTATTGGGAGATGGTGTCACCTTGTCTATCTATGGCTCTATAAGATCATGCCAGATAGGATACCTGGACGAGGAAAAGACTTGATGTGCTGTGTGATCAGAAGGGAACCCCAGTCTGTGAAATTCCCTAACCAAAGGCTCTGTTATATAAGTTCAGCAGCTTGTTAGACCTAGATGCGATGCATGGGAATGGCTACCAGGAAACTCCCTTGCTTGGCCTTTTTCAAACTCTTGTTTTTTGTTGTTGTTGTTTGTTTGTTTGTTTTAAGATGGTTCTTAGCTGCCATGTGGGTTCTGGGAATCGAACTTGGGTCCTCTGCAAGAGCAGTCGGTGCTCTTAACCACTGAGCCATCTCTCCAGCCCCTTTCGAACTCTTAAGACATTAGAAAAGAAACTACTTCCTATAGCAACTTGCCATCCTGGGATATAGCTTCCTGTATGTATCAATTATCTGTCAAGAATTTGTTCTGGGGCTGGGGCTCAGCTGTTAGGAGCACTTGATGCTCTTGCAGGGGACTGGGTTTGGTTCCCAGCGCCCAGGTGGCAGCTAACAACTTTCCATAACCCAAGTTCCAGGGGATTTGTGTCCCCCTCTGGCCTCCATGGCCATTGCATTTATACCATGCAAGCAAAACACTTACATAAAATAATAACTAACTAAAGAAAGACTCCCTTCTGCCCCATTTTGCTTATGAGAAGCTGGTTTTAGTCTAACCCATGATCAAATGGAGTAGAATCAGATTGTACTGTTTCTAACAAAGCTGTGGCTCTTTTCTTTATTTTGGTGCTGTAGGTATAGCTTAAGACCACCATACAGGTGCTTTCTAGAAAATGTGACCCAATAAACCACTCTGGGCTTTCTCTGTTCTGACTCTAACCCCTTTCCCATCTGCTCTACTTACCACCTGCCCCTCCTACCCACCTCCGTTAGTCCAGAGCTTCTGTGAGTCTGCCCTGGCTATAGACAGCAGTCTTCCCATAGGGGCTTCCCATACACACCCATGCCTCCCCAAGCCACCTTCTGATGCTCCGACCCCCCTGCTCTCAACAGGTACCCTGGCTCCACGTTTATGGATCATGTATTACGTTACCAGGACACTCCAGGAGTCAAGATGATTGTAGTTCTTGGGGAGGTGAGCTATTGTTGCGGGAGGGGTCAGGTGCACTTTTGATGTGGTTGGAGAAATGGCTCTGGTTAAGAGCTCATACTGTTTTTTCCAGAGAACCTGAGTTCAGTTCCCAGCACCCAATATCAGTAGCTCATAACTGTCCGTAACAGCAGTTCCTGGGAATCTTACTCTTCTGCGCCCCCAGACCTGCATGTGGTGCACAAACCTACATTCAGTCACTCACACATAAATTAGCTGAGTATATTAACACACGCTTTAATCCCAGCACTTGGGAGGATAGTCCTGGTAATATCTTCCTGAGACTCTGAGGCCTGGAGTTGGCACTGATAACACTGAACACCAGTGAAAGAAGCACCCATCGTATACATAGATCAGAAAGGGGGCTCCCAGGCACTCCCCTGAGAGATTGCTGGCCCTTTGGAGATCCTTGCATGTTGGCTGAATCTTTCAGTGGAAACTAAACTCCCCCTCTGTAACTTTGCCCAAGTCTGTGTCCTCCATTTTGTAGGCAAGTTGTATCACAGCAGGACACTTGATGGTTTTTAGCCCTGTGTGATTTAGGGTAGATTTTCCTGCTGTAGGGCTGGGCTGAGAATGACTGAGGATGAGATCCACTAACCTGTGGGCTTGTTCCCTTCCCCTTCCTTGCAGATAGGGGGCACAGAGGAGTATAAGATCTGCAGGGGTATCAAGGAAGGCCGCCTCACCAAGCCAATAGTTTGCTGGTGCATTGGAACCTGTGCCACCATGTTCTCTTCTGAGGTATGTGCGGGCAGGCCATTATTGGGCAGAAATGGAGCTATAAAAGAGGGCATCTGAAAGGAACCAGGCATCATCTTAAGTATCTCAATTCCTTCAATGAACCTGTATTGCTTGATTTGTGCCTACTTAGCTGAAGCCCTGAGTTCCAATTTACTGTCTGCAAGAGTTAGCAAAGAGGTTCTGACACCGAGACAAAAAGAAGAGGATATCGCCTGGCTCAGCCTAGAAAGTCATGTTGGGGGCTGGCGAGATGGCTCAGTGGTGAAGAGTGCCAACTGTGGTGCTGGAGAGATGGCTCAGCGGTTAAGAGTGCCGACTACAGGGCTGGAGAGATGGCTCAGCAGTCAAGAGCGCACGCCTTTAATCCTAGCACTTGGGAGGCAGAGGCAGGTGGATCTCTGTGAGTTCAAGGCCAGCCTGGTCTACAGAGTGAGTTCCAGGTCAGCTGGGGCTGCAGGGAGACCCTGTCTTGAANCCAAAAGAATAGTAAGTTTGTGTTCTCCATGCAGCAACAAAGCTATGAAAGCACTGCCCAGCAGTAGAATTAGTGGCTGTTAACTGAAGACACTTCACTTAAGGTTTTGAGAATCTTTGTTAAAGGGAAAACATGATTTTTTTTCATAATTTTTAAGATATAGCCATGACATTTTTAATAAATATATAATGTTCCATTCCATAATCCTTGGCATTTATATTGATATTTTCTTTCTCTCTCTTTTTTTTTTGGAGGGGGGCAATAATAAGGATTGAAGCTACCGCTTCACCCATGCTGTAATTTTTATTTTAAATATACAATGTTTTACAATTCATATCTGTTTTTTAAAAAGTGGCTTTCATATACACATGAAGAAACAGTCAATCTCAAAGTTTCTGCTTCTCAGTTTTCTTTCAACTTTCTACTCAGGAGGAATATAACTTGGGAAGGCTTCTTGAAGACTACCCAGGAATCCATTCTTCTAGACGGCATTCCTGGGTTAAACCTTCAAGATGTGTATTAACATCTACCTTCTAGAATGTGGTTAGCCTGCACAGTTTCACAAACAACCAGAGAAATTGTTTTAAAATTTTAAATCTGGGCTTGTTGCTCGGCAGCTTCAAACTCTGCACAGCTCTCCATTACTCTTAGGATGAAAGCCAAAACCTTTATCAAGGCCTTTAAGACTCAGTTTTACATCACCGGGAAGATAAACCCACCTTCCCAGAACTGCCTGGCTGGGATTTGGAGCCGTCAATCAGGTATCAAGAGCCTCTGCTCTTTACCATCCAATACCTTGAGTACAGTATGGAGCCCTGGTCTGTGATGCTGAGAGAATTCCAGACCTTTTCCTCTCTTTGAAAGTCATACAAGTGAACAGGGTTTTCACTACCCTACAGATCTGCTTATGGCCAAACCTACATGGAGTGAGCCAGACTCTGAAAACAGAGGGAAGGGACTAAGAGCAAACTGATCATTTGGCAGACTTCAGGCTGAAGGAGAAAAGGGAGCGTCTAGGAAGGAGCAGAAGCTCTGAAAGAAGCATTGCTGAGGCTGGTCCTAATACTGTGCTTTCAAGGCCCATGGCTTATGTCAGCTAAGAAGCATTTATTCCATAACCGCCGCTTGGAGTTTCTTCAATAAATAACTCACATATACACATTATAGTTTTGTCACTATTACTTTCTTCCAAAAGTTATTTTTATCATAAACATTAAACTGCATAAACTTTATCATTTTTTCTTTTTTTTTTATTTATTTAATTTTTTTATTTATTTCTGTATGTGTATCAATGTACTGTCTGCATGCAGGTTTGTGCACCCGTGTCGTGCAATGCCGCAGAGGTCAGAAGAGGGTCTCGGATTCCCCTGGAACTGGAGTTCTCCTGGAATTGGAGTTTCAGACGGCTCTTGGCCGCCATGTGGGTGCTGGGGATCGAACCCGGGTCCTCTGTAAGAGCGGTCGGCGCTCTTAACCGCTAGGCCATCTCTCCAGCCCAGTGGACTTCTTAAGATAACCTTCTCATATGAAGATGGCCCCTCCATGATGATAAAACTGAAGGACAGATAAAAACCTGTCAACCAATTCATCGATAGTTGTGGAGCAGCCTGTGAGTTTCTTAATGTTGCAGAGAGAGAGAGAGAGAGCACTTGGCTTTCAAGGTTTCCTGCAACAGTACTCTTTTTACAGAGGCCGTGGGGGTAATTGAGCCCAGGGCCTCACATGTGCTGGGCAAGTGCTTTACCACTTAGTTATATGCAGAGCCCAGCAGTGAGGCTTTTAACCCATAAACCCTAATTTTCCTGCCTACATCATAGTGGCATTTTGTGTTGAGTTATAAAGGCACATCTCTGAAGGGGCAGGTCCATTTCTGCCCTTTGGGCATGAATTCAAAAACCATTTATTTCAGCTTATGTTTCCAGTCACAGTTAATCATTGAGGGACGTCAGGCCAGGAACTCAGGCAGGAACTGAAAGCCATGGAGGATTGTTGCATACTGGCTCCGTCAGCAGTAGCTCACTCTGTTAGCTTTTTGGTCATTTTGAAACAGAGTCTCCCAGCTGGCCTGGAATGGAGACCAGGCTGGCCTTGATCAAAAGTCTTTCTTTCTTTCTTTCTTTCTTTCTTTCTTTCTTTCTTTCTTTCTTTCTTTCTTTCTTTCTTTCTTTCTTTCTTTCTTTTAGATTTCGTTGTTTATTTCTGAGATTTTTTTAAAATTTTATTTATTTATTTTTGTATGTGTATGAATGTACTGTCTGCATATAGGTTTGGGCACCCGTGTCGTGCAATGCCGCGGAGGTCAGAAGAGGGCGTCGGTCAGAAGAGGGTGTCGGATTCCCCTGGAACTGGAGTTCTGGAATTGGAGTTTCAGACGGTTCTCAGCCGCCATGTGGGTGCTGGGGATCGAACCCAGGTCCTCTGCAAGAGCAGTCGGCGCTCTTAACCACTAGACTATCCCTCCAGCCCCCAAAAGTGTTTCTTTCAAAGGATGTGTACAAGGATAGTCCCTTCAGCATTGTAATTGGCAGAACAAAGAAATAATCTAAGTGCTCACTGGGAGGAGACAGCCATCATGGTACATCCCAGACCTGGGAAGCTAACAGATCTGAAATAAAAATAAAGCTCAGCATGGTGATGCATGCCTTTAATCCCAGCACTCAGGAGGCGGAGGCAGGTGGCTCTCTGAGTTCAAGGCCAGCCTGGTCTATAGAGCGAGTTCCAGGCCAGCTAGGAAAAAAAAAAAAAAAAAAAAGAGGTAGATCTTTATTATAGAAGTTCATTCATTGAAGATACAGTAACTCTTTGGACAGAGCATCATAATTGCTAATAGAGTCTGTTTTGTGAGCATGAACTATGTGGGATTCCCCCCCCCATCCCCCACCAACAAAGTTAGTAAAAGGGGAGAGGGATGGCCCAGAATCCCACCCACCCTTCAGAGATGACATGCACAGGCCTGAAAATCAGATATTTGTGTATCTTGACCTGGCAAGACAGCATTTCTGTACCTCTATTTCCAGAGCTGTAAGATGGGAAGAATACTGGGTTGTTTGATGACTTAAATGAAAGTGACTATAGCTGGGCATGGTGGCACCTATAGTCTCAGTATTTGGGAGGTAGAGATGGGAGGATCACTACAAGTTCAAGACTAGCATGGTCTCGTGAGTTCCAGTTTAGCCAGGGGAACATAGTGAAAGCCTGTCCCAATAAACAAAAACAGGGGCTGAAGAGATGGCTCGGTAGTTAATTGCATGCACGGCTCTTACACAGGATTCAGCAGCTCAGATGGGTAGCTCGTCTCTGGCTTCAGGGGATTCAGCACCCTCTTCTGACTTCCTTGGGCACTTGGACTCATAGGCACTACTCACACACAGACACACAACACATACCTAGACATAATTTTAAAAATAAATTACTTGCAGAGGACCGTCTTTAACTCCAGTTTCAGGGGAATCTGACACCCTTTTCTGACCTCCGAGGCACTGCACGACACAGGTGCACCAACCTACATGCAGACAGTACATTCATAGACATAAAAAAAAAAAAAAATTTGCTGGGCGTGGTGGCGCACGCCTTTAATCCTAGCACTTGGGAGGCAGAGGCAGGAAAATCTTTGTGAGTTCAAGGCCAGCCTGGTCTATAGAGTGAGTTCCAGGACAGCTGGAGCTACAGGGAGACCCTGTCTCGAAAAGACAAAAAAATAATAATAATAAAATAAAACATAAGTTTTTGTTTTGTTTTGTTTTGTTTTGTTTTTAATGAGCTGAGCTGGAGAGATGGCTCAGTGCTTCTTTAAGCACTTAATGGTCTTCCCAACTCCCAGTTCAGTTCCCAGCATCCACATGGCAGCAAACAGCCACCTGAAACTCTAATTCCAAGGGATCTGATTGCCCTCTTCTGGGCTTTAGGGCACTGCCTGAACTGATGATTCCAAGATTCAGTGAGTGATGTATTTCAGAGCTCAAGATAGTGATTGAGGGCTGGAGAGGCTGATCTTGAGTTGCTGAGCAGGCCAGTCTCTTCATCTCACAGAGAAGAGAGAAATGGTCACTCATTGACACGCTGGAGCAGGTGATGAAGAAAATACTTGGGAACTAGTGTAGTATGGGGCCTCATTAAAGTGGGTTGGTTTTTTTTTGGTGGTTTTTTTTTTTTAAGATTTTATTTTATATGTATGAGTATTTTTCCTACATATATGTATGTGTATCATGTGCATTCAGTGCCTGTGGAGAGTGTCAGATCCCTTGGAACTGGAGGTATGGACAATTGTTAGCCACTGTTTGCTGGGAACCAAACCTGGGTCCTCTACAAGATCAGCCAGTGCTTATTTACTTATTGTCTATTGAGACAGGGTCTGCCATAGCCCCAGGTGGTCTAGAACTCACTATGTAGACCAGACCAGGCTGGCCTTGAACTCACAGAAATCCACCTGGCTCTGCCTCCTGAGTGCTGGCTGGGATTAAAGGTGTGTGACACCCTGAACTCAGCCAGTGCTCTTACCAACTCTCCAGACATCTCTCCAGCCTCTAAGGTATTATTATTATTATTATTATTATTTTTTACAAGTATGGTTCTCAAAACAGCGGTCCTCCAAGCGAAAACTGAACCAATCAGAGAAACATGCTGTCGTAATCTTTACCACTTTTAAGAATTTGGGCTTTGGTTTTGAGAACTTGCATAAAAACTTTTTTAGCTGGCTGTGATGGTACATGAGCTTGAGGAAGGAGGATTACTTGAGCCCAGGAATTCAAGGCCAGCCTACATGATTTAGCAAGATCCTTTCCACAAAAATCCTGTTTTAAGCTGGGTATGGTGGCACATTCCGGTGATAGAAGTAGATCTATCTCTATGAGATTGAGGCCAGCCTGGACTACATTTAAAAAAAAAAAAAAAGGGAAAACAACAAAACATGAGCTGGAGAGATGGCTGAGCAGCTAAGATCAGGAGCAGGGGCTGCTCTTGTAGGATACCCAGGTTCAGTTCCTAATCTACATGGCAGCTAACAACCATCCATAACTGCAGTTCCAGGGATCCAAAGCCCCCTTTTGGCATCCTCAGCACTGCATGACACGGGCGCATTTACAAACATGTAGATAATATACTTATACACATAAAAGTAAATAAGCCAAAACAAAAAAAATCTATTTATTTATTGGTGTTTTTGAGACAAGGTCGCTCTGTAGACCAGGCTGGCCAGGAACTCACAGGGACCCACCTGCCTCTGCCTCCCCCAAGTGCTGGGATTAAAGGTGTGTGCCACCATGCTCTCCCAAATTTTTTTTAGAAGCCTCAACAAAATCCTGTTCAACTTCTCAAGCCCAAAGTTTCTGAGTATCGAATCTGTCCTTTCCTCCCATCCACCAAGGCAGATGGATGAAATATACAAAGCAGGCATTGTTAACCTTTTCAACAAACTGTCACTGAAGGCCCTTTTGTTTGTTTAAATGTGCAAAAATATAGACTGAGGCCAAAATTGTCTGAGTTCACACACTATCACATACTTCATATGTGAACTTGGGCAGGTTACTTTTCCTGTTTTAGGAAACACTCAGCCACCAGAACATTGAGTGAGTGATTCTCTTAGGAAAGGCTTGATGGTGATCAGTGAAGACAGACAGTCTCAGCATAGCTGGCCTGGAATTCACCATGTAGATCAGGCTGGGGAGGCTCTCACAGAGATCCACCTCTCTCTGCCTCCTGAATTTTGGGATTAAAGGCGTGTGTGTGTGTGTGTGTGTGTGTGTGTGTGTGTGTGTGTATGACGGGTCACCCTGTAGCCATAACTGTCAATAGAAGTCAGTATATAGACCATGCTGGCCTTGATCTCACAAAGATCCACCTGGCTCTGCCTCCTGAGTGCTGAGATTAAAGGTAGATGCCACTACACCCAGCAAAATCTGGCTTTTTAAACATACAAATTTGAAACTTGTGTTTTCACATGAACTCCTAATTTTTAAAAAGATTTATTTTTGCGTTTTGTGTGTGTGTGTGTGTGTGTGTGCGCGTGTGTGTATATACACATAAATGTGAACACTCTCAGAGGCCTCTGGCCAGAGGCATCAGATCCCCCGGAGCTAGAGTTATATGTGGTCTGGTCCTCTGCATGAGCAGTGTATGCTCTTGATTCCTGACCCATCTCTAACAACACCTCTTCTGATTTTTTTTTATTTAAATGTATTTATTTTTCATTTTATGTGTATGAGTGTATTGCCTGCATGTGAGTCCACCTGTGTCATATAATGCCCTTGGAGGACAGAGAGGGCATCAGATCCCACGGAACTGGAGTTGCAGACAGTTGTTAGCTGCTATGTGGATGCTGCAATTTTATACGGCTGCAAGTGCAGCCAGTGGTCTTAACTGCTGAGCCATCTCTTCTAGCCCTTTAATTATTATTTATTATTATTGTGTGTATGCGTGTGTGTTCATGCTCACTTGTGCATATACATACATATGCCACAACATAGTGGTACACATAGCAAATTGGAGGGCAACTTTGTGGAGTTGGCTCTCTCCCACCTTAATATGGAATCTAGGTATCAAACTCTGGTCACAGGCTTTCATGGCGAATACCTTTGCCTGATGAACCATCTTGCCAGCTCCTTCATTTTTTTTTTTTATATAACTGGTATATATTTTGTAAAAATACATGTCTTCTGGCTCAGCTTGGCTCAAGGTTACAACCTCACTCTTCACACGATACCGAGCACTGACCCTGCCTCCCACCCCTCTGACCACTGTCCTGAGGGATGCCAAGCATGGCTAATGTGAAGGAAGTGACCTGGGGTTGGGTGACTGGCTTTGTATCCTAGCTTCAGTACACATCATCTGTGCAACCTCAAAGCTCCTCAACTTCTCCTGGCCTCAATTTCAACATCTGTGATATGGGAAGTCGTCCATCCTGCCTATCCAATGAGCATACTTTTTAGTCTTTGAGACAGGGTCCCCCTGTAGCCCCAGCCATCCTGGAACTCACTATGTATACCAGGCTGGCCTTGAACTCACAGAGATCTGCCTGCCTCTGCCTCCTGAGTCCAATGAGCATACTTAAAGGCTCGAATGAAGGGACTTAAGTCATGGTCCAGCCTTTGGTCAGTGCTGACATTTCCCAGGATCCTTTGCCCTGTCCCAGTAAAGCTGCTGTTCCTTGCCTTCCAGGTCCAGTTTGGCCATGCCGGAGCTTGTGCCAACCAGGCTTCTGAAACCGCAGTAGCCAAGAACCAGGCCTTGAAGGAGGCAGGGGTATTTGTGCCCCGAAGCTTTGATGAGCTTGGAGAAATCATTCAGTAAGGAGTGGAGGGACATGGTCTTCCCACCCTTTCCAGACCCTTCCTGAGCACAGTAGCCCTCCAGCACAGGGGTGTCCACATACAGCACAGGGGTGTCCACATACTCCTTGTTCAGGCTCTAATGCATTATATATCTCCCTATAGGCCCAGCTGGCTTGGAACTCACCATGTAGACCAGGCTGGCTTTGTCTCACAGAGATCTGCCTGCCTCTGCCTCCTGGGTGCTTAGATTAAAGGTGTGCACCTCTATGCCTCGCCTTGGCATTTGTTTTAATTTGGTTGCAAAAGCAGCAGGTCCAGGCAAATCAGGCTGGTGTTAGAATCATTTGGTCTACGAGCCCAACCTCCTTGGCTCCTGTGCTCATGGTTAGTAGCATAAACAAGACATTATCCTCTGATTGAAAAGAGTTACTGCAGCTGGGCATGTTGGCACATGCCTTTAATCTTAGCACTTGGGAGGCAGAGGCAGGCAGGTCTTTTGAGTTCAAGGCCAGCCTGGTCTACAGAGTGAGTTCCAGGACAGCTGGGGCTACAGGGAAACCCTGTCTCGAAAAGACCAAAAAAGAAAAAAGAGTTACTGGATGTTCTCTTTCTGTCTCTCCACCTCCTGAACCTGACAATGCTTATCTGGGCCACAGCTTATTTTCATTTAATTCTTGGGATCCAGCTAGTAAAAGCTGGTCACTGACAGCTGAAGGAGCCTTTAGTTCTTGAGGCAGAGCCTAAAATAATAATATCCACATGAACAATAACATCTTCCTTGCCCATCCTCTCAGGTCTGTGTATGAAGATCTTGTTGCCAAAGGAGCCATTGTGCCTGCTCAGGAAGTTCCGCCTCCAACGGTGCCCATGGACTACTCCTGGGCCAGGGTAGGTGCTGTGGGTGACCTAGCAGTACAGGCAAGGGAAGCTTGGGGGACTGAGGTGTGTTGATTTGCTTTGAACTCCTAGAAACCAAATCTCCTTCCAACTAGTTAGAGCAGCCATGGAGTCATTGGTCAGGATCCTCAAGGGCACCAGAAAGCTCTGTGACGAACGCCAAGCACTGTGTGCTGCAGCCCATGAGCTGAGCTGGCTCTGTCCAACATCAAGTAAAACAGATGTGGACCTGTGCTGCCCATGTCAGTCACTTGGGCTGGAAATGAAACTGGGGGGCAGGTAGGAGTTTGCTGGTTTCTTCATATATATATATATATACATTTTATTTTATTTCATTATTTTATTTTATTTATTTATTTATTTTTATTTATTTATTTATTTTTAAATTTTATTTCATTGAGACAGAGTCTCCCTATAGCCCCAGCTGGCCTGGAACTCACTCTGTAGACCAGGCTGACCTTGAACTCACAGAGATCCCCTGCCTCTGGTTCCTGAGTGCTAGGATTAAAGGCATGCACCACCATGCCCGGATTAAAGATGGTTCTTAGCCAACATGTGGGTGCTGGGAATTGAACCCAGGTCCTCTACAAGAGCAGTCGGCACTCTTAACCGCTGAGTCATCTCTCCAGCCCTGAGAAATACTTTTTTTTTAAAGAAGTTTCTTTTTTTTTTTTTTTGTATTTATTTTTTATGTGTATGAATGTACTGTCTGCATGTAGGTCTGTGCACCCGTGTTGGGCAATGCTTCGGAGGTCAGAAGAGGGCGCCAGATTCCCCTGGAACTGGAGTTCTCCTGGAATTGGAGTTACAGCCTCCATGTAGGTGCTGGGGATTGAACCCAGGTCCTCTGCAAGAGCAGTCAGTGCTCTTAACTGCTAGGCCATCTCTCCAGCCCCATAAAAGAGGTTTCATGCCGGGAGTAGTGGCGCATGCCTTTAATTCTAGCACTTGGGAGGTAGAGGCAGGTGGATCTCTGTGAGTTCAAGGCCAGCCTGTTCTACAGAGTGAGCTCCAGGACAGCTGGGGCTACAGGGAAACCATGTCTCAAAAACACCNTATGTTTTCTTTTTCAAGAATGTGTACAAGGTATGCCCCCTTTCAGCATTTCATGTAATTTGGCAGCATACAAAAGAAATGAATGCTATTAGTGAGCCGCTATCGCGGAGGGAGAGTAGCCTATCAGGGTACATCCCACGACTCTGGGAACTAACAGATCTTAACATCACAAAATGAATTACAAAGCTCCTCGAGGCCATTGCGTGAGATGTTACGACAGTGCCTTTAACTCCACGAGCACAGGGTTGTGGGTAAGAATACGCAGTGTGGCCTTCTCTGTGAGTTCAAAAAGGCCAGCCTGGTCTAAAAAAAAAAAAAAAAAAAAAAAAAAAAGGGAAAATAAAAAAAAAAAAATAAGAGAAAGAGGTATGAGCTATCTTTTATTATAGGAAGTAATCTATTTCATTGAGATACAGTAACGCCTTCTATATTGGACAGAGCATAATGCATAATTGTGTAATGATAAAGCTGTTTTTTGTGAGCATGCCACGAACTAGTGGGATATGGATTCCCCCCCCCCCATATCCCCTCACCACAAAGTTAGTAAAAGGGGAGAGGGATGGCCCAGAATCCCACCCACCCTTCAGAGATGACATGCACAGGCCTGAAAATCAGATATTTGTGTATCTTGACCTGGCAAGACAGCATTTCTGTACCTCTATTTCCAGAGCTGTAAGATGGGAAGAATACTGGGTTGTTTGATGACTTAAATGAAAGTGACTATAGCTGGGCATGGTGGCACCTGATAGTCTCAGTATTTGGGAGGTAGAATGAGAGGATCAAACTACAAGTTCAAGTCTATTGCATTAGCGTCTCTGTGAGTTCCAGTTAGCCCAAGGGGAACATAGTGAAAGTCCTGTCAGAATAATATCATAAGCCAGTAAACATGGGGCTGAAGAGATGGCGTCGGTATATGGTAGATTTTGCGTATGCATCCTCTTACAACAACGAGGCATTCAGTGCCAGCCTCAGGTGGGTAGCTCGTCTCTGGCTTCAGGGGATTCAGCACGTTAGCGTTCCTAGTTTGTTTACCTTCGACCTTCCTGAGATGGTGTTAGTATCTTTCTTATTGACCTCTTCTGACTTCCTTGGGCACTTGGACTCATAGGCACTACTCACACACAGACACACAACAGCGAGACCAGTAAGAACAATAATTGTTTTTCATGAAAATAAATTACTTGCAGAGTGAGTCCTTTTAACTGCCAGTGTTCAGGGGCAATCTGACACCACATCGTTTTCTCTATCATAGTTACCCCGAGGCAAAACTTGGTGACACACAGGGTAGCACCAGAGGATACATGCAGACAGTATTCAATAGACCTATAATAAAAAAAAAAAAAAAAAAAAAAAGGAATTTGCATTTTTGTGTTTCGTTTTCGGTCAGCACATATAATACTTTATAACCATTTTGGAATGATACAGAGAAAGATTAGCAGGCCCCGGTTGCGAAAAGGGATGATCACGCCTCAAAATTTCGTGAAAATGTTACAATAGAATTTTGAGCAAAAAAATAAGAATAGCCAATACCTCGAGGACGTTGAGGTGGCAGTAGGACATTGCCTTTAATTCATCCTAGCCTTTGGGAGGATAACAGTATGGGCAGTTAGATCTTTGTGAGTTCAATGGCAGCCTTGTCTACAAAGCAAATTCCAGAAAAGCTCAGACTACAGGGAAACCCTGTAAAAAAAAAAAAAAAAAAAAAAAAAAAAAAAAGAAAAATTAATAATAATAAATAAAACATTTTTTTTTTTTTTGCTTTTTGGTTTTGTTTTAGGTTTTTGTTTTTGATAATTTTATATAATTTGTTTTATTTTTTTAAAATTTTAAAGTGCTGAGTATATCTAGGAGAGAATATGGCAGCAGTGCTTGTATGTTACATGAGCACATTTATAAGTAAGGTACATAGCTATAATGTCTTCCCAACTCTCAGTATTCAGTTCCCCACGTCATCTCACAGTGGGCAGCCAATAGCAACAAGACTGCACCTGAAAATCTAATATCCAGGGAGATTTCTGATTGCCTCTTCTGGCTTGAAAGTACCGGAGGACTAGCCTGAACTGAAGCTAGATTTGACCATCAGACTCAGCTCGAAGTGGATGTGAATACTTCAGGGAAAGCTTCAGATAAGATGATTAATGAGGGCATGGAGAGGCTCGATGCATTGACCGAGTCTTGCCTGATGAAGAGGCCAGAATCTTTCATCCTCACAGAGAAGAGAGAAACTGGTCACTCATTGACGAGGGCTGGATGCACGTGTGAAATGAGATATACTTAGGGGGAAATACCGTTGTGAGAAGTTTTTAGGGGTTAAATGGGCGCCGAGGATCATCCAGTTAGAGATTATGGGTTGGTTTTTTTTTGGGCTGGTTTTTTTTTTAATAAGATTTTATTTTTATATGTATGAGTATTTTTCCTACATATATGTATGTGTAACTGTGCATTTCGTGGCCCTGTGGAGAGTGTCAGATTCTTGGAATGGAGGTATGGACAATGTTAGCACCTGTTGCTGGGAACCATAAACCTGGGTCCTCCTTAACCAGAGACTCAGCACAGCTTGCTTATTTAATTATGTCTATTGAGACAGGGTCTGCCATAGCCCAGGTGGTCTAGAACCTTCTACCTGATAGAAGCCAGACAGGCTGCCCTTGAACATCAACAGAAATCTTACTGCTACTGCCTCCTGAGTGCTGAGTCTGGGATTTAAAAAGGTGTGTTGACTACCCTCGAACCACGCACAGTGCTCGTAAACCCCAAACTCTCCAGACATCTCTCCAGCCTCAGGTATTATTATTATTATTATTTTTTACAAGTATCGTGTTCTCAAAACAGCGGTCCTCCAAGCTGAAAACTGAACCATCAGAGAGAACATTGCTTGGTTGTATTTACATCGTTTAACCTACTTTTTAAAGAATCTTTGCCGCGCTTTGGTTTTGAGAACTTGCATAAAAATGTGTCTTTAGCTGGACGTGTGATGGTATCAGTGAGCTTGTGAAGGAAGTGAGGATTACTGTGAGCCAGAATTTCAAGGCCAGCCTCATGGATTTAGCAAGATCCCTTCCACAAAAATTCCTGTTTTAAGCTGGGGGTATCGGTGGCTACATTTCCGGTGATAGAAGTAATCTATCTCGTATGAGATTGAGGCCCAGCCCTGGACTACATTTTAACAAAAAAAAAAGGGAAAAAACAAAAAAACATGAGCTGGAGACGAGATGGCTATGCAGCTAAATCAAGGAGCAGGGGCCCTGCTCTTGTAGGATACCAGGTTCAGTTCCTAGATCTACATGGCAGGCTAAAAACCATCCATAACGCTGAAGTTCCGGGATCGCCAAAGCTCCCTTTTGGCCTCCTCAGACTGCATGACACGGGCGCATTTACCAAACATGTAGATAGATTTAACTAAATACATGAACATAATAAATAACCAAAAAAAAAACATTTTAAAAAAATCTTATTTATTTAGTGTTGTTTGCGGAAAGGTCGCTCTGTAGACCAGGCTGGCCCTGAGGAATCACAGGGAGACTCACCTGCCTCTGCCCCCAAGTGCTGGGATTAAAGGTGTGTGCCACCATGCTCTCCCAAATTTTTTTTAGAAGCCTCAACAAAATCCTGTTCAACTTCTCAAGCCCAAAGTTTCTGAGTATCGAATCTGTCCTTTCCTCCCATCCACCAAGGCAGATGGATGAATATACAGCAAGGCATTTGTTAACTTTTCAACCAAACCCTGGCCTTAACTGAAGTCCCTTTTGTTTGTTTAAATGTGCAAAAATATAGACTGAGGCCAAAATTGTCTGAGTTCACACACTATCACATACTTCATATGTGAACTTGGGCAGGTTACTTTTCCTGTTTTAGGAAACACTTAGCCACCAGAACATTGAGTGAGTGATTCTCTTAGGAAAGGCTTGATGGTGATGCAGTGAAGACAGACAGTCTCAGCATAGCTGGCCTGGAATTCACCATGTAGATCAGGCTGGGGAGGCTCTCACAGAGACCCACCTCTCTCTGCCTTCCTGAATTTTTGGGATTAAAGGCGTGTGTGTGTGTGTGTGTGGTGTGTGTGTGTGTGTGTGTGTATGACGGGTCACGCCTGTAGCCATATACTGTCAATAGAAAGTCCAGTATATAGACCATGGTTGGCTTGATCTCCAAGAATCCACCTGGCTCTGCCTCCTGAGTGCTGAGATAAAGGATAGCCACATACCTCCAAAAGGTGTTTTTAATAAATATAAAAGAAAACATAAAAAAAAAAAAAAAAAAATAATTTTTAAAAAGATTTTTTTTTTTTTTTTGTGTGTGTGTGTGTGTGGTGGTGTTGCGCGTGTGTGTGTATATACACATAAATGTGAACACTCTCAGAGGCCTCTGGCCAGAGGCATCAGATCCGCCGGAGCTAGAGTTATATGTGGTCTGGTCCTCTGCATGAGCAGTGTATGCTCTTGATTCCTGACCCATCTCTAACAACACCTCTTCTGATTTTTTTTTATTTAAATGTATTTTTTTTTTTATTTTGTTTATATGTGTGATGTTGCTGTCATGTGAGTGATTTGTGTTTATGCCCTTGAGAGGACAGAAGAGGGCATCAGATCCCCATGAACTGGAGTTGCAGACAGTTGTTAGCTGCTATGTGGATGCTGCAATTTTATACGGCTGCAGTGCAGCCAGTGGTCTTAACTGCTGAGCCATCTCTTCTAGCCCCTTATTATTATTTTATTATTATTGTGTGTATGCGTGTGTGTTCATGCTCACTTGTGCATATACATACATATGCCACAACATAGTGGTACACATAGCAAATTGGAGGGCAACTTTGTGGAGTTGGCTCTCTCCCACCTTAATATGGAATCTAGGTATCAAACTCTGGTCACAGGCTTGCAGCAAATACCTTTGCCTGATGAACCATCTTGCCAGCTCCTTCATTTTTTTTTTTTTTATATAACTGGTATATATTTTGTAAAAATACATGTCTTCTGGCTCAGCTTGGCTCAAGGTTACAACCTCACTCTTCACACGATACCGAGCACTGACCCTGCCTCCCACCCCTCTGACCACTGTCCTGAGGGATGCCAAGCATGGCTAATGTGAAGGAAGTGACCTGGGGTTGGGTGACTGGCTTTGTATCCTAGCTTCAGTACACATCATCTGTGCAACCTCAAAGCTCCTCAACTTCTCCTGGCCTCAATTTCAACATCTGTGATATGGGAAGTCGTCCATCCTGCCTATCCAATGAGCATACTTTTTAGTCTTTGAGACAGGGTCCCCCTGTAGCCCCAGCCATCCTGGAACTCACTATGTATACCAGGCTGGCCTTGAACACAGAGATCTGCCTGCCTCTGCCTCCTGAGTCCAATGAGCATACTTAAAGGCTCGAATGAAGGGACTTAAGTCATGGTCCAGCCTTTGGTCAGTGCTGACATTTCCCAGGATCCTTTGCCCTGTCCCAGTAAAGCTGCTGTTCCTTGCCTTCCAGGTCCAGTTTGGCCATGCCGGAGCTTGTGCCAACCAGGCTTCTGAAACCGCAGTAGCCAAGAACCAGGCCTTGAAGGAGGCAGGGGTATTTGTGCCCCGAAGCTTTGATGAGCTTGGAGAAATCATTCAGTAAGGAGTGGAGGGACATGGTCTTCCCACCCTTTCCAGACCCTTCCTGAGCACAGTAGCCCTCCAGCACAGGGGTGTCCACATACAGCACAGGGGTGTCCACATACTCCTTGTTCAGGCTCTAATGCATTATATATCTCCCTATAGGCCCAGCTGGCTTGGAACTCACCATGTAGACCAGGCTGGCTTTGTCTCACAGAGATCTGCCTGCCTCTGCTCCTGGGTGCTTAGATTAAAGGTGTGCACCTCTATGCCTCGCCTTGGCATTTGTTTTAATTTGGTTGCAAAAGCAGCAGGTCCAGGCAATCAGGCTGGTGTTAGAATCATTTGGTCTACGAGCCCAACCTCCTTGGCTCCTGTGCTCATGGTTAGTAGCATAAACAAGACATTATCCTCTGATTGAAAAGAGTTACTGCAGCTGGGCATGTTGGCACATGCTTTAATCTTAGCATTTGGGAGGCAGAGGCAGGCAGGTCTTTTGAGTTCAAGGCCAGCCTGGTCTACAGAGTGAGTTCAGGACAGCTGGGGCTACAGGGAAACCCTGTCTCGAAAAGACAAAAAAAGAAAAAAGAGTTACTGGATGTTTCTTTGTTCTCTCACCTCCTGAACCTGACAATGCTTATCTGGGCCACAGCTTATTTTCATTTAATTCTTGGGATCCAGCTAGTAAAAGCTGGTCACTGACAGCTGAAGGAGCCTTTAGTTCTTGAGGCAGAGCCTAAAATAATAATATCCACATGAACAATAACATCTTCCTTGCCCATCCTCTCAGGTCTGTGTATGAAGATCTTGTTGCCAAAGGAGCCATTGTGCCTGCTCAGGAAGTTCCGCCTCCAACGGTGCCCATGGACTACTCCTGGGCCAGGGTAGGTGCTGTGGGTGACCTAGCAGTACAGGCAAGGGAAGCTTGGGGGACTGAGGTGTGTTGATTTGCTTTGAACTCCTAGAAACCAAATCTCCTTCCAACTAGTTAGAGCAGCCATGGAGTCATTGGTCAGGATCCTCAAGGGCACCAGAAAGCTCTGTGACGAACGCCAAGCACTGTGTGCTGCAGCCCATGAGCTGAGCTGGCTCTGTCCAACATCAAGTAAAACAGATGTGGACCTGTGCTGCCCATGTCAGTCACTTGGGCTGGAAATGAAACTGGGGGGCAGGTAGGAGTTTGCTGGTTTCTTCATAATATATATATATACATTTTATTTTATTTCATTATTTTATTTTATTTATTTATTTATTTTTATTTATTTATTTATTTTTAAATTTTTATTTCATTGAGACAGAGTCTCCCTATAGCCCCCAGCTGGCCTGGAACTCACTCTGTAGACCAGGCTGACCTTGAACTCACAGAGATCCCCTGCCTCTGGTTCCTGAGTGCTAGGATTAAAGGCATGCACCACCAGGCCCGGATTAAGATGGTTCTTAGCCAACATGTGGGTGCTGGGAATTGAACCCAGGTCCTCTCACAAGAGCAGTCGGCACTCTTAACCGCTGAGTCATCTCTCCAGCCTGAGAAATACTTTTTTTTTAAAGAAGTTTCTTTTTTTTTTTTTTTGTATTTATTTTTTATGTGTATGAATGTACTGTCTGCATGTAAGTCTGTGCACCCGTGTTGTGCAATGCTGCGGAGGTCAGAAGAGGGCGCCAGATTCCCCTGGAACTGGAGTTCTCCTGGAATTGGAGTTACAGACGGTTCTTAGCCGCCATGTAGGTGCTGGGGATCGAACCCAGGTCCTCTGCAAGAGCAGTCAGCGCTCTTAACCGCTAGGCCATCTCTCCGGCCCTGAGAAATACTTTCATATAACACATAAGGAATATATATATAAGAATTTTATTTACATCATGTTTATCATAGGACATTATCAGTGCATAATGAGGTAACATAGCAGTTAAAAGGCGTCTCCAGATTCATGCATGTAGAGACATTAATTAAGAGACATTAATAGAACTCAGATTCATTGACTAAAGGGAATATTATGGACAGCCAATATATTTTTAGTGATTATGAAAAACATACAGAACTTGGGGCTGGAGAGATGGCCTAGCGGTTAAGAGCGCCGACCGCTCTTGCAGAGGACCCGGGTTCGATCCCCAGCACCCACATGGCAGCCGAGAGCCATCTGAAACTCCAATTCCAGGAGAACTCCAGTTCCAGGGGAGTCCAACACCCTCTTCTGACCTCCGCGGCATTGCATGACACGGGTGCACAAACCTGCATGCAGACAGTACATTCATACACATATAAAATTAAATAAATAAATAAATAAATAATAAATAAAAATAAATAAATAATAAATAAATAAATAATAAAATATGTCTGGGGATGGTGGTTCATGCCTTCAATCCAAGTGACTCAGGAGGCAGAAACAAGCCAATCTCTGAGTTTGAGGCCATCCTGAAAGACAAAAAGACCTTTCCACTTTTTTTCCTGAGAAGAGTTTACCTGGAAATTGTTGCTTGGCCCTTAGACTAACCAAGACGTTACTGGCACACTTTAGTTTTGAGAGCCCAGATACTAGGCTGTCTTAAAAAATATTTCTGATGATCACTGTAGCCCCATGTCTCTCTCCCTGTGTCTGCTCAGGAGCTGGGTTTGATCCGAAAGCCTGCCTCGTTCATGACCAGCATCTGTGATGAGCGGGGACAGGAGCTCATCTATGCAGGTATGCCCATCACCGAGGTCTTCAAGGAAGAGATGGGCATTGGTGGTGTCCTCGGTCTCCTGTGGTTCCAGAAAAGGTGAGTCATGGAGGTAATGGGTGGTAGAGCACTGGGCACAGAGTCCCTGCCCTTCCCCTGACATAGGAGTGGAAGAGCAGACTTGAAAAAGAGTGTGTCTAGCCTCGGCCATATGGCCACAGGCCAACTGAAAGGACAGGGAGCACGGAAAGGCCACTGTGAACCACGAGAGGGAAAGCAGTGACCTCATTAGAGGTCTGGGAGTAGCTCCTTCCCCGGGGAGCTTTTAAAGAAATAGGACAGTAACAGCAGACTTCTCTGGGTGAATGGGAGAGGTCTGGGCAGAAGTTAGCTTTAACAGTGGGCATAGAAGTGGGTATTATTGGGAGTCTAGAGAGATGGCCTAGCGGTTGGGAGCACGGACTGCTCTTGCAGAGGACCTGGGTGGTCCCCAGCACCCACATGGTGGCTGAGAACCGTCTTTAACTCCAGTTCCAGGGGAGTCCAGCGCCCTCTTCTGACCTCCATGGCATTGCACACGACACGTGTGCACAGACCTGCATGCAGACAATACATTCATACACATTAAAAATGGATAAAAAAAAAAAAGTGGGTATTATCTCTTGGCCAATTTGTGTCATCAGCCTGAATTTTAGAAGACACTGGTTTTTCCATCACTCCTAAATCACTCCTAAGGTTAGTCTTCACCCAAACTGACAGATGGGCAAGGAAGCCAGTGTGTGATTACACAGCACTGGACAGCACAGCACAGCCAAAGCCTTGGAATCTGCTGAGTGGATCCTGCAGAGGTGGATCTGCTTGTGCTCCAGGCCCTTCCTGGACAAAGTGCATACGGTGTAGTGTTTGAGCATGCTTCTCTGTCTGCTTTGGCCTCCCCAGTCTCCAGACTTCACTTCTGATTGAATATTGTAGGAGGTGTTGAGCGCCTCCCCTCTGTCCAGCAGGCATATGGAGGAACATAGGCACAAGTACAAACCAGTCCTGTTTCAGAAGCTCACGCTTACCATCGGGCTTCTTAAAGTTTTCAGCAGGTTGTCCCTTTTACCCAAGAAGTTTTTGTGTTAGTCCAGGTATATCAGTCTACAAAAAAATAAGTGTATAGGGGGCTGGAGAGATGGCCTAGTGGTTAAGAGCTCCCACCGCTCTTACAGAGGACCCGGGTTCGATCCCCAGCACCCACATGGCGGCTGAGAACTGTCTGAAACTCCAGTTCTAGGAGAACTCCAGTTCCAGGGGAATCCAACACCCTCTTCTGACTCCTTGGCATTGCACGACACGGGTGCACAAACCTACATGCATATAGTACATTCCTACACATAAAGAAATAAATTTAAAATAAAAATAAAAAAAATAAAAAAAATAGGTGTATAAATCAAACATTTACAGATGATGAATCATGGATTTGTTATAGATAGTTGTGTTATATGTATAGTTTTACCATTTATTAAAGATGAAAGCACGTCACTGGCACCTACTTAGGGACGGACAGTGCTACGCTGTTAGCTGAGGACAATATCTGGATGAGTCGTTTCTCTTTGTCTCCACAGCTCTGCCACATTTCTTGTCTTGAGAATGAGTCCTTGTCTCCACAGCTCTGCCACATTTCTTCCTTGAGAATGAGGGTATTTCAAAGATTTTGGATCTGGGCTTAGGAACCAAGAGCAAAAGGGAGTGCAGTAAAAAGATATATCTGGACCATTAATTCATCCAAACACCCCACTTTACAGATGAAGAATTTTGGATTCATTTTGCAAGTTTCAGAAATGGACTGAAATTAATTTCCAATCTTTGAAGAAAGGTTTTCTCTGAGTATTTGGTTGGATTTAACAGACCTCCATAAAACAGACTAAGTGTTTCCATAAAAGAAAGAAAAAGGAAAAATAATAGGAAAGCAAATTTGTAGACTGACGAGATGAGTGTGCTTGTTTATTTTTACATAAAGAACTAAATCTTGGGCTGGGGAGATAGCTCAGTGAATAGGAACACTTGCTGTATAAGCAAAAGGACCTGAGTTCAAATCCTAGCTGGGCCTGACTACAAGTCCCTGTAACTCCATCACTGGGGAAGTGAGCTTACTGGCCAGCCAGTCTGTCTGGAGTAGTGAGCTTCAGCTTCAGTGAGAGACTCTGTCTCACAAAACATGGTGGAGAGTAGTAGAGGAAGACACACTGACCCTATATACACTCAAAAGAATCGAGGCTGGAGAGATGGCTCAGTGGTTAAGAATGTCAACTGTTCTTGCAGAGGACCCAGGTTCAGTTCCCAGCACCCACATGGCAGCTGAAAACTGTCTTTAACCCCAGGTCCAGGGGAATCTGACGCCCTCTTCTGACCTCTGCGGCATTGCACAACACGGGTGCACCTACATGCAGAGAGTACACTCATACACATTAAAAACAAGAACAAGGGGACTGGAGAGATGGCCTAGCAGTTAAGAGCACCGACTGCTCTTACAGAGGACCCGGGTTCGATCTCCAGCACCCACATGGCGGCTGAGAACCGTCTGAAACTCCAATTCCAGGAGAACTCCAGCTCCAGGGGAATCCGACACCCTCTTCTGACCTCCGCGGCATTGCACGACACGGGTGCACAGACTTGCATTCAGGCAGTACATTCATACACATACAGAAATAAATAAAATTAATTAAAAAAAATTAAAAAAAAACAAGAACAAAAAAATAATTAAGCTAATTAAGGGTAAATATTTGAGAACGCACAGGTCACAGAGAATCTTTAATGTTTTCAGAGTTGATCAACATAAAATCTTATGTTTGTCAATACTGAGAATACTGCTTCACATAAATTAGTAGTACCAAATAACCAAAGGACATTTAGAACTGTTTCACAAGTTACTGGAAATTCTCTCTCTTTTTTTCTTTTTTTGGTCTTTTTGAGACAAGGTCTCCCTGTAGCCCCAGCTGTCCTGGAACTCACTCTGTAGACCAGGCTGTCCTTGAATCACAAAGATCCACCTGCCTCTGCCTCCCAAGTGCTGGGATTAAAGGTGTATGCCACCATGCCTGGGTGGAAATTCTGTCTTAATTACAAGCCAAAGTTCATTTAACAAAAAACTTTATGAAGCTCAAATGGCAATATTTAAAATCAGATATTTTGAGGGGCTGGAGAGATGGCTCAGCAGTTAAGAGCGCCAACTGCTCTTGCAGAGGATCTGGGTTCAATTCCCAGCACCCACATGGTGGCTAAGAACCGTCTTTAACTCCAGTTCCAGGGGAATCCAACGCTCTCTTCTGACCTCTGAGGCATTGCGCAACACAGGTGCACCAACCTACATGCAGACAGTACACTCATACACATAAAAATAACAAAAAAAAATTTTAAATCAGACATTTTGAGACTGGGGAGATGGCTCAGTGGTTAAGAGCACATACTGCTCTTGCAGAGAACCCAGCACCCACATTAGATGGCTTACAACCAGCCACTATAATTGCAGCTCCAAGGGATCTGAAGGCCAGGCCCCGCACTGGTGTGCACATAACTCCCCACCAGGACAAAAAATCAGTCAATCAGATGGTCCTCCTCCTCCTGACACTTTTAAAAGCAATATTTGAGGGGCTAGAGAGATGGCTCAGTGGTTAAGAGCAGTGGCTGTTGCAGAGCACCCGGGTTCATGGCCCAGCCCCCGCATGGCTACTAACAACCTTCTGTAACTCCAGATCCAGGGGGTCCAAAGCCCTCCTCTGACCTCTTTGTGTATCATGCAATACTGATGCACTTACATACATGAAGGTATTAACATTGATATAAATAAAGTAAAAAATAAAATTTAAAAAAGAAAGACAAATCAGTTTGTAGTAATTCCAGAGCTGCTCAGGAATCTGAAGGTTTTGGGTTGGAAGGTAGCTCTCCTGAATTTGAGTGTTCAGGAATGTGGGAGAAAGGAGTGTGTCCTTGTCACCTTAGCTCCCAGCCTTTGTCCTGACTCCTTTCCCTGTGCCACTGTACACCTTTCTCTAGGTTACCCAAGTATTCCTGCCAGTTTATTGAGATGTGTCTGATGGTGACAGCGGATCATGGACCAGCCGTCTCCGGGGCCCATAACACCATCATCTGTGCTCGGGCTGGAAAGGACCTGGTCTCCAGCCTCACGTCAGGGCTGCTCACTATTGTAAGTGTGGCCTCCTGGGAAGTGACAGTAGGGACACTGGGCTTTGGCATCCTGCTGCCTGACTGCAGCAGACTCCTAGGAGCCCCTAGGTGTAAAGCACAGGCACCATATAGTTTGGGTCATCCTGGGTTAATTTGCAGATCTAGAAAAACCATCACAGCTCATCATGGGCTTGTTTCTTTTACAGGGGGATCGATTTGGGGGGGCCTTGGATGCAGCAGCCAAGGTGTTCAGTAAAGCCTTTGACAGCGGCATTATCCCCATGGAATTTGTGAACAAGATGAAGAAGGAAGGAAAACTGATCATGGGCATTGGCCACCGAGTGAAATCGGTAAATGGATGCTCACCATAAGAGGGGAGACCTCGCAATGATGGGTACCGATGAGAGATTGTTGATGCAGTTAGAAACACTGACACTAGGGGCTGGAGAGATGGCCTAGCAGTTAAGAGCGACAACCGCTCTTACAGAGGACCTGGGTTTGATCCCCAGCACCCACATGGCGGCTGAGAACCGTCTGAAACTCCAATTCCAGGAGAACTCCAGTTCCAGGGGAATCCGACGCCCTCTTCTGACCTCCGCACGACACGGGTGCACAAACCTACATGCAGACAGTGCATTCATACACATACAGAAATAAATAAATAAATAAATAAATAAATAAATAAATAAATAAATAGAAACACTGACACTCATGACGCACAGTATGCAGAGCTTGGGCACATAGACAGGTGCCAAACAGAAGATGGCTAGCTTTCCTTAGTCATAATACAGATTGCCCTAAGAGCATTCAGTTAGCTTTCCAAGTAACCTTTATAGGAGAAAGAACTGAGATTAGGGTGAAGGAGACACATCTGTTACTTTGCACCAGACTCTACCTAATGCTTCACAGGTCTCGGCTGTGACAGACCAGGCTCATCTTCTGCTCATTCTGCATCTGCCGTGGGTTGGCCACAGCTCTGCTGTCGTCTGTGCTGGGCAACACTGGTCCTGCTGTGTTCATCTCTCGTCAGAGGGAACCCCAATGGCGCACTGTGAGGGGTCTCTGTGCTGACCTCTCGTCAGAGGGGACCCCAATGGCGCACTGTGAGGGGTCTCTGTGCTGATCTCTCGTCAGAGGGGACCCCAATGGCGCACTGTGAGGGGTCTCTGTGCTGACCTCTCTTCAGAGGGGACCCCAGTGGCGCACTGTGAGGGGTCTCTGTGCTGATCTCTTGTCAGAGGGGACCCCAATGGCGCACTGTGAGGGGTCTCTGTGCTGACCTCTCGTCAAAGGGGACCCCAGTGGCACACTGTGAGGGGTCTCTGTGCTGACCTCTCATCAGAGGGGACCCCAGTAGCACACTGTGAGGGGTCTCTGCTGACCTTTCGTCAGAGGGGACCCCAATGGCGCACTATGAGGGGTCTCTGCTGACCTCTCGTCAGAGGGGACCCCAGTGGCACACTGTGAGGGGTCTCTGTGCTGATCTCTCGTCAGAGGGGACCCCAATGGCGCACTGTGAGGGGTCTCTGTGCTGACCTCTCGTCAGAGGGGACCCCAATGGCACACTGTGAGGGGTCTTTGCCGATCTCTCGTCAGAGGGGACCCCAGTGGCACACTGTGAGGGGTCTCTGTGCTGACCTCTCATCAGAGGGGACCCCAGTGGCACACTGTGAGGGGTCTCTGTGCTGACCTCTCGTCAGAGGGGACCCCAATGGCACACTGTGAGGGGTCTCTTAAAACTCTCCTGCCGAGTTACTGCTTCACTTGCCCTTATTTTTTTTTTTAGCTTTATTTATTTATTTATTTATTTATTTATTTATTTATTGTGTGTGCATATACAAGTGTATGCTACTGCATGTATGGAGGTCTGAAGACAGCCTGTAGGGTCAGTTTTATTCTTCCACCAAGTGGGTCCCAGGGTTGGAACTCAGGTTTTCAGGCTTGGCAGCAAGTGCCTTAATTCTCTGAGCCATTGCTTTGGCCTCTCACTCATCACATTTCCTGGGCCAAAGCAAGTCAGATGGTTACACTTCTTGGTGCAGAAGAATGGCAATATTAGGGCAAGCCCAGTTGGGATAGTTCCATGGGGAAAGACAGTTTTTTATTTTTATTTACTTATTCTTTGGCCTTTTTGGGACAGGGTCTCCCTGTAGCCCCAGCTATCCTGGAACTCACTCTGTAGACCAAGCTGGCCTTGAACTCACAAAGATCCGCCTGCCTCTGCCTCCCAAGTGCTAGGATTAAAGGCGTGCACCACCACGCCCGGCTTTTTTAGGTCTTTTCAATACAGGGTCCCGGTGTAGCCCCAGCTCTCCTGGAACTCACTATGTAGACCAGAATGGCCTTAAACTCACAGAGATAGGTCTGCCTCTGCCCCCAAGTGCTGGGATTAAAGGCATGTCCCACCGTGCCCAGCAATAATACATTTTTTTAAATTAATGAATTAATTTATTTTTGGGTCTTTTTGAGACAGGGTCTCCCTGTAGCCCCAGCTGACCTGGAATTTTATTTATTTTTGTATGTGTATGAATGTACTGTCTGCCTGATGTTAGACCTACATGGTATGAATGGGCCAGGTGCCTGTGCTAGTTCCAGGGTAAGACATGTACAGCTCTGTGTACTTATGACATGAGTACAAATGATCTCCCTGGGCTACCATGTCTAAGTGGGTTTTTCCATAACTTTGGATCTTTTTTAGATAAACAACCCAGATATGCGAGTGCAGATCCTCAAAGACTTCGTCAAGCAGCACTTCCCTGCCACCCCACTGCTTGATTACGCCCTGGAAGTAGAGAAGATTACCACCTCAAAGGTACCACAGGAAGACCCCTGCTCACATTCTGGGATGGATTTCTTCTAGGACATGGGAGGCAATCTGATTCGATAGCTAAAAGAAAACTTCGTTGGGTTGGGGGAAGGTGTTATTTTGTTGAGACAGGGCTTACAGGATGGTTTTGAAATCACTGTAGTCAAGGATGACCTTCATCTCCCATCCCCTGCTCCAATGGAAATTTTTATTTATTTACTTATATATTTTATTATTTGGGTCTTTTTGTGACAGGGTCTCCCTGTAGCCCCAGCTGGCCTGGAACTCCCTATGTAGACCAGGCTGGCCTTGAACTCACAGAGATCTGCCTGTCTCTGCCTCCCTAGTGTGTATGCCAACCATACTCATTTGAAATGGTATGAAGAGTCATAGTAACTATGTTAGGTAGCTTTACATTGCTGTGACGTTTATCTGACAGAAACAACTTAAAGGGGGAGGGATTTACTTTGTTCAGTGGCAAGAAGTTTCAGCCTGATGGCAGGGATGGTACAGCAGGACAGAGCAGCTCACATCATCACCCATGATGGCTGGGAAGCAGAGAGATGCCTGTTCTAGCCAACCCTCCTTTTCTCCCTTCTGCCTGGACTCCCAGCCCCAGGGTGGTGCTCCCATTCAGAGCAGGTCTTCTCCCCTTAGTTAATCCCCTGTGGAAAGCTCTCACCGATATACTCAGAGGTGAGTGCTGCTATCTCCTAGGAGCTTCTCTGGCCAATCAAGTTTACAAAGTAATAGGAGTAGTAATAGTGGGAAAATTGGGGAGGGGGGGAGAAAGAGAGAGAGAGAGACTGAAATTTTTGCCTTCCCAGAAGCCAAATCTTATCCTGAATGTGGATGGTTTCATTGGTGTTGCATTTGTGGACATGCTTAGGAACTGCGGCTCCTTTACCAGGTGAGCATTGTGCCCTTCTCTTGATTCTGCAGTCATTCATTGTTGTTGCTGTTTCCTCCCAACTATAAGAGGATATAGATAGTATGGAAGAATAGAAAGCAAAAACTACAGCACACCTCTTTTCCACTTTGAAACTCTAGAGCTCCTGGGCAGCAGTGCTGTGTGTTGGGAGGAAGGTGGAATGACTCATTTTAAAACTACAAGTTGGCTGGGCGTGGTGGCACACGCCTTTAATCCTAGCACTTGGGAGGCAGAGGCGGGCGGATCTTTGTGAGTTCAAGGCCAGCCTGGTCTACAGAGTGAGTTCCAGGACAGCTGGGACTACAGGGAGACCCTGTCTCGAAAAGACCAAAAAAAAACAAAACTACAAGTTGTCAACCGGGCATGGTGGTGCATGCCTTTAATCCTAGCACTTGGGAGGCAGAGGCAGGCAGATCTCTGTGAGTTCAAGGCCAGCCTGGTCTACAGAGTGAGTTCCAGGCCAACTGGGACTAAAGGGAGACCCTGTCTCAAAAAGACAAAAAAAAAAAAGTTAAAAAAAAAAATTCAAGTTGTCTGTGTGTTATAGGGAGGAAGCTGATGAATATGTTGACATTGGAGCCCTCAACGGCATCTTTGTGCTTGGAAGGAGTATGGGCTTTATTGGTGAGTTGGCTGTTGTTTTAAGGTGATTTTGTTGTTGCTGTTTTCTTTTCTGATACTCCACAATTTTCTTTTTTATTTATCTTTTTTATTATTTTTTTTTTTTGATACTCCACAATTTTCTAATCCTACTCTATTTCCTTGTGTGAAAAGTTTCCACCACAGATGTCACCTTTTGTAATCCTTATGGTGTGTGTGCGCAATAGCATATGTGCAGAGGGCTCAGTCATTTATATATATTTTTATTTTATGTGTATGAATATTTTGCTGCATGTATGTAAGTGCATCGATGTCATACAGTGCCCATGGAGGTCAGAAGAAGGCATCAGATCCTCCTGGAACTAGAGTTGGGGTGGTTGTTAGCTACCATGTGGGTGCTGGGAACCAAACCCAGGTCCTTTGCAAGAGCAGCCAGTGAGTGCTCTTAACCAAGGAGCCATCTCTCCAGCCTTGAATTGTCTGAATTGTCATTCTTTTTTTTTTTTTTAATTTTATTTATTTCTGTATGTGTATGAATGTACTGTCTGCATGCAAGTTTGTGCACCCGTGTTGTGCAATGCCGCGGAGGTCAGAAGACGGTCTCGGATTCCCCTGGGCCATCTCTCCAGCCCCTGAATTGTCATTCTTAATCTTTAACTTTCCCTTTTGTCTTTACCTGTATTATTCTTGGGGAATAATTTCCTAAATTATTTATTTATATAAATATATATTATATATAATATATTTATAATTTATAATTTATTATAATATATATTAAAATTATAATATTATAATATATAATTTATATAATTATATTATATATATATAAATTATATAATAATTTACCTAAATTATTCTTGGGAATAATTTCCATTGCTATCTTAGAAATGTAGAATTAAATCTAAATCTGATTATTCTACCTATAGAATGGATCTGGATTTACTGCCTTATGGCTTTGGGCCGTGTGTGTGTGTGTGTGTGTGTGTGTGTGTGTGTTAATCCAGGGAGGACTTCATGCTTATTAGGCAAGCGCCCTTCCACAGAGCTACCGCCCTGGCGTATATCAGGACAGTTCCCCTCTTTATCCNTGGTTAGCTACCATGTGGGTGCTGGGAACCAAACCCAGGTCCTTGAAGAGCAGCCGTGAGTGCTTTTAACCAAGGAGCCATCTCTCCAGCCTTGAATTGTCTGAATTGTCATTTCTTTTTTTTTTTTTTTATTTTATTTATTTCTGTATGTTATGAATGTACTGTCTGCATGCAGTTTGTGCACCCGTGTTGTGCAATGCCGCGGAGGTCAGAAGACGGTCTCGGATTCCCCTGGGCCATCTCTCCAGCCCCTGAATTGCATTTTAATCTTTAACTTTCCCTTTGTCTTTACCTGTATTATTCTTGGGAATAATTTCCTAATTATTATTTATATAAATATATATTATTATATATATTATAATTATAATATATTATATAATATATATAATTATTATATATAATATATAATTTATATAATATATATTATATATTATAAAATTATATATATTTCTAAATTATTCTTGGGAATAATTTCCATTGCTATCTTAGAAATGTAGAATTAAATCTAAATCTGATTATTCTACCTATAGAATGGATCTGGATTTACTGCCTTATGGCTTTGGGCCGTGTGTGTGTGTGTGTGTGTGTGTGTGTGTGTGTGTAATCCAGGGAGGACTTCATGCTTATTAGGCAAGCGCCCTTCCACAGAGCTACCGCCCTGGCGTATATCAGGACAGTTCCCCTCTTTATCCTTCACTATGCTTAGGAAACTAACAAAAAAGGTACACTCCTCATTTTAGGGCACTATCTTGATCAGAAGAGGCTGAAACAGGGGCTGTATCGCCATCCCTGGGATGATATTTCCTATGTTCTTCCGGAACACATGAGCATGTAAGTGAACCAGGAGCCCTACTGCAGAAGAGGGAAGCCGAGAACTTCTTGCCAGGTGCTGGTGTGTAGACAGCTGGCGGTGCAGTGCACTGTGGGGATGGACCTGGAAGCCAAGTAGCCATTGATGAAGGAGGACCAGCACTCGTTCAGTCCACACAAAGAAGCTTAGTGTTGTTTTTTTTTATAAGCATAGAAATAAGAAATCAAGCCAATACTTGTGACATTTGCTCTTCTTCCTTGTAGGGTGTATGATGTTGCTTTCTTTTTCTAATTAGTTAAATGTTTTTCCCCTGGAGGAAGGGACTGAAACTTCAGGATACTATCCGTTTAAAAGGACCATTGCATCTGGTTTTTCCAATTCCCTTTTGTCCTCTCATACCACATGAAGAACATTATATTAATCTTATTTTTAAGGATCTTTTTTCTATGTTCTGTGTTAAGGATTTATTTAGTATCCCACTGAAATGTTCTGTGTTACAGATCAATGTCTACTTATGTCAGGGGAGGGGGATGGGACCATTGCATCCTTAGCCATTGTCACACAAACCTGGAGTAAGTAGTAAC
Source organism: Rhizomys pruinosus (assembly GCA_009823505.1). Taxonomy (NCBI): domain Eukaryota; kingdom Metazoa; phylum Chordata; class Mammalia; order Rodentia; family Spalacidae; genus Rhizomys; species Rhizomys pruinosus. The sequence goes on from VZQC01013847.1 coordinate 720,540, forward strand.
TTAAAATGTAAAGTTGTAACATACATGTGTCTAAAATGGAAATGCAAAGCAAAAAGCTGTGAACTGTTTTGTGTCTTATGTGCTCTGTATTTATGCAGCTGACTTGTCTGTTACTAAAATGTGGGTCCAAAGACTCATCTCTAGTTATTTTGCATCTATAACCCACAAAGATTTTGGGCAGCTGCCACCTCCGTCTCTTCTCTGTATTATCATGTCTGATTTAAATAAAGTATATAATAACAATGAAGTCATACTGCCATTTCAGGTCATCCATATCTTCTGTATGCCTTTGAGGGTTTTTGTTTTGTTTGTTTCGTTTTGCCTTTTCGAGACAGGGTCTCCCTGCAGCCCCAGCTATCCTGGAACTCCCTATGTAGAACAGGCTGGCCTTGAATTCACAGAGATCCGCCTGCCTCTGCTTCCTGAGTGCTGGGATTAAAGGCATGTGCCACCATGTCCAGCAAGAAGTGAAGGAGTATTTTTAAATACTGGAAGAAAACTGGGTGTGGTGGTGCATGCCTTTAATCCCAACCTTCAGGAGGCAAGGGCAGGGAGATCTCTGTGATTAACGCCAGCCCCGTCTGCTATATATATATATATATATATATATATCATATATATATATCTTTCTATAGGGAGAAATGGCTCCATGCTTGTATAGTCACTTTTCTGTCTGTGATAAAAACACGCATGACCAAGGAACTTATAAAAGGAAGAGTTTATTTGGACTTACAGATTGAACGGTTCCAGGGAATTAGAGTCCATTGTGGGGGGAGGCAGGGCGGCTGAAGACAGGAGCAGCAAACCGAGGGTCACATCTCACAAGAGCACAGGAAGCAGAGAAAGCGGCTGGAGACCACAAGGCTTGTTAAACTCCCACAGCACTGCCCCCAGTGACATACCTCCCCCAGCATGGCCACAAACCTTCTAACACCTCTCAAAACAGCCACCAACGAAGACAAATGTCTGAATACTTACGATGGGGGAAACTCATTAACATGTAAGACTGATCTCACAGGGACGAATCATTACGAACTATCAGTGGGGCGCACAGTGCTTGACCACCAGGGGAACGTGATGCTCTGTCTTCTGTGGGCACCTGCACGCACATGCACAGCCACACATACATTTTTAAAAGAAGTCTTAAAAATGAAAAATATACTCCTAAACTGTTCCTCCCCTTTTCTCAGTGAATGGCAACCAAGGTTTTCCCATGGAACTGCCCCTGATCTGTCCATTGTGCTCTACTCGCTGGGCCCTTATCCTTTTTTTTTTTTTTTTTTTCTTTTTTGAGACAGGGTCCTCCCTATAGTCCCCAGCTGTCCTGGAACTCACATCTGTAGACCAGGCTGGCCTTGAACTCACAAAGATCCCATGCCTCTGCCCCCGAGTGCTAGGATTAAAGGCGTGCGCCACCATGCCCAGCCCTTTTTTCTTTTTTGTCCCCATACTATCTAGTCTCCATATAGGCACACAATGATACTTTAAAAATATCCTATTTAAGTGTGGCGCACGCTTTAATCCTAGCACTTGGAGGCAGAGGCAGGCGGATCTTTTGAGTTCAAGCCAACCTGGTCTACAGAGTGAATTCCAGAACAGCTGGGGCTACAGGGAGACCCTGTCTCGAAAAGACAAAAAATAAAATAATAAATAAAATATTCTATTTATTATTTTCGTTCTATGTATATTAGTGTATTGCCTGCATGATATATATATATATATAGTAAAGTGTACCCATGTCATGTAATGCTCATGGAGGTTCCAGAAGATGATTGCCCTGGACCTGGTCGTATGGACAGTTGTTAGCAGCCGTTTGGGGTGCTGGGAATCTAAACCTAGGTCCTCTGCAAGAGCAGTCAGTGCTCTTAACCACTGAGCCAGTCTCTCTAGCCCACCAGTGATACTTTAAAAAAATCAAGTTGAGGGGCTGGGAGAGATGGCCTAGCAGATTAAGAGCGCCGACGCTCTTGCAGAGGACCCAGGTTTCGATCCCCAGCACCACATGGTGGCCAAACCTCTGAAACTCCAATTCCATAGAGAACTCCAGTCCAGGGGAATCCGACACCCTCTTCTGACCTCCGCGGCATCGCACGACTGGTGCCAAATTGCATGCAGACAGTACATTCATACACATACAAAAATAATAAAATTAATAAAAAAAATTTTTTTTAAAAGTTGAAGGTTGGCAAGATGGCTCACTGAGTAAGGGTGCTTGCCACCAAGCCCACTGCCCAAGTTTGATCTCTAGGACTCACGTGGTGGAAGAAGAAAACTGACTTCCACAGGCACACCAGGGTCCTTACACATCTACACACCTACATATGTACACACAAATCAATGTAAAAAGTAAAATCAAATTAAGCTACTCCTTAAAGTCCAAAAGTGGCTGTTATTCATTTTTATCTAGTACATATGAGATAGTAATTATGCAGCAAACATTTGATTCAGCATTACTTCATTTAATCCTAGAATCTTACAAAATCGGCAATATTTGTTGTGGTACACGCCTTTAATCCCAGCACTAGGGAGGCAAAGGCAGGAGGATCTCTGAGCTCAAGGCCAGCCTGGTCTACAGAGTGAGTTCCAGGACAGCTGGGGGGCTACAGGGAAACCCTGTCTCAAAAAGACAAAAAAAAATTTTTTTTTTCTTTCTGTGAGTCAGAAAGATGGCTGCTTGACTATCTGAGTTGGATTCCCCAGACCTCACGTGGTGGGAGGAGAGAGACTCCACACAAGTCACTGTGACAGGAGTGCACACACAAATGAACGAATTAATTCTAGGGGTTGGGAGCTGAGAAGATAGCTCAGCAGTAAAGGTGCCTTCCACTAAGCCTGATAACCAGAGTTCCATCCTCTGAAAAAAACCCACACGGTGGAAGGAGAGAAACTTCCTCAAATTGTCCTCCGACATCCACATCAAGTAATAAAAGTTGTTTTCCCAGCTGGGCGTGGTGGCGCACGCCTTTAATCCTAGGCACTTGGGAGGCAGGCAGGCGGATCTTTGTGAGTTCGAGGCCAGCCTGGTCTACAGAGTGAATTCCAGGACAGCTAGAGCTACAGGGAGACCCTGTCTCAGAAAAGACCAAAAAAAAAAAAAAAAGTTTTTTCCCAAGCCTATTTATTTGTGCTGAGACGTTTAAAATCCAAAGGCATCTAACGTAGTTTACGTAAAATACAAGTAAATAATCCCAACCTTGTGTTCCATAAGACACCCTGTCTCAAAACGACAAAGTAGGAGTTGGAAAGGTGGCTCTCAGCCCCAGAGCACTGGCTGCTGTTGCAGAGGACCCGGCTTCAATTCCCAGCACTCGCATGATGGTTAACAACTGTCCATAACGCCAGTTCCAAGGGGTCCTACGCCCACTTCTGACCTCCGCCGGCATTGCACGACACATGTGGAATTACATACATGCAGACAATATACTCTCACATAAAATAATAAAATGTTTTTTTAGAATTGTGTTTGTGTGTAGCGCCGATAACAAACTCCAAAGCCATCTTAAATAGAAAGCCTATGTTAACCACCAAAGGCTTCAGTCCTTGGCCTCGAAGAACAATCCAGAGCAGCGCAGGATGCGTCCTGAGAGAATGCGGGCGGTTGTGCAACCCCCGGCCGCGGAGGAGTCCCAAGCTTTTGAACCTGCACAGCAGGGCGCCAGTGCGCAGGCCCAGCTCGTCCTCCCGCACTGTTTAATCCCAGAATCCCTAGCTGTGGCCTCAGAGCGGCCGCACAGTTTGGAAGCCGCGGCGGCTGGTGCGGCGGCGTCAAAATGGCGGCGGCGGTGGCGGCGGCAGCTGCTGCAGCGGCGGCGGCAGCGTCCCTCCAGGTGCTGGAGATGGAGAGCATGGAGACTGCGGCCGCTGGGGCCGCGGGCCTGGCCGCCGAGGTGCGAGGCAGCGGCACGGTGGACTTCGGGTCCGGAATCTCTGCCATGGAGGCGAGCGGGGGCGACCCGGGCCCTGAGGCCGAGGACTTCGAGTGCAGCTCCCACTGCTCCGAGCTGTCCTGGCGGCAGAACGAGCAACGGCGCCAAGGCCTGTTCTGCGACATCACCCTGTGCTTTGGCGGGGCCGGAGGTCGCGAGTTCCGGGCCCACCGCTCGGTGCTGGCCGCCGCCACCGAGTACTTCACACCCTTGCTTTCGGGTCAGTTTTCCGAGTCGCGCTCGGGCCGTGTGGAGATGCGCAAGTGGAGCTCGGAGCCGGGGCCCGAACCCGACACGGTGGAAGCAGTTATCGAGTACATGTACACTGGGCGCATCCGAGTGAGCACCGGCAGCGTGCACGAGGTCCTGGAGCTGGCCGACAGGTAGGCTGCGGCGGCCGAGCTGGGAGTGGGGGCCGCGGCGGAGGTGCGGGGCCTTTCCTGCGCCCCAACCGCGCCTGGCACCCAGGATGCCCTGCAGGGCCGGCGAAGGCGCAGTGCGCGGGGGAGGGGGAGAGACGCGCAGATTCCAGGTAGAGAGAGAGAGACAGACAGACAGACAGACAAAGGCGGTGAAGAGCAAAGTCAGTGTGTGCTGACTGATGTGATGATATTAAAAAGGAGGAAAAAATAAATAAATAAAAAGGAGGGAAAGACTCGCTGCTGAGGGGTGGGCAAGAACGTTCCGGAGGAGGTGTGACGTTTAAACCGACCTCCGAATGGCTAGAAAACTGGCTTGCAAAGGTGGGGAATGAACATTCTAGACTGCGCCAAGGGCCTCAGGCAGGCTCCTGCGTGGCTTAGAGAAGGGACTTTTTTTTTTTAAAGGCGAATCCAGGGAGCCTAGATCTGCTGAAGGGGGTGTGTGAGATACATTGGAAAAAGGGGTCTGGAATATTACTGTGGGTAGAGAAGTGATCTGCTTTAAATAATTTAAAAGGTTCTTCTGCTGACATGGAAAAAAGATTGTAGTAAGCAGGAAAGGATGCTCCAGAGATGCGTTATAACGGGAGGTAGGTGGATGCCATGTATGAAGATAAGGGTGTTTGGGTAGTATTGCTACTGAGCCTTCAACAAACACCTCTTGAGTAGTAAGTAGACACTGGACTCTTAACGTTGTGGAGATAGAGCAGTGATCAAAACAGATGAAAGTCCCTTTGTTAAGTGTGGTGGTGCTGCTGGCCTGATCCTTGCCATGTAGACCAGGCATCTCACAGACATCCTCTTGTCTCTGCCTCCCGTGTGCTAGGATTAAAGGCGTGCACCATCAAGCTGGTGAAGGGTTGATAATGTTCCGAAGACATTTAGCCAAGGAATGAAGGAGGCAAGGTTGAGAGATTGGGGACAACGGTGCAGAGCCCCCAGGCGGAGCGCTGGAGAACAGCAAGGGCCTCTTTTAGCTGGAGGGACAGAGGCCGAATGAAAGGAGGATTAGTGGTGGTGAGGATGGATCTCTTACGTCCTTCCTTGTTGGCATTTAGGAAGAATTGAGCTGGTATGTTCCTGGTATCCTGGTCTTGGGGGAGAAGGCAGAGATAGACTGTTCCTGGAAGTGGATGAGCTTCAGATTCAGTGAGACCTTGACTCAAAAAATAAAGGTAGAGGGCTGGAGAGATGGCCTAGCGGTTAAGAGCGCCGACCGCTCTTGCAGAGGACCCGGGTTCGATCCCCAGCACCCACACAACGGCTGAGAACCATCTGTAACTCCAATTCCAGGAGAACTCCAGTTCCAGGGGAATCCGACACCCTCTTCTGACCTCCGCGGCATTGTACGACACAGGTGCACAAACTTGCATGCAGGCAGTACATTCATACACATACAGAAATAAAATTAATAAAAAAATAAATTAATTAATTAATTAATAAAGGTAGAGAGTAGGTAAGGAAAGATACCCATTGAAACCCTGGGCCTCTACCCGCATGCAGAAGATGTGGGAAATGAAGACCAGCTTTGGGAGGAAAGTTAGTTTGGACTTGGTCAAGATGTCTGGGTAGACAATTGGATAGAAGAGCATTGGGCCTCTAAATCAAGTTATAAAAACAATCATGGAAGCCGGGCATGGTGGCACACGCCTATAATCCCAGCACTCAGGAGGCAGAGCCAGAGAGAGGCAGATCTCTGTGAGTTCAAGGCCAGCCTGGTCTACAGAGCAGGCTCCAGGCCAGCTGGGACTAAAGGGAGACCCTGTCTCTAAAAGATGACCCCCCCTCCCAAAAAAAATCATGGAAATCAAGGGAAGAAACAGCCTGACAAATAGGGAGTGCCTTAAAGGAAGGGACATTTCTATCCTATCAGATACTGAGAGTACATAAATCTTTATATTGAGAAGAAAAAAAAAAAAAAAGAGCCAGAAGTAGTGGCACGTGCCTATAAGCCCAATTCTTGAGAGACTAAATCAGGAGGATAGAGAGTTCTAGATCTGTTTAGGCTACATGTGTCTCAAAAAAATCAAGCAAAAACCAAAAGGGTAGCATTAGACGGAAGGTAGAGATCCATGCAGATTGGGGAAAACTGCATATAAATGATGATTAAAGGCAGTGTAGACTGATCTCATAGAAGCCTAAAAAGGACATGTCTAGGAGGGGCTAGACAACTAATGAGCAATCACTGGAGGTCTGTGTTGGTGTTGACAAGATGCAGCTAAATGTTTCCCTTAGAGGGATTAGGCTTGAGGCTGAATGCCTATTTGGAATGCATAAGGCCCTGTGTTCGAGCCCCAGCTCCACAGATAAATAGGATCAGAAAAATGATATACATGTGAGAATGTTTGGGGAAGAGTCAGGGAAATTTTTTGTCCTTTATTAACTCTAAAGTAGGAGATAGTAGAAGATGTTATATACTGAAAAAAAATAATTCTGTGGAAAAAGAAACATTGGTATCACAAGAGTAGGGGAGTGGCTACAGTAGTAGTTTCTAAACCAAGGAAGGGTAGAATCCATATAAAAATTTTTTTTTAATTTTTTTTTTTTAATTTATTTTTGTATGTGTATGAATATATTGTCTGCATGCAGGTCTGTGCACCCGTGTCGTGCAATGCCGCGGAGGTCAGAAGAGGGTCTCGGATTCCCCTGGAACTGGAGCTCTCCTGGAATTGGAGTTACAGACGGTTCTTAGCCGCCATGTGGGTGCTGGGGATCGAACCCGGGTCCTCTGCAAGAGCATTGGTGCTCTTAACCGCTAGGCTATCTCTCCAGCCCCGAATCCATATAAAATTGGAAAGATTGTGTGATGTACACTGTAATTCCAGCACTTAAAAGGCTGAGGCAGATGTAGGCCAGTCTCAAATTAAGTAAATAAGGGCCGGAGATGTAGCTCAGTTGGTAGAGTACTTGCTTCGTATACACAAAGTTTTAGGTTTGATCCCCAGCATAACATAAACCAGGTGTGGTGCCACTCAGGTCCTCTGCAAGAGTAGTATACACTCAACTGCTGAGCCATCTCTCAGCCCCATGAAATTTAAATAGATATAAAACTAGATGCATATCATAAATACATGTGTATATAAATTATGATGTAAAGCTATAAAAGCACCAGCAATTTGCCAATTAAATAGAAACGCCTATAAAACGAATACAGTTTAACATTTCAAAAAATAGCACTTGGGAGGCAGAGGGAGTTGGATCTCTGTGAGTTCAAGGCCATCCTGGTCTACATAGGGAGCTCCAGGCCAGCTCCGACTAAAGGGAGACCCTGTCTCAAAAAGACAAAAAACAAAGCAAAACAAAACAAAAACTGGTTGGGGGCCAGAGCCATGGCTTAATGATTAAGCACTGGACCCAGGTTCAGTTCCCAGCACCCACATGACAGCTAACAACCATCTGAAACTCCAGTTCCAAGGAATCTGACACCCTCTTCTGGCCTCCAAGGGCATTGCACACATATGGTGCACTTAATACATTCAGGCAAAACACTCATACACATAAAATTTTTAAAAATTAAAAAAAATAATTTGGGACAGATGTGGCGCACGCCTTGAATTCCAGCGCTCAGGAGGCAGAGGCAAGCACATCTCTGTGAGTTCCAGGCCATCTGGGACTAAAGGGAGACTATCTCAAAAAGACACACAAAAAAAAATGTTTGGACTGGGAAGGAAGATACAGGGTGCAGGCCAATCAGCTTGCTCAAAGCTTGGGCCATCAGTTAGAATCAGGGTAGAGTGAGTATAGAACTAGGGAAGGTTTGTTGAATGAAACTCCAAAGAGAAGGGTTATTGTCAGCTGTGTTTATGTCTGTTGTGTGATACTGTTTTTCAGATTTGCCCCACTTTTATTTAGGAGTCCAGTGAGGAGGAGAGAATACTCATATCAATTTACTTAAAATTCTTAACTTTGGGGCTGGAGAGATAGCCTAGTGGTTAAGAGCACCGACTGCTCTTGCAGAGGACCTGGGTTCGATCCCCAGCACCCACATGGCGGCTGAGAACTGTCTATAACTCCAGTTCCAGGAGAACTCCAGTTCCAGGGGAATCCGAGACCCTCTTCTGACCTCCGTGGCGGGTGCACAAACCTACATGCAGGCAGTACATTCATATACATACAAAAATAAATAAAATTTAAAAAATAATAATAATAAAATAAAATTCTTAACTTTTCTCCATTTTTCACTGACACTATTCTAAGCACCTGTAACAATTTAATGTCATGAGCTCTGAGGCCAGGATTACCTTCTCTCTACCCATATATACCATTTGTGATCCAGCCCTTCATGGCACTTGGAAAGATCAGAAATAATAGGATGAGCCAGATCTGTTAGCAGATGCCTGTAATCACGGCTACTTAGGAGGCTGAGGCAGAAAGAGGGATCACAGGTTCAAAGCCAACCTGGGCAACTTAGACCCTGTCTCAAAAACCCAAACAAACAAAAAACCAGTGGGGCAGAATGCCTTCCTACCATGTGTGAAGCCCTGAGCTGAATACTCAGTACTTGAGTAAATCTAGATGTGCCCAGTACAGTGCCCCTCACATGACAGCTATTGTTTTCATAGAGCAGTGCTTCCCAAAGCCTGGCTAAGGACTGCCCAGAACTGGTTGCTACATAGGAGCTCAAGGCAGTCTGGGAATCAAATGGCCCTAGACCCAGACTTGTCTGCAGTCCTCTAGAGCCCTTACCCACTCCACCTTGTCTTTGCTTTATCTCTAAGATGGAATGTTTCTTTTTAAGAGGAGGAAGAGAGCTTGTCTTACTTTTTTTGGGGGGAGGGGCTCTTTTTGAGACAGGGTGTCCCTTTAGTCCCAGCTGGCCTGGAACTCACAGAAATCCATCTGACTCTGCCTCCTGAGTGCTGGGATTAAAGGTGTGCGTCACCACACTCAGCTACTTTAATTTTGTATAAGTAGTTGTTAAGTACAGTGACCATAATAACAAACCATTATTGAATGGAAATGGGCCCCTATGATGAAGTCGTTCTTTGATTGCTTCTCAGTTATGAAGTCTTTTTTATAGCCATGATTACAAATTGGCTACCACCCTTGGGCTATGGGCTGGAGAGATGGTTCAGTAGTTAAGAGCACTGTCTGCTCTTGCAGAGGACCCAGGTTCGATTCCCAGCACCCGCAAGGTTACTAACAGCCATCTGTAACTCCAGGGGATCCAGCACCCTCTTCCGGCCGGGCATTGCACGGCATGGGTGCAGTACACTCATACACATAAAATAAAGATAATTTTTTTTAATTGGCTGCCACCCTTGGGCTAAATGCTACTAGATTTATAATTGGAGGTAACACTTTGTGTTGTTTTAGTTTATATGAATTTAGGTGTGCAGTTAATCAGTAACATCCCAAACTACTTTCTTTTTTTTCCAGCTAGACTATCTTATATGTTTTTTGTTGTTGTGTGTCTATTTTTTTTCCTGGCTTTTACAGATATTTGAGTTTATCTTGCTATCCCTATTTTAATGAGAACCCAGCCAAAGGCATAGTCCCTTAGTATCCCACCATCTATGGTTGCCCAAAGAGATGAAGAAGAGATGAAAATCTGTGACCAAACAGCCTCCCGGAAGTCACAGTTTCTGCCTGGCATTTTTTGTGTACGAGTGTATTGCCTGCATGTGTGTAAGTGCACCCATGTCATGCAGTGCCCCAGGAAGTCAGAAGAGGGTATTGGATTGCCCTGAAACTGGACAGTTGTTAGCCACCCTGTAGGTACTATGAATCAAATCCTGATCCTGCCGGGCATGGTGGTGCATTCCTTTAATCCTAGCACTTGGGAGGCAGAGGCAGGCGGATCTTTGTGAGTTCAAGGCCAGCCTGGTCTACAGAGTGAGTTCCAGGACAGCTGGGGCTACAGGGAGACCCTGTCTCAAAAAGACAAAAAAAAAAAATCCTGATCCTTTGTAAGAGTAACCAGTGATCTTAACTGTTGAACCATCTCTCCAGTCCCTCTAGTTTAGACTATATAGTCATACTGAATAAAACCTTTTCACCAAGAGACCCTGTCTCATTTAAGAAGGCCAAAGCCTTAGCCGGGCATGGTGGCACATTGCCTTTAATCCTACCACTTGGGAGGCAGAGGCAGGCGAATCTTTATGAGTTCAAGGCCAGCCTGGTCTACAGAGTGAGTTCCAGGACAGCTGGGGCTACAGGGAGACAAAAAAAAGAAAAAGAAGGCCAAAGTCTTAAATGAGTGGTCATGCATGCTTATAATCCTTAGCACTTGGGTAGTAAGAAGCAGGAAGATCAGGAGTTTGGTCATTCACAGTTATGCATTTAAGGGCAGCCTGGGCTACATGTGATTCTGTTTCAAAATACAAAGAAGAGCCAGACATGGTTAGTGAACAACTTTAATCCCAGGTACTTGGGAGGCAGAGGCAGGTAGATTTCTGAGTTTGAGGCCAGCCTGGTGTTCAAGAACAGCTGGGGCTACATACTGAGATCCTGGGGTGGGGGGGTGAGGACATGAGAATGTGTGGTATGTGGGTACGTGTGCCACAGTGCACATCTGGAGGTCAGAGGATACCTTTGAGGAGTTGATTCTCTTCTTCCGTCTTTTTTTTTTTTTTTGTATGTGTATGAATGTACTGTCTGCTTGCAGGTCTGTGCACCCGTGTTGTGCAATGCCATGGAGGTCAGAAGAGGGTCTCGGATTCCCCTGGAACTGGAGTTCTCCTGGAATTGGAGTTACAGATGGTTCTTAGCCGCCATGTGGGTGCTGGGGATCGAACCCGGGTCCTCTGCAAGAGCAGTTGGTGCTCTTAACCGCTAGGCTATCTCTCCAGCCCTCTTCTTCAGTCTTTACTTGGGTTCCAAAATGCAAAATACATACATTTCAGAATTAATCTTTTCTCTTTTTTTGATCCTAGATTCCTGTTACTTCGTTTAAAAGAATTTTGTGGAGAATTTCTCAAGAAAAAGCTTCATCTCTCAAATTGTGTGGCCATTCATAGCTTAGCTCACATGTATACCCTAAGCCAGCTTGCTCTGAAAGCTGCTGATATGATACGGAGAAATTTCTATAAAGTCATTCAGGATGAAGAGTTCTATACTTTACCTTTCCATCTCATTCGAGACTGGCTTTCGGACTTAGAAATCACAGTTGATTCTGAAGAGGTTCTCTTTGAAACGGTTTTGAAGTGGGTTCAGAGAAATGCTGAAGAAAGAGAGAGATACTTTGAAGAACTTTTCAAATTGCTCCGGTTGTCCCAGATGAAACCTACCTACCTTACTCGGCACGTCAAACCGGAGAGGCTGGTGGCCAATAACGAAGTTTGTGTCAAGCTGGTGGCCGACGCAGTAGAGAGGCATGCACTCAGAGCAGAGAACCTACAGTCTGGCGCACTCCAGCATCCCGCCGCTCATGTCTCACTGTTACCTCGCTATGGGCAAAACATGGATGTGATCATGGTTATTGGAGGTGTGTCAGAAGGAGGAGACTATTTAAGTGAATGCGTGGGATATTTTGTAGATGAGGATAGATGGGTAAATCTGCCCCACATTCATAACCACCTGGATGGACATGCCGTTGCCGTGACAGAATCTTATGTGTACGTTGCTGGATCAATGGAGCCAGGCTTTGCTAAAACAGTGGAAAGGTACAACCCAAATTTGAATACATGGGAACATGTTTGTAGTCTGATGACAAGAAAGCATTCTTTTGGACTAACGGAAGTCAAAGGGAAGCTGTATAGCATTGGAGGACATGGGAATTTTAGTCCTGGTTTTAAAGATGTGACTGTTTACAATCCTGAGCTTGATAAATGGCACAACTTAGAGTCAGCACCAAAGATTCTTCGAGATGTCAAAGCACTAGCCATTGAAGACCGGTTTGTGTACATTGCCGCCCGCACTCCTGTGGACCGGGACACTGAGGATGGGTTGAAGGCTGTCATTACGTGCTATGATACAGAGACTCGACAGTGGCAAGATGTGGAATCTTTGCCACTTATTGACAATTACTGTTTTTTCCAAATGTCTGTGGTCAATTCAAACTTCTACCAGACAGCATCGTGTTGTCCCAAGAGTTACTCTTTAGAAAATGAAGAAGCAGTAAGGAAAATTGCCAGCCAGGTGTCGGATGAGATCCTTGAAAGCTTGCCTCCAGAAGTCCTAAGCATTGAAGGAGCAGCCATCTGCTACTACAAAGACGACGTCTTCATTATTGGAGGCTGGAAAAACAGTGATGATATTGACAAACAGTATCGAAAGGAAGCCTACCGATACTGTGCTGAGAGGAAGCGGTGGATGCTCCTTCCTCCCATGCCACAGCCTCGTTGTAGAGCCACTGCCTGTCACATCAGGATCCCATACCGGTATTTGCATGGCACACAGAGATACCCTATGCCTCAAAACTTAATGTGGCAGAAGGACCGCATCAGACAAATGCAAGAAATACATCGGCATGCCCTCAACATGCGGCGAGTTCCAAGCTCCCAGATTGAGTGCTGAGCTCTCTGGTGCGTTCATCTCCACACTCCTGTTCCCCGTTGCCTGAGGCTGCAGATCCCTGGACTGTTACTTGGAAAAGTATGTCAATAACTTATTTTCTAGTTGGACTGATCGTTACTCTATAAAAAGAAAGCTAAAAACCGAATAGAAAACTCAGTTCAAAACGAGGTCATTTTTTGTTAGGTTGCATCTTATCTGTCTTTGGTTTGTGTTTGTGTATTAGCAAGAAAGACCTTATTAAGCATAGTGGGAAAGCAGGTCTTGGGCATTTTTCTGCCAGCTGTAGCTCTTTTGTCTTAAGGACTTGTTAGGTTTGGGCTTTAAGCACCACTTTTATTTGCACATTTACTTTGATATTCCTTTAATTTTTTATGGAACGGTTGAGTCAACAAGATCAGAATTTATACATTAAGCTCTCATTTGCAGAAGGTATGTGCAATAGTGAGACTGAATTCTGAAGTAAAAGCACAATATTTCAGCAGGATTGGTATAGAATGCTGGCTTTTATGTTTTGTATGTGCTTATTTACAGATGCGATTTTGTTTATTAGAAGAGGTGAGTGCTTAGAAATTTATGGCTGGCACACAAATGTTTGGGTTTTTTTCTTCCACAGCGGTTTATAAACTTTAAGCCATTGTTCTCAGATGGTGATGGCTGGCAAAGGTGTTGATCTTTAACTGATTGGCTACAGAGAAAGTCACTTAGGTGAAATTTGTTTCTCAGAAAAAAGAAGGGAGAGTGTAGGCTGAGAAAGCAAAAGAAGTTAAACATTTTGAAGCGTTGAGGCTGCTAGTGAGTATAAATATGCCTGTGACAATCAGTACTCCATACCTTCTGTTTTAATTGTTGGCTCCTATATAGGATCTTTATCAGTTCTTTCTCCAAGAAACATTTTTCAAAGTAGGAAGGAAGTAACAGTTGAGAAAAATACTGCTAAGGACTTTCATTGGAATTTTATCTGAGCCCAGAATACTAAATTTGGGTACATACTTTTTAGATCTTAAAATTTTAAAGTTTCCACATAGTATATTTAAGGGGAAACTGTTAAAATGTCATATAAAACAGTTCAGTAAATAAAATGTCAGTAAATAAAAATTTTTTTCCCTAAAATCAGTACATATTTTTATTTTCCCTAAAGTAAGTCTTGACTTACATATAGACTCTGAGTGTTAAGCTCCAAAGGCCCAAGAATCAAGTTCAGCAGCAGCTGCTTCTGCCTCCTGTTGTGTATTTTACCAGTTTTCTCTGCTTTTGTTTAGCTTATGTGACAAAGTTGTAAGTTCACATTCTAATTTTTTCCTACTTTTCTCTCATTAGAATTTTCTTCAGCTATTATTTTAGAGAATTTGTATTCAAGATTTGTTAATTCTTAGTTCCCTTAGATATGTTACTAATTTCCCTTAGTAGTATTATTTATTTTTACTGCTTTTGCTTTTTTGAGGCAGGATCTCACTGTGTAGACCAAGTTGGCCCTGAATGCTCAGAGTTCCCTCCACCTGCCTCTGCCTCCACAGTGCTAGGATCAGGCGTACACCACCATACCTGGCTGATTTTCTCCACCTTCTGGTTTTGTCACACATTCTTGTCTGATGTTGGATGTGTAACACTTCTCTTTCCAGTGTCTTCTAGTCCTTGTTTGTCATATTGCTCTTGCATTATTTTTATTGGTGATATGTTACTGCTCACTACATTGAAATTTTATATTCAGATATTTGGAATATATACTTTCCCATTTTTCTTTAAGAGTCTGGATCATCTTTGTACTTAGTTTCGAGCTTCGTGTTCCTTTACCATAGCTTTTATCTTAGCTTTCAACTATAAGCTTTTGTAAGTGATCATGTGTCTTGGTGGAACTTTGTACAGCTTCTCTTTGTGGATCTTGCAACTCTTTCAGGTTTTGTTTTATATCACTTAATTCTGTATGTAATATCTCAAAAGACATTGTTTGATTCACTTTAGTCTCTTTGTTATAAAGCTCTTTTCCTGGTAATTGTATCTTAATTTTTTCATTAGCTGGCCTGGAACCAGGCTGGCCTCCATCTCACAAAGGTTCACCTGCCTGTGCCCCCCAAGTGCTGGGATTAAAGGTGTGCACAGCACCACGCCCAGCTCTTTTCTTTCTTTCTTTGTTTCATGGAAATCTCATTGTAATTATTCCCTCTCCATTTTTTTTATTTAATGTGATCTCATTTGTTTTATTGTTGATAGTCTTCTTGAGTACACTAATTTCATTTCCCACTTTTTTTCGTTCTTTCATCAGTTGTTCATGATGCCTCGTTTCTGTTTGCCTCATGAATTAACTATATCCTGGAGTTTAAGCTACAAGCATCCTTGAAGTAGAGCTTTGGTAACTGAACATGGCTTCCCAAATGTTAGTGTAGTCAAATTTTTCTGGAACAGCATTTTTTTTCCTTTCCTCTTTCTTATTCAAGAGAGAACCATTCTGTTCTTCATTCTTTTCAGTAGGAAACTGCTGGTGATCAGTTCTCCCACTTTGTGGAGTTCATCTCTCACACCGTGGTCTGCAGCAGCTGGGCCAGCATCTCTGAACTTGTGTCACATTTATCCTTCTTGTCCCTTTACCTAAAGGCAGAACTTTTCACTCCCATCAATGACCTTTTCACACCTTTTTCCTTTGATATCTCACTTCTAAATTCTGTTTTGCTGGACTGACTTTGAGACTCTCGTCTCTTTTCTTCATATTCAGAAAGGATTTCCACATCGATACAACATTGACAATCAGCAGCATGCTCTATTGCAGTTGATCCAGAGATAAAGCCTGTAGATAAAGCCTGTAGAAGACATCTAACTAGCTCTTTCAGTTCATTCACAGCTTATAGCATGTATGAGGGACGTTCTGTCCTATCACTTGCTTGTCCATAAGTATTGTTCTTTCATAAAAATTATACTCTCTGCAGTTTACTGTATAGAAATGGTGTGAAGCCACTCTTGTTTCTTGCTTCAGTGTTTGCTTCTTGGTGGGGTGGTTTTGCAGAACAGGGGCACATTGCTTGTTGACACTATAGGGCCTTCATCAAACCTATGCAGTTGTCCAGGTCAGTGGTTTCAAGTTCACATTTTTTTTCTCCTGTAGGACAGTCACCACAGGCAGTCTGTAGAGCAGTAAGGAGCATGGGTGACTTCAAAACAGCTGCATCACTGCAAAGTCCCACCTCACCAGGGACTTTGACCTTGTGAAGCTGTTCTCCTGACTTTCTGACATTCCTGAGCTTTCTGCAAGTTAATGTTCCTGTTTCAATTTGAACATTCCTGTAATCTCAGCTCTTGGGAGGCAAAAGCAGGAGGATCAGGAGTTCCAGGCCAGCCTGGACTACCTAGTGACCATGTCTTCAACCAGCCAACCAACAACAGCAAAATAATTTAACAATAATACATAAATAAGATGAAATAAAGACTTCTAATGCTTTACACTGAGGATCCAATATGGTTTACACTGTGGATCCAATATGTTTTTTTAATTTTTTCTTTAGGAATGTCTCTTTTACAAATGTTGGAATACCATTCCAGAAGTTAAAGTCTACATACAGTGAGCCTCTCCACAGCCCATTACAGTTAACATTGTGTCATAAAATAAAAGAAAAAAGCATAGGCAGGCCGGGCGTGGTGGCGCACGCCTTTAATCCTAGCACTTGGGAGGCAGAGGCAGGTGGATCTCTGTGAGTTCGAGTCCAGCCTGGTCTACAGAGTGAGTTCCAGGACAGCCAGAGCTACAGGGAGACCCTGTCTCAAAAAGACCAAAAAAAAAAAAAAGCCTAAGCAGAAATTTTGGCTCTCACTGGAAGACTTAATTCTGTTCCTTTTCCCCTAACTTTTTTGGTTTCCATTTCTTAGGGTTTCTTTTGTGTTGTTTTTGTTTGTTTTGTTTTGTTTTTATTTGTTTGCAGTGCTGGAACTTGAACCTAGGGCCTTGCTCAGGCAAGTAAACAAGTACTCTACCAGTTGAGTAGCGTCCCTAGCCCTCTTTTGTAGTTATTTTAATAATAAAAACCTTTGGATTCTAAGAAGCACCACTTAGTTGTGAGAGATGTAAAGCTCAATGAACATTTCCTTTCTCTCTGATAGGCTGTGCAAGTAAATGATGTAGTATCTCATTAGAATGCAGCTTTCGCCAGGAGAATATGATGTGTTTTGTTTTTTGTCAGAAGATAATTCTTAGACAGTCACTACCAAGCTGCCAAAGGGCCATTGTTATATCTTTTTCTTCATATGATATGGAAGGGATCATGACTCCTCAGATATAGGTATACTCTGGTTTTAGACACTTGACTGAACTGTTGTTCTTTTGACTCAGCAGGCAGCCTAGGCCCCTGGCTGAATGAGGGGTAAGTCCTTCCTTGCATGCTGGTGTGCAGGTCTTCCTGACTACTGAGTTTTAGATTTTCCTATTTGAATTCACATATGACTTCACCTCAGTAACTTGTGTCTCCTAAACATTGTAACTAAATTGTTAAGTAAGGAAAGAAACCAGATTTACTTAATCTGTTCAAGACTGACATTCTGGAATTTAAAGTTGGAAACAACATTGATAATCTTGCAGGCCTAATGTGGCTCTTTGGGAAATAAATCACCTTTGTGATGAAAATTTCAACATAGTGCTTGGTAATTTAAGCGGTTAAAAACATCGCTTTTCAAAAAACAGTGTAAATGTATACTGATGAACTTTTGTTTTGTTGCTTTTTTTCTTTGGTAGAAAGAGAAGACATTGACTATACCAAAAAGAAATGGCTGGCTGTAACTCTGCTGAGGCTACTCATACATGGGAGTAGGAATCCTTTATATCTACCCTTGAAATTGAGAATGTCAGTCATGAGCTTGGTGTTTAAGTAACACAGCACTTGTAGTTTGCATGATTAGTCTTACATATCTTGATGGTCAGCTTTGCTTTTGCTGTGTCAGTTCAAAATAACACTTCGCTAAGAACTGTTAAAAATTCATTGACATCAGTTTTGTTCTGATTATCTGGTTGTGTATAATATTTCTGGGACCAAAAAAAATTTTTTTTAACACTGACCTTTTTTTTTTAAATATAGGACATAGGTTTGAGAAATGGGAGAGTGTATTTATGAAAGATTGTGTGCTTTTGTGTTTTAAGTCCTTGGGTGGCTGGTAGGCAGTTTCTAGTGCACACCTTTCCCCTCGCTGTGCTGTAGCATGTGCTGTGTTTGGAACACTTCCTTTTCTGCCTCACTGTCCTAATAGCAGCACTATAAGCAGACTGGTGAGCTGTGTTACAGATTTTAGTTACTCGGTCTTATAAAGTTATTATAAATAAAGGTCCCTCTTTCTGGTACTTTCCTCAAATTAAGCTTGAGTAAAACAGGCATGTTTGTCACATTTCATGTCTTTGAAGCTATATAGTATTGTGAAGCAAATACTCTTCCTACACTAGTAAAATACACGGTGCTTTAACTGTAGAATATTGGAGAAGCAGCAGTTCAGTCTCTCCACAGCCAGGAGATATTTTGGCTCAGGCTCATCACTCCAGCCTGACTTTCTTGAGAAAAGTCCATGTCATTGTTGTTACAATACTTAGAGCATATGTTCTGGTCATTGAAAACCAAACAGCTCATAGTTGAGGGTTGTGATGTAGTGACAGCACATTTACAGAGTAGTCATTCATTTCAAGGAATTTTTAAATAGCCAAATGACTACTTGTCGATGCTCCTCCCGGAGCTTGTCTCACTCTGTGGCCATCGCTAGGAGTGTCTTACCCTGAAGCACATCTGCCAGCGCACCTGCTGACCTAATCTCCCGCTTCGTGCACTCGTGAACGGCAGTGCTTGCTAGGTGTTTGAAGATGTTACACTCCGCGTGCTGGGCTCTAGGGCTCCTTGTGTTATTTGTAAATACTTAGTTGATAACAGGTTTTTGGCTAGCAGTGTCCAGGCCCCTGTGCAAGATATAATCTTGGTTCCATCTCCCTTCAGGTCAGAAGATGGAGTATTTAGAACACTTTGAGACATTATGTTATAAAATAGCTTGTTTTATGTTCCCTAAGCTGTCTTGTTCTGTGTTAAAGTTATTAACTGTCTAAATGTAAGTTTTCAATAAACATATTTCTTTAGAGCTGGTTTGTACTGTGTAATTTTTTTTTTTTTTTTTTTTTTTCTTTTCGAGACAGGGTCTCCCTGTAGCCCCAGCTGTCCTGTAACTCACTCTGTAGACCAGGCTGGCCTTGAACTCACAAAGATCTGCCTACCTCTGCCTCCCAAGTGCTAGGATTAAAGGCATGCGCCACCACGCCTGGCGTGATTTTTTTTCTTAATTATGCACTGTTGATATAATTACTTTCTTCCTTACTCCCTCATTCATCCAAACCTTGCTTCTGCTTCCCTTAAGTTGAACATTTTCCAGTACTCTTACAAGTTTAAACACTGCATTTATTTAAAAAAAGAATTAATTCTTATTGCTTAGACTTTTTATTAGCTAAATGAAGAGGCTCATACAGGTAGGGTACTTGTCGAAGCGGAATTCTTTACTTCATCTCGCAGTGCTAATCCTGTGAAGTTGTCCCGTCTAGCTGCGTACTCCCCAACATTGGCTAGCCCTGGTACCACACAGCAGCTCAGAGCACTGCGGTATATACTCATGTCATGAGCATCATACCACTCATCCGTCTTTTCATCATAGCACTCAACATTAAAGGTGGTGGTAAAGCCATTAAAGCCACCCACCACAAACAAGAGGTCATCCACTACCTCAATGCCAAAATTGCTACGAGGATTAAACATAGTGGGGATCGTGCGCCAAGTGTTAGCCACTGGACTGTAGGCTTCTGCACTCCTAAGTCGGTTCACTCCATCAAAGCCACCTACCTGTGAAAAGCAAAAGAAACAAAGTTGACTGCTAATGGCTGCTTCTGTCCACTGAGGAAGCCCTGTGGGGAGAAGCAACGGTTTCATGCCTCTTTCCAAATGCTTATCAATAAGAACCTGGACTCTCTCTCGGAGGAAATCTGGGAGTGGATTTTACCAGAGTACAAGATAACTCACCGCATACACGTGTTCCCCGTAAGCAATCACGCCTATTCCGCTCCTCCTGCTCCTCATGGGTGCAATGACTGTCCACTGATTGCTCTCAGTGTTGTACACTTCTGCTGTGAACAGGCATTCGTTTCCATTAAACCCACCACATATGTATACCTGTGGAGAAATTCCAGATTGTTCAAATTAAACCCTGCAGAATAGAAAGAGGATTTATGTGTGCTAGGGGACACCATTTTTGTCTTGTTTTTGAGGCAGGAACAGGCTGGCCTCAGACTCAGAGATCTGCTTGCCTCTGCCTCCTGAGGTGCTGGAATTCAAGGTGTGTGCCACCATACCAGGCCTATGTTTTTATTTTTTAAGTTGGAGAGCTGTCTTCTAAGATATAGGATGGGCATAACAGCTGTTCTAGCCCAGAGTTAGCTGTGCTGGGTGGTCTCCAGGTTGCAAGCCCACACGTACCTATTGCCAGGGACGACCCAGGCCAGCACACTTTGTTGAGTGAGCATCAGGACCCTTGAACCCCAGGAAGCATGATAGGAATATGATGTTTTGCAATCTGTGCTTTTAAGTGTGTGTGTGTGTGTGTGTGTGTGTGTGTGTGTGTATATGCACATCTACATATGCAGACATATACATGCCATATATGTGGGGGTCAAGTGACAACTTTGGAGAAACAACTTGGGTTCTCCTTCTGCTATGTGGGTCCCACGGATGGAACTCATGTAGCCTGGCTTGGCAGCAAGTACCTTTACCTGGTAAGTCATCTCACTGGACCAGGGGTCACTTAATGCCAGTCTATGCAATCTAAATGTATTTTCTTCAGATGTTTGTGGGTTGTTCTCTGCATGTATGGGGGCAGGGTGCTGGAGAGCAGCCTTGGACACTGCTCCTCAGGAGCTACCCACCTTTTTAAAAAAACATGTATTTTGTGTTGTTTTTTTTTTAAGATACATATTTTATTTTATTTTGGTCTTTTTGAGACAGTCTTCCCTCAAGCCCCAGCTGGCCTGGAACTCACTCTGTAGATCAGGCTGGCCTTGAACTCACAGAGATCTGCCTGCCTCTGCCTCCCAAGTGCTGGGATTAAAGGTGTGCACCACCACACCCAGCCTTATTTACTTTTTGCTTTTATTTAATGTATATATGTGTATTGCATACATATATACAAGTTCACCTTTGTCGTCCAATGCCCAAGGAAGACAGAAGCAGGTGTTGGATCCCCTAGAACTGAAGTTGTGTTAGCTGCCATGTGGGTGCTGGGAATCGAACCTGGGGCTTCTGCAAGAACAGCAGTGCTTTTAACTTCTCTCCAGCCCCACAAACGTGTGTGTGTGTGTGTGTGTGTGTGTGTGTGTGTGTACATGTGGAAGTCAAAAGACAGCTTGTAAGAGTCAGTACTCCTTCCACCACGTGGGTCTGCAGCCAAGTACCCCCTGATCAACCACAGGCCCATCTACCTTTTTGTTTGAGACAGTTTCTTCCTGCCCAGAACTTGTCAAGTAGGCAGGGTTACTGGCCTGTCTCTGCCTCTCAGTGCTGGCATTATAAGAACATGGTATATGGGGCTGGAGAGATGGCTCAGCGGTTAAGAGCACTAACTGCTCTTGCAGAGGACCCGGGTTCAATCCCCAGCACCCACATGGAGGAACCATCTTTGATTGACTCGAGTTCTAGGGGAATATGACACCCTCTTCTGACCTCCACAGCATTGCACGACATGGTCGTGCCAACCTATATGCAGACAGTACATTCATACACATAAGAAAATAATAGCCGGGCGTGGGCGCACGCCTTTAATCCTAGCACTCGGGAGGCAGAGGCAGGCGGATCTTTGTGAGTTCAAGGCCAGCCTAGTCTACAGAGCGAGTTCCAGGACAGCTGGGGCTACAGGAGACCCTGTCTCGAAAAGACCAAAAAAAAAAAGAAAAGAAAAGAAAAGAAAATGGCTGGGCGTGGTGGCACACGCCTTTAATCCTACCACTTGGGAGGCAGAGGCAGGTGGATCTTTGTGAGTTCAAGGCCAGCCTGGTCTACAGAGTGAGTTCCAGGACAGCTGGCGCTACAAAGAACATGCTATCATGCCCAGCTCTTTTTCATGTGCGTGCTGGGGATTAAACCCAGGTCCTCCTGCATGCAAGGCAAGCCATTTCCTTGGTTCCATTTTTTTTTTTGTTTTCTTTTTTGAGACAGGGTCTAATGAATCTCAAGCTGGCCTCAAACTTGTACCTGAGGGTGACCTTAAACTCTGATCCTCCTGCCTCTACTGCCCCCCTCCCCACTGCCCCCCAGGCTGGGATTAGAGCCATATAGCACCACACCCAGTGTTATACAGTGCTAATAACTGAAGGAAGAGCCTTTTGCATACTAGGAAACAACTCTACCACTGAGCTACAGCCTCAGCACCAGGGATTATTTTGTTGCTTGTTTAAAGATTTACTCACATTTATGTACATCTATGTGGGTGTATGCTATATGCATACAGATGCCTGAGAAGACCATCAGGTCCTCCTGGAAGAGCAGTAAGTGTTCTTAACTGCTGAGCTGTCTCTCTAGCCCCATCATGCATCGTTTTTTTAGCAAGATGGTTCAGCAGTTAGCACTGGCTGCTCTTGCAGAAGACCTGCCCACCACCCACATGTAACTCCAGTTCCAGGGTGATCCAATGCCTCTGACCTCCGTGGGTCCTGCACAACACCAGTGCACATGTATACGTGCGAGCAGTACACTCATACATATAAATAAAAATATATTTTTCAAGTTATAAATGGCCGCTTAAATCACTTGAAAAAAAGAGCACAGTCAGATTCCATGTCCACATATTCAACCAAGGACTGAAAATACTGGGGAGGTCTGATGAGATGGCTCAGTAGGTAAAGAAGCTTGCCACCAAGCCTGACGACCTAAGTTCAAGACATACATAGTGGAAGGAGAGAACCAACTTCCACAAGTTGTCCTTTGACCACAGTTACAACATGGCACATGTGTGTGCATGCACATAAACACACACACAAACACACAAAAGAACATTTAAATTTGGGCCGGAGAGATGGCCTAGCGGTTAAGAGCGCTGACTGCTCTTGCAGAGGACCTGGGTTCAATCCCCAACACTCACGAGGCAGCTGAGAACTGTCTTAACTCCAGTTCCAAGGGAATCCGACACCCTCTTCTGACCTCCATGGCATTGCATGACACGGGTGCACCAAACTACATGCAGACAGTACATTCATACACATAAGAAATAAAAAGTAGGCTGAAGAGATGACTGCGGTTAAGAGTACTTTTGTAGAGGACCAGGGTTCAGGTCCCAGTACCCACATGACAGCTACTAACTGTAACTCCCATTCCAGTCCTCTCTTTTTTTTTTTGGTCTTTTCGAGACAGGGTCTCCCTGTAGTCCCAGCTGTCCTGGAACTCACTCTGTAGACCAGGCTGGCCTTGAACTCACAAAGATCCGCCTGCCTCTGCCTCCCAAGTACTAGGATTAAAGGTGTGCACCACCACATCCAGCTCAGTCCTCTCTTCTGACCTCCATGGGCTCCTGCATGCACATGATGTACACAAACTCACACAAGTACACACACATACACATTGCCAAGAGTGGTGGTGCACACCTTCAGTCCCAGCACTTGGGAGGTAGAGACAGATCTCTGAGTTCAAGGCCAGCCTGGTCTACATAGTGAGTTCCAGGCCAGCTGGGGCTACAGGGAGACTCTGTCCCAAAAATACAAAAAAAAAAAAAAAAATTGTACTGAAAATGTATAGACTTTTTGTAGTCACCTGAATAATAACTATATAGCATTCACATGATGTTAGGTTTTATAAGTAATTTACAGATGACTTGAAGCATATAGGCTATTATAAATTTTTTTTTGTTGTTTAAGATGGGATCTTGCAGGGCTAGAGAGATGGCTCACAGTAAAGAACATTTGCTGATCTTTCATAGGACCTGGGTTCAATTCCCAGCACCCACATGGTGGCTAACAACCTTTCATCCGTAACTCCAGTTCCAGGGGATCCGATGCTCTCTTCTGAACTCTTCAGGCATTGCAAGACACGGGTGCACTTGCATACATGCAGGCAATACGTTCATAAAATAAAAATATAAATAAAATATTTTTTTAATGACAGGATCTTGCTATATAGCCCAAGCTTGCCTTGATGTCACTGTGTAGCCCAGGCTGGCCTTGAACTCTGCAATCTTCCTTGCCTTAGCCTCCCAAGTGCTGAATTTATAGCATGTAGTACCATACCTAGTTGTGCATGGATTATTTGCAAGTACCGTGCCATTTTATATGAGGCTCGAGCATCTGTGGATGAAAGAAGACCTTCGTCCAGTCCAGAGTGGATACTAAAGGACAACTGTACTGCAAAGTGAGTAAGTATTGCTGCGTTTTTTTTCCAGCCTCACCCCGAAAGGAAGAAGAGCAGTATCCATCCCCCCTTCTTCCAGGGTCTTTACCTTCCCATAGAGTGTTGTGGCGCTTGCATCACTCCGCTGCTCGTGCATAGGAGCAATGAGTGTCCACTGGTTGGTCTCTGGCTCATACCGTTCAGCAGTGTTAAGACGCACATAGCCATCAAATCCTCCCATGGCATAGATGAAGTTGCTGAGGACTGTCACACTGACATAGCAACGTCTAGAGTGCATAGGGGCCACTTGGTGCCAAGTTTTCTTCACAGGGTCAAAACGTTTAACACTATTGAAGTAGTCTACACTATCAAACCCCCCGATGATATAAACATAGCCTTTCAAATAGGCTGCCCCATGGTAGGCTCGAGGACTTTCTTCCTCACAAGTGACATTCACCCATCTGTCTGCACGAGCATCATATGCCTCAATGGCATTGGTGGGGCTTCCACCACTCCAGCCACCAATTGCAAATAGGATGGCATAGGGCAGGCGGGGCCTGGTGAGTGGGTTGGTGAAGTCAGAATTGGAAGGTCCATTCATGTTCAGGTCATACATAGCCTTTAGAGCATTAATGATGACTGGCTTGCATTCCTCGCTGTCCTTGACATAGTCATTCATCTTAACATTGTTCATGAAGTATTCAGCATGCATTAGGGCCAGGCGAACCTGAGAAGGAAACACAGAAAGTCATTCGGATGAGCTGAGTATGTATGGAAGTCCCTTGCTGGGAATATTTTGGTTTGCTTTTTAAACGTGTGTGTGTGTGTGTGTGTGTGTGTGTGTGTGTGTGTGTGTGCTGATTGAGACTAGAAGAGAGCATTGAATCCCCTGGAGCTGAAATGATAGGTGGTTATGAGCTGCTGGACATGGGTGCTGGAAACTGAACTCAGGCCCCCGAAAGAACAACAAGCACTCTTGACCCTAAGCCATCTCTCCAACTCCTTGATTTACTTTTTTCCTTTTTAAATATTTTTCTTTTATGTGTATGAGTGTTTTGCCTGCATGGGTAAGTGCACCGTGTGTGTCCAGTGCTGTGGAGGCCAGAAGAGTGTGTTGGATTCTTTGGAACTGGAGTTACAGGTGGTTGTGAGCCTAATTCTCTTTAACTGCTGAGCCATCTGGTTTTCTTTTTCTTTTTCTTTTTTAATTTTATGTGTATGAGTGTCTATGATGAATGCATGAATGTCTGTGCACCCACATGTGTTCAGTACCAGAAGAGAGCATGAGATCCCCAGAACTGAAGGTCTCCTGTCTCCAGGCATGTGTTGGGAACCATCTCTCCAACCCATTTTTTTAAAGTTTAACTCAGTTGTATTTGAGGGGTTTTAGGGGTCTTTTTTTTTTTTTTTTTGAGATAGGGTCTCCTTATATCCGTAGCTGTCCTAGAACTCACTCTGGAGACCAGGCTGGCCTTGAACTCACAGAGATCTGCCTGCCTCTGCTTCCCAAGTGCTAGGATTAACGGCATGCGCCACCAAGCCCAGCTCATAATTGTATTTGTCTGGGGAAGGTGCTATATATGTAGATTGATGCTAAGAAGGGAGCTAGACAGAAGGCACCTAAGGATCACAGAACTACCCATTCATTGGCCAGTAACTAGGGCTGTTAATACTAGAGAAGCTGTGTAATTGTTCAGAACTTAAGTGTAGCTCTGTATGAGATAATGCCAATTAGCGTCCAGCAGCTACGGTCACATGCCATCATGATTTAGTTCCTCGCACAACTTGTGCCTTAGTGTGGAACTTAGTGGGAAAAGGAAAGAAGACCCTTTAGAACTCTGTGGGATTCCCTATTGCTCTCCCCACACCCAGTGAGAATTTGGGCCAGAGAATTAGCTATGCCAA
This sequence comes from Rhizomys pruinosus, assembly GCA_009823505.1. Lineage (NCBI taxonomy): Eukaryota > Metazoa > Chordata > Mammalia > Rodentia > Spalacidae > Rhizomys > Rhizomys pruinosus. The sequence goes on from VZQC01013847.1 coordinate 746,607, forward strand.
AAGGGAAAAGAAAATTGCAGCATTCCAGAGAAGAGTAGGCGATGCCTCTCTGTCCATGTGTGCCAACATGGGCCTGGCATCTGTCATGTATCTGAATGTGGCTCTCAGGAAGTTTCTCTGAAGTAAGTGAACCAAGAGCAAGCAATGAAGTGTTTGCAAAGAATAACTATACTTGACCTTAGGAAGCAAAACTGAAATATGCTGCTTCCTATTTTGGGGGTCGTGAGAAATCCACTTTAAAATGGCCTCAAATACGGCGTCTTCCTGCTTCACGTTCAGCTCATCTTTCTCAATGATGTCCTTAAGTTCAGTAACTGAGAGTTCCAGGAACTCTGCTGAGACTTTGACCATCTCCTCGAAGTTGTGCAGTATGAACATGTAGGCCTTCTGCTTCAGCTCAGGGCAGTAGTAGTACTCCGTGAACTTGCAGATGCCAATACAGTTGTCCAGACACAGCTCCGACTTAAGGAACTCACAGCAACCCCTAACAATACCCAAGATGTTAAACTGGTCTGCAGCAGCCAACAGCTTCTCCACGTTGTCAGGGGTGATTGGCACAGTCCGAGTGTATGCATACTCAATGATTAGCTTCATCATGTCGGGGGAAATGCCGGGAATGTTGTAAACCTTCTTCTCGGTGTTGTTCCAGCCACTTGTAAACAAAGCTCTGGAAAAAAGAAAGAAACTAGCAGCCACAGAACTCTGTTGCTGACCAATTCCCTTCCTCACTCCCCGTTCACTTTTTTTTTTTTTTTTTTTTGTCTTTTCGAGACAGGGTCTCCCTGTAGCCCCAGCTGTCCTGGAACTCACTCTGTAGACCAGGCTGGCCTTGAACTCACAAAGATCCACCTGCCTCTGCCTCCCAAGTGCTAGGATTAAAGGCGTGCACCACCACGCCCGGCCCGTCTCATGTTTTCATTGGAACTGATAACTTGACTTTTTCAGCTCATTAGCAAAAGAACCATTCCATTTCCTCCTAGATTATAATTTTTTTTCTAAATGTGTATAAAGGTTTGCCTACATGTATGTATTATAGTGTACCATGTGTGTGCAATGCTCACAGAGGCCAGAAAAGGGTGTCAGATCCCCTGGAACTGGAGTTATGGACGGTTATTAGCTATATAGGTGCCGGGAATCAAACCCGGGTCTTTTGGAGAACAGTAAGTATTCTTAACCACTGAGCTCTCTCCACCCGGTGGGTTGTAGCAGTTTTGACCAAAACTCCTTTTCATCTGTATTCCTGGGTACTTGCCCTTCATCCCATTCTCTCCATCCTTTTAGTTATCACTTTGCTTTTAATGGCTTAGAGCCAGGGACAGAAGGGGCACCAGAAGTGGTAGTAACATTTGGGTATTGGTTAGGACATCTGTAAGTATCCAACTAAAAGTTGATTTGCGTGACAACGAAAGAAGAAAGCACGAGACCTACTAGATGTTGACTAAAGTCCAGTTTTTGGTTTTGTTTTCAAATCAGAATAGAGAGAGGCTCTGGCTGTAGCTGTGCCTCTGCAGAAGGCAGCTCATGGAGGGCAGGAGCCCAGAGCTTTGCTATCCCTAAACTTAAGATGGTAAGTTTGAAACAGAAAATGGATCCAAAAGTCTCAAGAGGAGCCTAATCTCCTGCTTGGCTTAGTCGGGGCCCCTGTTATACCTAAAGTAGGAACTGCAGCTACAGAGGATGTTCTTGTGGGCATTGAACTCGAAGCCATTGACTTTGATGACCACATCGCAGAGCTTGCCCTCTAGCCGAAGCTCGTTGAAGATCTCACAAGTCATCGCGCTCATCTTCCTCTCCATGTGAGGCTGGTGGAACCTTGTGGAGGCTGCGGTGCTCTCCATCTCCATGGCACCTTGGGACCAGAGGAGAGAGGCTGCTCTCCTGAGGTGTTGGGGAGGGTTATGGGGGCCCCTTTAGCCAGCTGTCGCTCCTTTTCCCTACTACATCTTCCATGTAGGGACCATCAGGCAACCCAAGTTCCAGAATCTCAGGCAGTGAGATCACCAGGATTGTGCTCTCAAGTTCTGGAATTTCCTCCTGTCCCTTCTTCCTCCCCTCCCCTCCCCCAAGAACATCTAGTGAGACCACCCCACAGCTCCTTCCTTGTCCTCAGACCCAGAGCAGAACTGTGACCACCAATACCACAATAGAGCCTTTATTGATTCTGTTTCCTATTCTCTCCAGGTTGTGACCACATTTTCTGCAATGTCCAACCTCCCTCCACAGCTCCTGATGGGTCTAGCCTCCTCTTCCACAGCTCCTGGCAGGTCTAACCTCCCTCCACAGCTCCTGGTGGGTCTAGCCTCCTCTTCCACAGTTCCTGGTGGGTCTAACCTCCTTCCACAGCTCCTGGTGGGTCTAGCCTCCTCTTCCATAGCTCCTGGTGGATCTAACTTCCTTCCACAGCTCCTGTTGGGTCTAACCTCTTCCATAGCTCCTGGTGGGTCTAACCTCCTCTTCCATAGCTCCTGGTGGGTCTAACCTCCTTCCACAGCTCCTGGTGGGTCTAACCTCCTCTTCCACAGCTCCTAGTGGGTCTAACCTCCTTCCACAGCTCCTGGTGGATCTAACCTCCCTCCACAGTTCCTGGTAGGTCTAACTTCCTCTTCTACAGCTCCTGGTGGGTCTAACCTCCTTCCACAGCTCCTGGTGGGTCTAACTTCCTCTTCCACAGCTCCTGGTGGGTCTAACCTCCTTCCACAGCTCCTGGTGGGTCTAACCTCTTCCACAGCTCCTGGTGGGTCTAACCTCCTCTTCCATAGCTCCTGGTGGGTCTAACCTCCTTCCACAGCTCCTGGTGGGTCTAACCTTCCACACCCCTTGGGCTCCTCACAGCTGCAGAGGCAGAAACAAAGCTGCTGATTAAATCTCATGGTGGCCAGGGTCTTTTAACCCCTGGGATGGCTTACTGGGTCACTTTCTTGGAATGAGGAGGGGCCCAGCTAAGGACATACCTCCAGGTGCATCCCCAGCCCCCAAAGCACCCTAATACTTGGTGGCCTTTTTGTTTTAGTAGTTTGCAGTGCTGGGGATGAAACCCAGGGCCTCATAGCTTCAGGCAAGGACTCTCCCACTGAGAATAATTTGGGAATAACTGCTCTTACCAAGCCGCTCCAGATAGAGTGCCAGGAGCCCACCAAAGTGTCATGATCGCCCATAACATGACCCCAGCGATCTGGGGCCCTCCCTCCTCACACCAGAACCTGCCACCCCTTGTTCCTGCCAGCATCCAGAAAACAGTCAGCAGCTCAGCCCCTCCCCTCCCACTCCCCGGGCGAGACGACGCGTGCGCAGTGCGGCCGCGGGGCGGTCGCTGTCCTCCGAACCGCCCAGCTGGCTGCCGGCGCGATGGCGGAGGAGGTGAGGCCGGGTTTGGGGAGCGCCTACCTTCGCTGGGATCCGCTGTGTCGGGCCGCCCTTACCCGGCGCGGCGCCCGGGTCAGCGCTTTTCTCCGGTCTTGCGACAGGTGAGCAGCCTGATGAAGGCCACGGTCCTGATGCGGCAGCCCGGACGGGTGCAGGAAATCGTGGGAGCTCTCCGCAGAGGCGGGGGAGATCGGCTACAGGTACCGGGGCGGGAACTGCAGCCGACCCGGCCGGAGGGAGGACACCGGCCCTGTAGCCTTCCCGGCTCTGCTGCACATGCTGCGGCCCTTCGCCCAGGATGGCCATGCTAGACTAACTGGTATGCCTTGGGAGAAAGCCTGCCTGCTGCAGCAGCCAGATTTGAAAGTCTGGCTCTCAGAAAGCACGTGAGAGAAACCTGCTCTTCCCCGAGACCAGCCGGCTTCTCTGAGTTCCGGGACAGCTGGGGCTACAGGGAGACCCTGTCTTGAAAAAAGACCAAAAAAAAAAAAAAAAAGTGGGAGGGACACCCGTAAAGTCGAGTAGGACTTTACCTTGAGAAGGACGCCACCGAATGTGACCCCCCCCCACACTCAAGCGACTGTGCTTTCAACACTCGCACTAACAGAATCACTTCTTTCCTACTCCTTTATCTTTCCCCTCCCTAGGGTTTTTCCATAGGCTGAGCAGTGGGCTGTTTAGATTTCCATAATCACCCCAGACTGAGGCAGGACCACGTTGGAAGGTGCCTATTCAGGTACTGAAGGCTCTCCTTTTGTCTCTTAAGGTGATTTCTGATTTTGACATGACCTTGAGCAGGTTTGCCTTGAATGGACAGCGCTGCCCTTCTTCCTACAGTAAGACACATTCTGGACTTCCTTGCAGGGCTTCAGATGTCAGCTTCTGTGGAGAAAGTAAAAAGAGTTTTGTGTTTTCTCAGATATCCTGGATAACAGCAAAATCATCAGTGAGGATTGCCGCAAAGAGGTGGGTCATTCAGTGCCCTTCTACTGTATATAACCATTTCCCCCAGTAGTAGTGGTGCAGGCCATTAATCCCAGCACTTGGGAGGCAGAGGCAGGCGGATCTCTGTGAGTTCCAGGACAGCTGGGGCTACAGAAAGACTGTGTCTCAAAAAAAAAAAATCTTTCCTTAAATGCAGGGTGGAGGCGTATAATCTCAGGTACTTGGGAGGCTGATGCAGGAGGATCACAAGTTAAAGACCTGCTTGGGTTCCTGATTGATTTCAGTGTGAACCTGGGCCACTTAGTAAGACTGTATCTCAAGATTTAAAAAGGAAGACTGGAGATATAGGACAGAGACCTTGCCTAGCTTCCAGGAGGCCCTGGATTTGATCCCAGTTTAAAAAAAAAATTCTTTTTAATTTTTATGATCAGGTAGATCTAGTCTTAATACAGGAGGATAAAGTTTCCCTGTTGGCTGAGACAGGATATGTTGGCATTAACCATTATCTTTACTGCTAGCTACGGAGTTTGTAAGACACTTGAAAGTTATATATTATGAAACAACCTTATACCTCAAAAGACAGCTAGAACTATTATATTACTGTCTCCACTTAACAGATGGGAAAACAGGTGTGTAGAGGGGTTGAGCAACCTGTTTCAGGGTCACCCCAGTGAGTCACAGATCTTGGCTCTGTATAGATTCTATTCCAAACTCTTCCCACCATGTTGTGCTAGGTTCTTGCTAATATAATTGTCTTGTGGGGCACCAAATCTGCAGAGCATTCTGAATTAAAGTTAATCCATTTAGGTAAGGTGTGTTCAAGTTCCATGAAGACATCTCTAGAGCCTTGGTCATTGGCTTGGTTCCACGCTCCTGCCCTCTGTCCCCTTACTAGAGCCATGTGGCATGGCTAAGCTTTTATATGTGGCTAAGCTCATTCTTATGGATAATGATGTCATTTAATTCTCTTCATTATTTACTAAAGTCATGTACTACCTGGTCTATTGGTCTTTTATGTTGATTAATCCTTCCAGTATTCTGAAGGTTTTATTTTATTTGGTTTTAGACTCTCATAAAGTCCAAGTTGGCCTAGAACTTGCTGTGTAGCTGAGGCTGGCCTGGAGCTCCTGAGTACTAGCTTTATAGGCATGTGCCATCATGTCTAGCCTCACTTAAAAAATTATTTTATGTGTATGAATGTATTGCCTGCATGTATGTAAGTGCACCTGTGTCGTGCAATGCCCTTGAAGTCAGAAAAGGCTGTTGACTTCCTCTGGAACTGGAGTTATGGATGATTGTTAGATGCCACATGGGTGCTGGGAACCAAACTTGCTCTGTTTGGTTAGTGCTGTTAACTGCTGGTCAGTCTCTCCAGCCCTGTTTCTAATATTTCTGATGAGATTATTTGTTATAAAAGGGTCAAGGACAGAAGGCTGAGGTAGGAACATCACTTCAAGTTCAAGGCTAACCTGGGCTACATACATATGAGTTCAAGAACAACCTGGGCTACCTAGAAAGACTATGCCTTGGCCTTAAAAACTAATAGAATGTGGTTGCTCACACCTTTAGTGCCAGCAGAGGCGGGGATCTAGCATGCCTCATCTCTGACAGGGTTTTGGTTGTTGTTGATATTGCTGGGGTTTTTTGTTTGTTTTTTGAGACAGGGTCTCCCTTTAGTCCCAGCTGGCCTGGAGCTCACTATGTAGACCAGGCTGGCCATGAACTCACAGAGATATGCCTGCCTCTGCCTCCCGAGTGCTGGGATTAAAGGCGTGCACCACTACGCCTGACCTAAGATGGTTCTTAGCCACCAAGTGGGTACTGGGAATCAAACGCAGGTCCTCTGCAAGAGCAGTCAATGCTCTTAACTGCTGAGCCATCTCTCCAGCCCTGCTGTTTTGTTTTTGTGTTTTTTTGTTTTTTTTTTTTTTGAGGAAGGTTCTCATGTGGACCTGGCTGGCCTTAAACTTGGAATATAGCCAAGACGACCTTGAACTCCTGATCCTCCTTCCTGCCAGCACTTCCCGAGTCCTGGGACTTTAGGGATGTGCCATCAGATCCAGTTTATGTGATAATGGGGGTTGAATCCAGCATTCCATGTGCGTGTGAAGTGAGGCAAGTGTTCTCACAACTAAACTACAGCTCCAGTTCTCTATTTTGTTTTTGAGACAGGGTCTTCCTGTAGCCCCAACTGGCCTAGAACTCACTCCGTAGATCAAGCTGGCCTTGAGCTCACAGAGATCCACCTGCCTCTCTGCATCCTGAGTCCTGGAATTAAAGGCAGGCTCCACCATTCCTGGCAAAAACTCGTTAAAAAGTTTTTTAAATTTATTTTTATTTTATGTGTGAGAGTATATGGCCTACATGTATGTAAATGCACCTCTGTCATGCAATGCCTTTGGAGTCAGAATGAGTCAGATTCCTCTGGAACTGGAGTAACGGATGGTTGTTAGCTGCCATGTGGGTGCTGGGACTTGAACTCAGGTCCTCTGCAAGAGCAACTGGTGCTCTTAACCATTGAGCCATCTCTCCAGTCCCGAGAAAACTTTTTTTAATTTTTCACTTATTTACTTATATTTTGTGTGTAAGTGTATTGCCTGCATGTATGTAAGTGCACCGATGTCATACAATGCCCACAGAGGTCAGAGGATCCCCTGAAACTGGATAGTTGTTAGTGCAATGTAGGTACTGGGATTCGAACTTGAGTCTTCTGAAAAAAACAGCCAGTTCTCTTAACCACTGAGCCATCTCTAGCCCCCCAAACCAACTCCCTTACATGAAGCTGCACCTGCAAAGTGTTTTTGCTCTGTGGGACTTTGCTGGGGAGAATGTGATAAGCACTAATGGCTTTCCTCCCTGTGTGGCTGTCCCAGCTCACCGCGCTCTTTCACCACTACTATCCCATTGAGATCGATCCACATCGGACCATCAAAGAGAAGTTGCCTCATATGGTGGAGTGGTAAGTGGCGCTGGCAAGGAAGGGCTCCCGCATTTGAAGCTGAGAGGGCCAAGATGGGCATGCTCTTCCAGAGCTTCAGTGAGCTGACAGGCGCCTTTTCTGAGGACTTGCATGGCCATGCCGTGTGCCCAACTGTAAGAACAAATATCCACTTGCACCTGGGCTTTCCTCAGAGAATCCTCGAAATAAGTTAGAAACCCCTTGGTTGGGGTGATAGATAGCAAGTAACCCTCATCTTGGTCTGTTTTGTGTTGCTGTAACAAATACCACAGGCTGGGTAATGTATAATGAATAGAACTGGCTCTTAGTTCAGGAGGTTGGAAGGACCCAGATGAGGGGATTAGCTTCTGTTGAGGGCTTTTGCTTCTGCCAAGGGCTTTCTTGCTGTGTCACCCTATGGCAGAAGGGCTAAAAGAGGGCAAGAGCTGAACTTCCCTTCGATGAGGAACCTAATCCAGTGATGATTGCATTAGTCCATTCATGAGGACAGAGCCCCCATGACCCAACAGACCTGCTATTGAGCCCAACACTTCTGCATTGGGGAAACCAAGTTTATAACTTGGTGCACACATTCAAATTGCAATAATCCTGGAGTAGAAACAAAGATCACCATGCCTGGGCATGATAGTACACACCTGTAATCCCAGCACATGGGGAAAGATCAGGGTCATTCTTGGCTACATAGTAAGTGGTAGGCCAGCCTGGGCTACATGACACCCTGTCTCAACAAAACAACAGAACCTAGTAATGCAGGATAAAGCCCCAGGACCCCATGAGGGAGGGGATTCAGAAGAGACGCTCCCGTCAGCTGCTCTGCCCTTGCACCATCTCCATTTATGTATCATTCAGAAGCGAAGCTCTGGGGCTGGAGAGATGGCCTAGCGGTTAAGAGCGCTGACTGCTCTTTCAGAGGACCCGGGTTCAATCCCCAGCACCCACATGGCGGCTGAGAACCGTCTTTAACTCCAGTTCCAGGGGATTCTGACACCCTCTTTTGACCTCCACGTCATTGCACGACACGAGTGCACAAACCTACATGCAGACAGTACATTCATACACATAAAAAAAAATAATAATAATAAAATATATAAAAAAAAAAACAAAAACAGAAGAGAAGCTCCCGTCAGCTGCTCTGCCCTTGCACCCTCTCCATTAATTCTCATTTTCTGAGGATGGCCAGAGTCCACCAGGAAATGGCTCTGTGAAACAGGATGTTGTCTTTCTAGTCCTTCCCCACGCCATCCCCTCACTGGGTGCTGCCAAAGGGGACGAGGGAAAGGGGACTTGACTTCATGGGGTGATTGAAACTTGGGGTTTGTGGGGCATCTGTTCCTAGGTGGACCAGAGCACACAACCTGCTGTGTCAGCAGAGGATTCAGAAGTTCCAGATAGCCCAGGTGGTGCAAGAGTCCACCGCGATGCTCAGGTGAGCTCCACCTCTGGAAACACTTCAGTCAGTCTAGTCCACACTGCTTTGCGAGCTGCGGTGGGGCTCCCAGGTCGGGCACTCGCCTGCTATGCTGGAAGCTCCTGGATTCCATTCTCTGCCCTGAAAAAAATAAAAACCAAAGCCAGTCTAAAACTGTTTTCCCCAGGCAGAAAACACTGTGGAGAATAGAGCCGTAGTGTCTGGGAGAGGGAGCGGGAGGAGACGTGGCTGCAGGACCAGCTGCTGTGGTGGATGCCATGCAAAACCACCAGGATTTCATCTCCCAGAGTCCAGTTCCTTTTTCACAGTGGTAGACTTTGGGTTCCCTCTGGGAAACTGTTATTTTTTAATTTCTGTTTAGTTTATGTGTGTGAACAATTTGCCTGCATGTGTGTAAGTGCACCTCCTGTGTACAATACACATGGAGGCCAGAAGAGGGCCTGGGATCCCTTGGAACTAGAGTAAAAGACAGTTGTTAGCCACTGTGTGGGTACTGGAACCAAAGCCAGGTCCTTTGCAAAAGCAACCAGTGCTCTTAATCACTGAGCCATCTCTCCAGCCCCAGAAATTGCTTCTGGTAGTTTGGGGTATTTTTTAGTTTGGTTTGGTTTGGTTGGTTGATTTTTTTTTTTTCTAGTTGTTTTGGATTTATTTAGGTTTGTGAATAGTAGTCTGGTTGTTGGTCTCTTCTGTTAGAGTGGGAATCTTGCTTTAAGTCCTCTTTGGTTCCTGCAGTACACTACAGATGACTGGATCCTATAGATAGATGAATTGATGTTCTCGGAATTCCTCCAGGGGATGGGGGCTTTCTGGTATCTGTTCCCTGTCCCTTCCTCCAGCCCCAGCTCTTTTTTTTTTTTTTTTTTTTTTTTTGTGGGTTCTTTTGTTTGAGTGAAGGTCTCATGTAGCTCTGGAATTTACTATATCAACCAGGCTAGCCTTGAACTCACAGAGATCCACCTGCCTCTGCCTGCCCAGGGCATGTGCCACCATGCCTGGCTAACTGGTATTCTTCTTAAAATTTATTTATTTATTTATTTACTCTTTGATGTGCATGTGTATGCTCCTGTGCCTGTGTGCACATGTGGAGCCCAGAACACACCTTGCAAGAGTCAGTTTTTTCCAGATATGGTGCATGCCTGTAGTCCCAGCACTCAGGAGGCAGATGCAAGTGGATCTCTTTTAGTTCAAGGCCAGCTTTGTGTGCAGAGCGATTTCCAAGCCAACTGGGGCTACAGAGAGATCCTGTCTCAAAAAGGCTCCTCTAAAGAGTCAGTTCTCCCCTTCCACCATGTGGGTTCTAAGGATTGAATTTTGGTCCTCAGACTTGGGGGGCAAGTGTGTCTTTACTTGTTAACATCTCTCTGGCCTATGACTGGCATTCTTCACCCAGACATGGCACTTGGCACGGCCAGGCCCATTGGTCAGCAGTAGTCCTCAGAGAGGGCTCTTTGCTACCTGAAGCCTTCTTTCCTGGAAGAGGGACAGGGATCAGATAAAAGAGTGGCATGGGTGCCTAGCCTCGGTTTGTATATCTCTTTGTTTTGTTTTATTTGAGATAGGACGTCATGTTTCCCAGGCTGGCCTTGAACTTGCTAGGCAGACAAGGATGACACCGAACTCTGGATCTTCCTGCTTCTACCTCCCAAGTGCTGGAATTAGAGTCATGTATTGCCTTACCTCGCATATATGTGGGGTTTGGTTTGGTTTAATTTGTGGTACTGGGCATCAAACTCGGCTTTGAGCAGGCTAGCAAGGTCTCTACCACTGAGCTAAACTCGTTACCCCTAAGATTTATTTATTTATTTTGGTCTTTTTGAGACAGGGTTTCCCTCTAGCCCCAGCTGGCCCGGAACTCCCTGTGTAGACCAAGCTGGCCTTGAACTCACAGAGATCCACCTGCCTCTGCCTCCTGAGTGCTGGGATTAAAGGCATGCGCCACCACGCCAGGCAAGAGTTTTTTTTTAAATAAAGAGGAAGATAGCCCCATTGGTAAAGCGCTTGCCATGTCTAGCATGAGGGTCTGGGTTTCATCCCCAGCACCACATAAGTGCTGAGGATGGTCAAATGAGCTTGTAAGCCCAGTGCTGGGGAATCAGAGGCGACTCCCTGGGGCTGACTATCAGCCAGTCAGTCTAGCCTAATCAGTGAGCCCCGGCCCCAGCGAGAGACCCTGTCTCAAAAATCAAAGTGCTGCTCAGTGAAATCACTCAGCAGGGAAAATGCATGCCATGCAACCTCACCACTTAACTCAAATTCTAGAACCTACCTAAAGGTGGAAAGAGAGGACTGACTCCTTATAGTTGTCCCTCGAACTCCACAGGTATACTATGGTACATGCCCATATCCTCTGTCTCTCTCTCTCATATCCTCTCTCATATTCTATCTCTCTCTCTCTCTCTCTCTCTCTCTCTCTTACACACACACACACACACACATACAATAACATTTTAAAAATAAGGGGCTGGGGGGCTGGAGAGATGGCCTAGCGGTAAAGAGCACCAACCGCTCTTACAGAGGACTCGGGTTCAATCCCCAGCACCCACATGGCGGCCGAGAACCGTCTGAAACTCCAATTCCAGGAGAACTCCAGTTCCAGGGGAATCCGACACCCTCTTCTGACCTCCGCAGCATTGCATGGCACGGGTGCACAAGCTTGCATGCAGACAGTACATTCATACACATACAGAAATAAAATTAATAATAATAATAAGGGGCTGGAGAGATGGCCTAGCGGTTAAGAGCGCCGACTGTTCTTGCAGAAGACCCGAGTTCAATCCCCGGCACCCACATGGTGGCTGAGAACCATCTTTAACTCCAATTCCAGGAGAATTCCAGTTCCAGGATAATCTGGCACCCTCTTCTGACCTCCGCGGCATTGCACAACATGGGTGCACAAACCTATATGCAGACAGTACATTCATACACATAGAAAATAAATAAATAAAATTTAAAAAATATTAAAAAAAAATAAGGTGAATGGCTATCAAGGAATGAGACCCAGGGTTGAGTTCTGACTTCCACACACATGTACATCTGTACCCATGAATGTGTAAACACACCTGCACATACACCCAACAGAAATAAAACATAAAATACCTAGCCCAAGAAGGAAATAAAAAGCAGTAGCGAGGGTCTGGCTGTTTGGGCCCGGCTGTTTCACAGTCCTCGTGTGTCTCGGCAGGGAGGGCTATGAGACGTTCTTTGACACGCTCTTCCACAACAACATTCCTCTCTTCATCTTTTCTGCGGGCATCGGTGATATCCTGGAAGAAATCATCCGGCAGATGAAGGTGTTCCACCCCAACATCCATATCGTGTCTAACTACATGGACTTCAGTGAGGATGTAAGCCAAGTCTCAGCTGGCCTCAGAGACGGGAGGGTGGGCAGAGCCCAAGGTTTGCCCCTAGCACGCTGGCTTTTCTGCCCTCTGATGGGCATTTCTAGGTCTCCTCTCCCTTCTCTTTCCTATGTTAGCCTAGCCGTGAGTTCCTGGGCTCAACTGATGCTTCCACCTCAACCTCTTGAATAGCTGGGATTAAAGCTTTGTACCACCACACCCGGCATGGGTTACTTTCTAAGGAACTTCTCTTTGCCATCTGACCAGCAGCTCTCTGTCATGGGGGTCTTAGCTTTTGGTTCAGTGCCACCCTGTGTCACGCCATACGCAATGAAAGGCGTTCGATCTGACTTGTGTATCTGGAGTCACAGGCAGCCTGCCCTGGCTTATTTATGTTTTTACTTCTGACCAATGGGGGGCAGATGTGGTCGTACCTGCCTGTAATCCCAGCACCTGCTCGAGGGAGGCAGGAGGATCGGGGATTGAAATCAGCCTCAGCTACACAGTGAGTTCAGTCATGCTCACTGGGCTCCAATGAGAACTTGCTTCAAACAAGTAAAAACAAATGGCAGAATTTGTCACTTCAGCCTCTCATTAATGGCCTGTAGTTGAGTTTTAACATACATAAAACATGATTAGTATTTTTTCTTCACGTGCTGGGGATCTAACCCTGGCTTGGTAGGCAAAAGCAGTGAGCTGTACCGCCCACCTGACTAAACAGCTTTTTTTTTTTTTTAATTAATTAATTATTTATTTATTTATTTTTGTATGTGTATGAATGTACTGTCTGCATGCAGGTCTGTGCACCCGTGTCGTGCAATGCCGCGGAGGTCAGAAGAGGGTCTCGGATTCCCCTGGAACTGGAGTTCTCCTGGAATTGGAGTTACAGACGGTTCTTAGCCGCCATGTGGGTGCTGGGGATCGAACCCGGGTCCTCTGCAAGAGCGTCGGTGCTCTTAACCGCTAGGCTATCTCTCCAGCCCCTAAACAGCTTTTAAATCACAAGCTTTGTGCTTCTGCCAGAATTGCTAATCAGTAATATTTGATGGTCATCATTAGTTTAAAGCAGGAGTTAGAAGCTTGTCCTATAGAAAGCCAAGTAAGCTGGATCTGATGGCACAGGCCTGTAGTTCTTGCTATGTGGGAGACTAAGGCAGGAGGACTTTAAGTTCCAGGCATGCCTGTCCTGAGCTGCAGAATGAATTCAAGGACAGCCTAGAAGATTTAGGCAGACCCTCTCAAAAATGAAAAAAAAAAAAAAGTTAGGGATATCACTCAGTACAGTGGTGGATGCTTGGCTTGCATGTATCGGGCCCTGGGTTCAAGCCCAGAACCTTAAAAAAGAAGTGGGAGGCCAGGTCTAAATATTTAGGCTTTCGTGGCCTACGCTCGGTTGTGGCTCCTCTTAACTTTGTCATGAGGCAAAATGTAAACAGATGATTCTGGCAGGGTTCTAGGAAAACATTGACAAGAACAGGCTAGATCTGGCTCCTGGGCCATTGTTTCTCCAGCACCTAGTTTAGGCCAGAGCAAAGCTTTGCTTGTTAAGCTGGCTGTGGGGACTCCCTTTTGGCCCATGACAGACAGTGGACAGTATCTAGGGTCACTCTAGCCCTGCTATCTCTTGTCTCTATGGTTTAGGGTTTTCTGCAAGGATTCAAGGGCCAGCTCATCCACACCTACAATAAGAACAGCTCTGTGTGTGAGAACTCCAGTTACTTCCAGCAGCTCCAGGGCAAAACCAACATCCTCCTGCTTGGAGACTCCATGGGGGACCTCACTATGGCTGAGGGAGTTCCTGGAGTGCAGAACATTCTCAAGATTGGCTTCCTAAATGACAAGGTGGGTAAGGGCTGGGCCTTCCCCTCTGGCTTCTTTCTGCATGAATTTCTATTAACAAGAATACCTTTGTGTCCAAGACTAGTGAAAAGTGGCAGAACTACAGAGGTGGGGCTGTAGTCCTAATCTCTCTCATTCTCTGTTTTTTTTTTAAGTAATTTAATTCTATTTTATTTTATGCATATGAATGTTCCGCCTATGTGCATTTAAGTGCACCTGTGTAGTGCAGTGCCCGTGGAGGACAGAAGTCAGTGTCAGATCCCCTGAAACTGGAATTATGGACAGTTGTTAGCCACCATGTGAGTGCTGAGGTCCGAACCTGGGTCTTCTGCAAGAGCAGGCAGTGCTCTTAACTGCTAAGCCGTCTCTCTAGGCCCTCTCTCTTTGTTTTTTTGAAATAGGGTTTCATGTAGCCCAGGCTAGTCTCAAACTGTAAACAAGGCTGGCTTTCAACTCTGTCCTCCTGTCTCAGCTTCCCAAACACTAGGATTATGCGCAGTCTATTCAAGTTCCACCCTGCCTGGGGTTATATCCTTTTGTTTTCTTTTCGTTTGTTTGTTTTGTTTTGTTTTGTTTGAGACAGGGTCTCTCTGTAACCCCAGCTAGCCTGTAATTTGCTATGTAGACCAGGCTGAACTTGATCTCATGGAGAGCTGCCTGCTTTTCTGCCATTATAATACCAGGTTTAAAAGTGTGTACCACCACACCCAGCACAGTTTATATTCTTTTTTTTTTTTTTGGTCTTTTCGAGACAGGGTCTCCCTGTAGCCCCAGCTGTCTTGGAACTCACTCTGTAGACCAGGCTGGCCTTGACCTCACAAAGATCCGCCTGCCTCTGCCTCCCAAGCGCTAGGATTAAAGGCATGCGCCACCACGCCCGGCTCAGTTTATATTCTTTTTACATGGGTGTTCATGTGTGAGTGTGTATGTGTTGCTGGGGGGGAACCCAGGGCCCAATAGATGCTTAGCAAGTCCTCTACCACTGAGCTACCTCCCCAGCCCCGTGATGACTACTGTATGCTTCTCCACACGACCTGACCCTAGGACTTGAGAGAAGAGGGTCATGCCAGTGTATTGTCCTTGTTTACACATATGATGTATGTTCACCATGTGTTAGGCCCCATCCTACTCACACAAATGCTACCTCATTTAATTCTTACAACCCTTTGAGTAATTACTTTTGTTTGGTTGTTGGGGTTTTGGGTTTTGGTTTTGAGGGTATCATATAGCCCACACTGACCTTGAACTCACTATACAGTTGAGAATAGCCTTGAGCTCCTCTTGATCCTTCTGCCTCCACCTCCGAAGTGCTGGGATTACAGGCGTGTGCTACCATGTTCTGCGCTAGCAATGACTTATCCCCATTTCACAGATCAGAAAACTGAGGCATGAAGGTTAACTAATTTACCCAAAGTGATGTAGTTTAGAAAACAGCAGCGCTGATTGTCAGTCCTGATTCCTACCTTTGAAGGCTCGACTGAAATGGGAGATGCCAGTGTTCTGGGCATGGCCTTATTGAGGGAACAGAACCAGCAGAGACTGGCAGGGATGGAAACAGCATTGGCCAGAAGGGTCCGAAGAAGGGGTCAGGCAGGGTAGACTTGGCCAGCAGGAGCTGACATCTAGATGCTGGAGCCGTGTGAAAACTGAGTCCAGACAGATCACAGGTGACATCTGGGCTTAGTTCTTAATCTTTTTGACACTGGCCAAACTTTGTTGTGGCAGCCTGTGCCCCTCGTCTGCCTGCCTTTGTCTACATAGGGATGGTCCCTGTAACCTTGAACTCCTCAGGCTTATGCAAGGGAGCTGGGGAGTGGTACTTTGTCCATCGTCCCCCACCCCCAGCCCCCAGCCTCCAGATGCTTAAGACTGGGAGATTTAGGGTAGGGCATTCTGGGAATTCTTGATCTTCCCTGGGCAGGTGGAGGAGCGGCGGGAGCACTACATGGATTCTTATGACATCGTGCTGGAGAAGGATGAGACGCTGGATGTGGTCAACGGGCTGCTGCAGCACATCCTGCGCCAGGGGGACTGCATGGAGATGCAGGCTCGGGCCAGGCCCCGCAGGCTGACAGGAGCAGAGCCTGCCCACCAAGCCTGCCAGCTGTGAACACAGCATTTCAGGGCAGCCAAGAGCTGCTGCGCCCTTGTCACCCCTGTGTCCTCCTTTCCCCCCCAACACCTTTGCCTTCCTCCTGTTGAGAGGCTTGAGGGAGGCCCTGCCTGTGGGAGGGCAACAAGCGTGGTTCCAAGTGAACCCTGGACCACAGCATGTTAGCATTCTACGGATCATCTAGTCTACGGATTCTTTCTAAGAAAGTTCTCAAATCTAGGGATACAGAGCTCAGTGGTGAAGCATCTGCCCTAGCACATGGGGGGGACGGGACACGTTATAAAAAAATAAAAGTCAAACGGGAACTTGTACATCAGACAGATACAATGCGTGAATCCAATGAAAATTAACAAAAGGACTACTGCTGTGCTGGACAGAGGTGGTGCATTGGGTGGTTGGAGGGCAGCCCGAGCCCTTGAGGCACGGGAACCGCTGCTTAGGGCTCCAGGGAACGAAGCTGGAGTTTGTGGATGGGGAGGGAAGATGGGGTTGGAAGGGTGTGGTCCTGACTTAAATGGGTCCGGCCCGCAAACTTGAAATTCAGCTGGACTGAGGTGACCCTGTCTGAGGCACCTTTTTTTTTTTTTTTTTAAACCCAGAAAGATTCCATGTGACTGGATTTTCTTTTATGTCCGAGTGCTAGGACTCAAGGCGTGCGTGCACCACCACTCCCGGCTTCACTACTTTTTTAAAAATTTTTTTATGAGATAGGGCCTCTCTATAGTCCCAGCTGGCCTGAAACTCACTCTGTAGACCAGGCTGGCCTTGAATTCACAGAGATCCGCCTGCCTCTGCCTCCTGAGTGCTAGGATTAAATGTGTGCCACCATGCCCGGCTCGCCATTTCATTATTTCATTCTTAGTGATCTGCAAACAGGTAGAGGCCCTGTCATTTCCAGGCAGCTCGGGCGGGATGAAGAAGTTGCCTAAATGGCCCAACTAGGAGCCAGGCCCAGAGTCTGGCCACTTGTAGCAGACAAAGTCCGTGTCTGTTCTCAACCTGGCTACATTTCTCAGCCTCACTGCAGGGCTGTTCTAGATTTGGAGGGGTCAGGAGGCCCAGGGGTGTCAGTCACTGGCTCTAGGCAGCAATCTGGGCTCACAGTTTAGAGGTTTTGGGGCTATGACCAATAGTCCCGTTGCTTTGGGCCTGTGGTGGCCAAATACACCATGTTGGAAGCACTTGGTAGAGAAGGCTCACTCACATCAAATGGTGGCCAGGTACAAAAGAGGGAGGTGACCAGGGTTCCACACAACGCCCTTCGAAGCACACCCAGATGACCTCAAATTTCCCCCTAGGCCCATGTTCTAAAGCCTCCACCAACTTCTAATGGTGCCCTGGGACCAAGCCTTAGAGGGAACATTCCAGGTCCAATCAGTAGTCTTAGGGAAAGTTTGGAATGTGAATCTAACCCTGTCCTTTTCTCTAAAGTCCCTGCTGTGTCCTCAGAAGGGACAAGGCATCTCTAGCACAGTGGGCCGGGTCAGGTGGGCGGGTGAGAGCAGCAGGCCCAGCTGGTGGCTGAAGCAGGACTGGAGGCCAGAGCGAAAAGGTGTTCGGGTGGAGAGGGGAAAGCAGGAACATGCCAGAACTGAGAACGGGCAGCGTGGACAAGTGTCCTCCGGCCTGTGTGGCTCAGCTTGGTTCTCGAGCTTTGGTGGTTGTCGGGGATCAAGGATTTTTGTCTTGTACCTTCTCAGAGGGACAAGGCTCCTCTCCAGGTCTCTCCTGCAGGGCCCTCCTTGGATCTCCACCCTCAGCCTCCCAGGCCTCCGTCTACCCAGAGTTTCGTGGTCAGGCCTGAGGGAGGGGGAAGCAGGAGTTCCATGTGGCATCAGGAGTCTAGAGCTACAACCCCCTGGCTTGTCGCCTTTCTGTCCCCCAATCCTGGGGTTCAAAGTCCTCTCCTGGGCTGGGCAGATGGCTCAGTCAGTGAAATGCCTGCCACGCAAACCTGGGGACCTGCATTTGAACCTCAGAATCCATGGAAAAAGTAGGGTATGATTCCCAGCACCTACATGGTGGCTAATAACCATCCTAACTCTAGTTCCAGGGGATCGGACACTCTCTTCTGTCCTCCGTGGGCATTGCACAACACTGGTGTAGTTACAGACATGCAGCCAATGCACTCATACACATAAATATTTAAAAAATGAGGTGGAAAGATTGACAAAGACACCTGAGCTCAAACTGTGACCTCCACAGGCGCTAACACACACACACACACACACACACACACACACATGCTTGAACGCACACCCATCTGATAAATAAAGACCACCCCTTGAGGCCTTAAGTTTAATCTCTTGACACAAAGGAGAAAGGCTTGGATACCAGTTTGGTCTTTATCCAGAACCCTGCCCACCTCCCTCTCACCCACATTAGCACCAAGTGTGGACTTTCACAGGCCTGAAAGCCGTCTTAGCAGCCTTCCTCACAAACACCCTTTCCTTGAGGAGAAAGCCATTGTTAAGGCTGAAAGTCTCCACAGAGCCCAGCCCTGACCCGGAAGGCTGAGAGGCAGCTGGAGTAAAGACGGCCTGGCTGAAGTTGCAAGTGTCCAGCAGGGTGTGTGCTCCTGAACTGCCCCTTCCTGAGGAGCCAGACAGAGCTGCGACAGGAGGACAGGGACTCCCCCCTCAGATTCCTGCCCCTGGGAGCTGCCATGAGAGGAAATGGAGACAGGGACGGATGGAGAGCTGGGACAGGGCAGCACATTTGGGGCCATGAAGGACCAAGGAGCTGAGCCTCGTGAAGTCTGGTGATCTGGATGGGAACTGACTGTGGGATCAGGAAAAGCTCTAAGCAACCCTCGGTGCGCTGTCCCCAATTGGCTTTTTAACCCCAAATACTTTAAGGGAAGGGTTTGGGGTTGGAAGAGGAAAATGACATAGAGGTCTGTGCTGTGGCCTGGAAGCCACAGCAGTCTCCCGTGACACTAAGTGGCTCCCATAGTTATCCCCACTGAAGGAGGGGTTGGCAGGCCCGTCCCACCACCACTGTTCCCCAGCAGAGGGCCTTTGTGTCTGAGGCCAGGCCCCGGCTCCCGGGCCTCAGAGCTCTTCGTGGATCCGCTCTTGGTCCTCATCCGACTTCAGCTTGAGTTCCTCAGCTGTGATCTTGCCGTCTTGGTTTCGGTCCTGATTCTGGAACATGTCTCTTATGGTTTTGTCAGGGTCCTGCCCAGGCATGAGGCGTCCTTTCCCCTCATTCACTTGAGCCTTGATGAAGGAGGAGAACTGGGGTGGAGGAGAGAGCAGGGATGATGGGGGAGGCTGAGCAACTGTGGGTGGCCTTGGGGAGCCCCTCCCCCCACATAGAGGCCAGAGTTGCTTCCCTAGGCCTGCCTGTCCCCACCTCGGTGAGGCCTGGGAGAGAAGGGGATGTGACACAGGGAAGCTTGGGGGAAGGGATGGCTTGGAGGCCAGGTGGGCTCAGTGTCTGCACACTGTGTAGGAAGAGATGGCGCGGGTCAGCACAGGGGCACCGTGGTGGGTGGCCAAAGGGTAGGTGTGCACACTGGCTCCCAGGCTGGGGTGTGACCAGGCTCTGGACCCACCTCCTCCGGGGGCACTTCCCCATCTTTGTTGAGATCCATGTCTTCAAACAAGTTGCCAGAAGGGTCTTGGTGCCACACAAACAAGTAGCCTTCGGGCAGGCCATCCTCCCGGGACACCAGCTCCACCTCAAAACGCAGCACAGCACTGCCTGGGACACCTCGGGCTGGAAGGGGAGAGGGAGGGAGAGGAGGGAGAGGGGGGGAACAGGAGTCCATTGAGGCCTGCAGCTGAGCCTTAGCACAGGCCTCAGTTTCCCTTTGTGGGGAAAGGGGCATGCCATGTTTACAGAACCATCCGAAAGGCTTTTCTGACCCTGCCCACCAGGCACCAAGGCCTGGGACGCATAGAGGCGAAGCTGTGGGCCCAGGACGCTGTTCCCTCACCTCCATTCTCTCCGTGCGCCAGGTGTGGGGGTACGGTGAGCTGCCGCCTCTCTCCGACACACATGCCCTGCAGGCCCCTGTCCAAGCCTTCGATCACTTTGTTGGCCCCCAGGGTGGCCTCTTGGGGGGCCCCATAGTCGTGGCTGAGGGGGAGAACAGATTCCCAGGTTGGTATCAGTCCTGACCCAGGCATGCCATTGTTCCCCCAGGAGCCGCAATTCCCGTCACTGCTGTGTGCACCCACCAGGGCACCACCAGAGTGCAGTGGCCCAAGAGGGTGCAGACTCAGGATGCTTTAAGGCTCATCTCTTTCAGTTTCCCCATCGTTCCCAGATAGTAGCTCTCCCCTCCTCCAGCTCCACCACCTCCTGCGCACCCCTCCCCATCCTACCCCGCCCACTATTCCCCCCCCCCCTCCCCGAAACCATGTCTCTGGCTTCCTGTAAGCTGGGTACTTGTACTTGTGAAGGAAGTGAGAGACTGGGACCCAGAGAGAAAGCAAGTCAGCAAGTTGTTGGAGGCTGGCCTACCTCCCCAGTCCTGCCCCTGCCCAGCCCTGGCCCTGCCCTGGAACCCACGAGGAGAAGAGCCTGGTGCCTTCCAACAGAGAGCAGTTGTAGTGGTAGCGAATGAAATCTCCGATCTTGGAGGTCTCATTGCAGCTCTCAGGCGGCCGGGACAGCGTCTTGATTTCCACGGGGTCCGCGGGGTTGTGGAAGTCGATGACATGCACATCGAAGATGAGCACAGCTGAGCCAGGGATCTTGTCTCCTGAGACCAGATGGGGTGTAGATCAGCTTTGGGCCCTGCGTGGAGGCCGCAGGCTGTCTCCATGGGCTCAGGCTGGACATCCCTCCTGCACCCCAGAGGTGATATGTAGATGGATGGTATGTGCCAGAGTGAGGACACATCCTGCTGTTGGGGTCATGGGGCAGGGAGACAGGAAACCGTTTTTTTTAAGTAAAAAAATTTTTTTTAATTTATTCTTTATGTGTATGAGTGTACTGTCTGCACGTAGGTTGGTGCACCCGTGTCGTGCAATGCCACGGAGGTCAGAAGAGGGCGTCGGATTCCCCTGGAACTGGAGTTAAAGACCGTTCTCAGCCGCCATGTGGGTGCTGGGAATCGAACCCTGGTCCTCTGCAAGAGCAGTTGGCACTCTTAACCGCTGAGCCATCTCTCCAGCCCCATACCCAACACATTTTAAGCTTCCAGAGCTTCCGAGGGCCTCTTTGTTCTGTGGGGCTATGCTGGGTCTATTCTTCCTTAACTATTCTGTGTCTACTATGAGAGGGGAAGCGGGGCCTGCCCTGGTGAAATGGGGTGGAGTTTACTTGTGAGAATCCCATGGATGACTGAGTAAAAACTGAATATATCTGAGAAAGGAGGGACAGCAGAGGCTGCAGTCCCAGGAATACAGTTAGGAGGAGTGAGGGGGTAGCCTGACGACCAACCTTACCAGTTCCATTCTCCCCATAGGCAAGGTGAGGGGGCACAGTGATCCTCCTTCGCTCCCCTATGCATGCACCCTGCAGCGCCTGGTCCATCCCAGGGATGATATAACCCTGCCCGACATAGGTATTGTAGGTGTGGTTTCGGGAGTAGCTGAAATACAGGAGGAGAGGTGGGGAGTCAGAGGGGCCCCGCCCCTTCCAGGCAGCTCAAAGTGGTCCCTGCCCCCCCCTTGCCTCAAGGCATCCCCTCAAGGCTGGAGAGATGGCTCTGTGGTTAAGAGCCCTGGCTATTCTTGCAGAAGACCTGAGTTTGAATCCCAGGACCAACATTGTGGCCAACAACCCTTTATAACCCCAGTTCCAGGGGATTCGACACCTTCTGTCCTCTGAGGGCATTGCACCAAAAGGATACATACACGCAGACAATACAATCATACATATAAAATTAAAATAAATAAACAAAAATTCTTAAAAAGACATCCCCTGACCTGGAATCAAAGAGGGTGCCATCCATCAAGGAGCCATTGTAGTGGTAACGCATGAAATCCCCAGCCACAGCTCGCCGGTCACAGTCCGCAGGCAACTCCAGTGTCTCCACCTGGACTGTGTCCTTTGGGTTGTGGACATCGATCAGTAGGACATGGAAGACCAGAGAGGCCTGAGGGGGGATCACAGTCCCTGGGGAGAGCATAGAGCTTGAACCACACAACTGGGGAGCAAGCCCAGGCTCAGCAAGAGGCCCATGCAACAAGACCTACTCTGTGCTTCTAGAACCTCCTCCTTTGGGGGTTTCCCCCAGAGCCATCAGCAGCCCACAATGGGCCTTTGTGTGAATCAAAATAAAGAAGACCTGTTTAGGGAGAGAGATTTTCATCTCGACTTACCTCCATGGCTGGATGCCCACGTACCATATACAACCTGAACAATTCTATGTAGAGTCCTAGCTTCCCATCTTCTGGAGAACTCCCCTGTGTCCCTGCCTGCCCTTACCATAGCCTTTCTCCCCGTAGGCCAAGAAAGGAGGGATGATAATCTTCCTTTTCTCTCCGGGGCACATGCTCAGCAGCCCCTGGTCCATGCCCTTGATCAGCCAACCGGTGCCAACGTACGTGTCATAAGTACCGCCCCTACTATAGCTGCAAAGAATGAAGCAGAGATGGTGTGGGCGGAGGTGGCCCACGCAGGAAGGACCTGGGCTCTTCTCTTGATCAGGTCCCCTGGAGTCCTACCTGCTGTCAAAGGCAGTGCCATCCAGCAGGGTGCCATTGTAGTGGTAGCGCACAAAGTCGCTGTCCTGCACCATGCGGGGGCAGTGAGGTGGGCGCAGGAGGATGCTCGTCTGTACCGTGTCGGCCTTGTTCCACACATCCAGCAGGACCACATCGAAGTAGAGTGTGGCATCCGGGGGGATGAGCCCCGCTGTGGGGGAGCAGCAGCCAGGTTTGTAGCAGCTTGTCACCAGTCACCAGTGGTGTGGGGATCGGAAAGCCCTTCTACTCAGCTTTACACGTCTCTGATTCCTCCTTCAACGAGTCCTACAGTTCCTCTGCTCCCAGCTCTGAGCTCCTTCCTAAGCAAGCTGTGACTCCACCCAGGGCCCTGAATCTAGCTGTACTCATCCCAGAGAGGAGGTTGAAACGCTGGCCACAGCTGCCACCATTCCGATGGCACACCCCAGCAAGTCACTCGGTACCTTTGACTTTCTGCTTTCTGGCCCTGTTCCTGCTTCTTGCCCCCATCCCCACCCCACGCCAGTGTCCTGACCTCCTTACCCACGCCAATGCTGCCATAGCCCAAGTGGGGAGGCACGATGAGGCGACGGCGCTCGTTGACACACATGCCCATGAGTCCTCGGTCCATGCCAGTGATGAGGCGACCCACGCCCACCACGATGGCCGCCAGGGTGCTTCGGTCATAGCTGGGCGAGAAAGGGGACAGGCGAGCGTGTACACGGTCACAGGATGCGCTCTCCCCACAGTCTTATACACACAGGTGTGCAAACACACATGTCATCCCACTAGGCATGGTGTGGACACACGTGCTTCTCATTCCCGCTCCAAGTCCCTCTCCTGGGCCAACCCTGATGCCCAACTTAGGATAACAAGAGGGAAGTCCCAGAGGCCAGAGGCTTTTACTTCCCTGCAAGGAGGGTGAGGTGGAGCTGACAGGTGCCTCTATTGCTACTGCTGACAGCGTAGCTCAGAAGGCAAAGGGGCATTTATTGAGCACTTACTATGCTGGATCAAGTACTTGGCATTTTATATTTCTTTTCTTTTTTTTTTTTCTGGTGTTTTTGAGACAGGGTCTCCCTATAGCCCCAGCTGTCCTGGAACTCACTCTGTAGACCAGGCTGGCCTTGAATTCACAGAGATCCACCTGCCTCTGCCTCCCAAGTGCTAGGATTAAAGGCATGTACCACCACGCCCGGCTCATTTTATATTTCTTGCCTTATTCAGACCCCCCCCCTGAGGTGGGAATTATTGTTTTTATTGTTTTTATTGTTGTTGTTGACTCAGCAGAGGACCTTGGTTCGGTTCCCAGCACCACAAGGCGGCTAACAACCACCTGTAACTTCAGTTCCAGGGTATCTGATGCTCTCTTCTGAAGTCTGCAAGCATTGTGGGACACAGGTGCACTTATATACATGCAGGCAATACACTCATCATACACATAAAATAAAAATAATAAAGCCGGGCATGGTGGCGCTCACCTTTAATCCTAGCACTTGGGAGGCAGAGGCAGGCGGATCTTTGTGAGTTCAAGGCCAGCCTGGTCTACAGAGTGAGTTCTAGGACAGCTGGGGCTACAGAGAGAGCCCGTCTTGAAAGACCAAAAACATAAAATAAAATAAAATAAAAAATAAAAATAAAAATAATAAGAGCCAGGCATGGTGGCACATGCCTTTAATCTCAGCACTCAGGAGGCAGAGGGAGGGAGGTGGATCTCTGAGAGTTCTGGTCTGCATAGTGAGTTCCAGGCCAGCTGGGGCTATGGGGAGACCCTGTCTCAAAAAGACCAAAAAAAAGATGTGTTTATGTCTGTATGCATGCATGTATACATGTTGTGGTGTGTGTGCATGCATGCATGCATCTGAGTATGTATGCAGAGTCCAGAAAAGGACACTGGGTGTCCTCCTCGGTCTCTGTGTGCCTGCCTGTTCTTTTTTTTTTTTTTTTTTTTTNCTTGTTGTTTTTCTCTTGTCGCTTTAAGAATTTTGTCTTTGTTTTGGGTGTCCAGCATTTTAACTATGATGTGGCGTGGAGAATTTCTTTTCTGATCTTGTCTGTTTGGAGTTCTATGTGCTTCTTGTATTGGTATTGGATTGTCCTTTTTTAGTTTGGGGAAGTTTTCATCTATTATTCTGTTGAAGATCTGATCAATACCTTTCTCTTGGGATTCTTTTTTTTTTATTAATTTTATTTATTTCTGTATGTGTATGAATGTACTGTCTGCATGCAAGTCTGTGCACCCGTGTCGTGCAATGCCGCGGAGGTCAGAAGAGGGTCTCGGATTCCCCTGGAACTGGAGTTCTCCCGGAATTGGAGTTTCAGACGGTTCTCGGCCGCCATGTGGGTGCTGGGGATCGAACCCGGGTCCTCTGCAAGAGCGGTCGGCGCTCTTAACCGCTAGGCCATCTCTCCAGCCCCCATTCCTGGTTTCTAATCATCAAGGCTGTCAGGCCATGCACCTTTCTTTATACAGCCTATTCTCCATCTTGCCCACAGGGCAAGTTTTGTCATCTGTTTCCTTCATAGTGCTGTATTTCATTAGATAAACACCATCAGGGTCTTATGGCTCTCCGCAGAGTCCGGGCTATGTGTACTGGGCCCATGGAAGACCTGCAGGCACTGTGGAATCTGTCATTCATCTTTCTCATTTGCATATCAGCCTTGGTATACAGGTGCTGTTCTTATTCCCATGTTTCAGACAAGGAAAGTGAAGATTTAAAGAGGAAAAATTCCTCCAGAGAGAGATGGCCTAGCAGTTAAGAGGACCCAGGTTCGATTCCCAGCACCCACATGGTGGCTAAGAACCGTCTTTGACTCCAGTTCCAGGGGAATCCAATACCTTCTTCTGACCTCCGTGGCATTGCACGACATGGGTGCACAAACTTACATTCAGACAGTACATTCATTCACATAAAAAAAAATTCTTCCTCTTTTGTCATAGCCTGGATCTTACATATGTAAGACTCAGGGTCTTACATTATGGAGATGGTATTCTTGTTCAATATACAGCCTGTCTCTAAAGTCATGACCACGAATTGCCTGTGGGCTGAGTTGTGTGTTTGGGGAAAGAAAAAGTCTGAAGGGTGAGTAGAGCTTCCAGTATGATAGGGCCCAAAGTTTACCCCATAGCCTGGCAGGAGGCTGGTATGCAGCTCTACTCTGACCCCACCAGCAAAGGGGATCTATGTAACTGACCAAGGGCCTGGGTCAGACCAGAAGCCTGTCAAGCCAAAGTTAACCAACCTGTTGGTTGTTAGAGCTAAAATGGAGGGTCTGGGAGTTTCAGGAGGCCTGGAGAAGGAGGCACCCAGGGTGGCATGCCAGACCTTGGGACACGTGGACAGCTGGTCACAGCACCAGCCATGGCCTCCCTCAAAATAATAATGCCCACTCTGCTTAAGGCCTGCCCTAGCTGCTCTAGGACCCCAGCACCTGAAAAAAAAAAGTTGCTTCTTTATTCTCTAAACTACACACAGGCACAGAAAACTTGTGTAGAACCAGACAGGGAGCCAGGGTATGTTATTAAGGTAGGTGGTCCCAGGCTGACACCAGTCACCCCAGGTTTCACATGTAGTAGGCACAGTCCCCTTCCCCCCCCAAAACCGTGTACCAGGGTACCCCCCATGTCTTAAGGCACTGGTAGGTAAATGGGGGGACTTCGCCTGATCATCAACTATTCTGGGGGGTTGGGGCCTTTCAGGAGTTGAAGTGTGGAACTGGAAGTAGGAGACATCTTTGAGGGGGGCCCCTAGGGAACCTCCCCAGAGTGGTGTTTGAAGTTAAGAATTAGAGGATGAGCAGGGCGTGGTGGTGCACGCCTTTAATCCTAGGTCTTGGGAGGCAGAGGCAGGCGGATCTCTGAGAGTTCAAGGTCAGCCTGGTCTACAGAGTGAGTTCCAGGACAGCTGGAGCTACAGGGAGACCCTGTCTCGAAAAGAAAAAAAAAAAAGAATTAGAGGATGAATACTGGGGATCAGAGTTTAAAAGGGAGCAATATGCCCTGGACGCTCAGGAAAGGGGTGGTGAGTCTGGGGGTGCCCAACCCCTTACCTCGAATCAAACTTTTTCCCGTCCTCAAAAGTGCCATTGTAGTGGTAGCGCACAAAGTCCCCCATCTGCACTTCGCGGGGACAGGCCCTGGGAATGTGGTATCTCTCAATAACCACATCTTCTAAGGGGGCTCCGGCCGGGCTGGCACGGCCCAGTCCCCTCTCCAAGGCCTGCAGCAGCAGCAGCAGCAGCGGCGGCGGCGGCAGCAGGGGGAGCCCGCGGAGGGTGTGGCTGAGGGACCCTGCAGCGAACATGGTGCCCGGAGCGAGGACGCGGGCAGTGAGGGAGATCGCCCGCAGCCAGCCTCCTTCCTCTTGCTTCCAGAGCTGACTCCCCCCCTTCCTGTCCTCCTTCACCACCCCGCCCTGGCGGGTCCACGTGGAATGGGGGCTGGGGAGACTGAGCTGGCCTGGCGGGGTGAAGTAGGAGGAGGAAGGGGTCAGCCTGAGAGTTTATGGAGTCCCAGGAATTTGCCACAAAGATCTCAAGGTCGTTCCCCTCCCCTGTCCCCCAGCTCCATCCGGAGCTGGGACCCAGGGCCTGGCTGGGAAGGAGATTCGGAAAAGATGAGAAGTCTGAGTGGACTTCCAAAAAAGAAAAAGTTGTGTCTTTATCCAGAGCCCCTGGGTCCTAAAGCCGGGCGGAGGTGTCCCTTGCTTCTTTCCTTGCACCCACCCCTTAGGTGTTCAGCAACCTGAGAGATATTTCAGCGCTCCCCTCCAGCTCTCCTCCCGAGGTGGGGGTTGGTGGGGGTTGGGCACTCTCTAGGTGAAAGGCAGCTTTGTCCTGCAAGAGCCTGCAAGAAATTTTTTGAGGACACCAGGATCGAGCTCGGACGTGAGGATGGATGGTAGTGTCCGTGTCGGGTGTGCGGATAAAACCAGGCGCGTGGGAGGCGCCGGGGAGAGGGTGCAGAAGGGGCGCTGGGAGAAAGAACCAGATACCGGGGCTTCACTCCGGACTTGGTTGGCACACTTAAGGTTGGAGACCCGGCCTGCGGGGAGGGGCTTTCTGGGAGTGAAGTGTAGCTCCACCCACCCCCTTGGGCCAAGAGGAAGACTCCCAGTGCGGGAAGTCGGGCCCACGTAGCGGACTCCGGCATCCTCTGGGCGGCTGATCTCGGGGCGACCCTGCCTCCCCACCTGCCCTGCCTCTCGGGGTGCCCGGCGCTAAGACCCAGCAGGCGCGCCGCGGGCCCTGGCCGTCCGTCCGGGCGCCTGCCGGGCCGGGTGGTGTCTGCTCCGGGAGCCTCGCCCCGCGGCGGGGCATGGCTCGCGCGGCGTGGGGGTTGCTGTGGCTGCTGCTGGGCAGCGCTGGCGCGCAGTACGAGAAGTACAGCTTCCGGGGCTTCCCTCCGGAGGACCTGATGCCCCTGGCCGCGGCCTACGGCCACGCGCTGGAGCAGTACGAGGGCGAGAGCTGGCGCGAGAGTGCGCGCTACCTGGAGGCGGCGCTGCGGCTGCACCGGCTACTGCGGGACAGCGAGGCCTTCTGCCACGCCAACTGCAGCGGCCCGGACACCTCGCAGCCCCGGGCCGCGCCGGGCCCCGACGGCCACGATCGCGACTGCGGCGGCGATGACTGGGCGCAAGAGCTGCGGCTCTTCGGCCACGTCCTGGAGCGCGCTGCCTGCCTGCGGCGCTGCAAGCGGACGCTGCCCGCCTTCCAGGTCCCATACCCACCGCGGCAGCTGCTGCGCGACTTCCAGAGCCGCCTGCCCTACCAGTACTTGCACTATGCACAGTTCAAGGTGGGCACGGCCCAGCGTCGAGTGTCCCCAGAACTTGCGGCCCTAGGTGCATCCAAGGCCCCACTGACCCGCTCCCCACGCCCCTCCACCAGGCGAACCGGCTGGAGAAGGCGGTGGCGGCGGCCTACACCTTCCTGCAGAGAAATCCGAAGCATGAGCTGACTGCCAAGTATCTCAGCTACTACCGGGGGATGCTGGACATCGGGGATGAGTCCCTCACGGACCTAGAGGCCCAGCCCTACGAGGTGGGGGTGGGTGGGTGGAGGGAGGGCTGGCCTTGATGTACCTTCCTAGCCCCTACCCCAAACTGTACATATCTAAGGATCCATCATGGGGGTTCCCCTGACTCCCCCTGCCATCCTTAACCCTCAGGCGGTATTCCTCCGGGCTGTGAAGCTGTACAACAGCGGGGACTTTCGCAGCAGCACTGAGGACATGGAGCGGGCCCTGGAGGAATACCTAGCGGTCTTTGCTCGGTGTCTGGCTAGCTGTGAGGGGGCCCATGAGCAGGTGGAGTTCAAGGACTTCTACCCAGCTATAGCAGGTATCACCACTCAGACCACTGAGGGCATCGCCCACCCACATGACCTGTAACATGTATGGCACCTCTACAACAGAGTGGGAGATGCACAGCAGTGTTTTTCTTACCAGTTCCCAAGGAGCCTTAAGTCAGCTGACAGAGTTGCTGGGTGTGGAGGGTCTGGGCCTTATGAAGATGCGGGGACATCCCAGAAGGGTCTGGGAAGCTTGAGGGGGTCACAGGCCTTTAAGGCAAAGAGCAATGCAGATTCAAAAAGATGCCAAGCTGGGCTTGGTGGCTCACACCTATGAGCCCAATACTTGGGAAGCCGACATAGGAAGATTGCTATGAGTTGAAGGCTACCCTGGGGGCTACATAGTTAGTTCTGGCTTGGGCTATAGTGTGAGGCCCTGTTTCAAAAACAAAATCAAAGGCTGGTGAGTTGATACTTGTTAGGTCTGTGCAGAAAAGTATTTGGGAGAGAAATCACAGCTATCTCTGGATCCCTAATCCTGGGCTCCTCAAAGGGGTTGAAGGCAAGGCAGAAAGGGCTGTCTTTAGCTTCCTTTGTCTGGGCCCAGTCTCACCTCTTCACTCACCTGCTCTTTTCCCAGATCTCTCAATGGGGGGTGGGCTGGGAATTTGGTCCCAGCCCAAATAACATGATGTGTGTCAAGCACATCACACATGTTACCTCATGCTATCTCAACAAGGAGGGAATTCCTGGACAAGGAAGCAGGCTCCATAGGCAGAGCTGGGCTTTGGTCTTCACCAGGGGAGCGGGGTTAGCACACCACCAGCGCTCACTGTCATCTTCTTCCCAGATCTCTTTGCAGAGTCTCTGCAGTGCAAGGTGGACTGTGAGGCCAGTCTCACCCCGAACATAGGCGGTTACTTCGTCGATAAGTTTGTGGCCACCATGTATCACTACCTGCAGTTTGCCTACTACAAGTGTGAGCTTCCTGGGTGGGTTGGGTGATGGGATGGGTGGAATAAGGAGTATTGGAAAAGACAGACTGGGGGCTCCTGGAGTCATGGGGAGCTGCCCCTCAGACTGAAGATCCTGGGGAAGGGCAGGAAAGACTGAAGGTGGTGAGACATGGAAAGGAACTCTGGGTCTGGGGCAGGCGAGAAGCCTTGGTGAAGAATTAGAGGGCCTCTCAGCCCATAGACTAGGTCAGCAACACTGCTAAGCATTATCTCCCCATCCCCTGGCCAGCACCATGCCTACAGCATTCCTGGATGTATTCTTCAGATTAAACTGAGGCTTCTAGAGGGCAAGGCATCATTAATGAGCCTTATAACAGGAACTTGGGACTCTCCTCACATAAAGGTCCCGCCATTAGCTGGCACCGGGGTAGACAATCCAAGTTTCCTATACCCCAGGGATGCCAGGCTTCAGGAGCTAGAGCTATATGTGGAGGGGCTGAGGCCCAGGGACCAGAAGACCCTGGGGGCCATATGCTGGAGGACCTCTAATTCTCCCACACTGTCACTCTTCAGCGATACCAGCCAACACAGTTTATCTAACCCTCTGCAAGAGCCTCCCATCTCTCATCTGTAAAATGCAATGACAATGAATGAGGGAGTGGTGAATCACACAAGGCTTGGTACATGGGGAACACCCAGGGCCTGCTGGATTGCACTCTCCCCGGCGGGGTGAGGAGCGAGTAGGCGTTCTGGGAGGCAGCTGGCAACAAGGGCACCAGACTCAGTTGGGCGGTGGGCATCGGGTGGGCTGAGTGGGCTGCCTCCAAAGGGAAACCTCAGGGCTATTCTCTCTATCCTGTCTCCAGTGAATGATGTGCGCCAGGCTGCCCGAAGTGCCGCTAGCTACATGCTCTTCGACCCCAAGGACAGTGTCATGCAGCAGAACCTGGTGTATTACCGCTTCCATCGGGCTCGCTGGGGCCTCGAAGAGGAGGACTTCCAGCCTCGGGAGGTGGGAGCACTCACCGTGCGTACAGTTTTGTGGTTTGGTGGGGGGAAAAAAAAAAAAGAAAGAAAAAGAAAACAGAAGACTCCTGGATCCCTATTATGGCTGTGGTTAGGGTCCAGGCTTGAATATAGTGCCTGGGGTGCAGGTGGATGCAAATAGGTGACCATCTAGCCTGCTGCCCTGCCTCGCTGTGGCTGGCCCGAGCTTCCTCCCCAGGGGCCTGCTAACCTGAAGCAATGAGAAAACCCCTGGGGGTCTAGGGTAAGGTTGGAAAATATGGTCCCTGTGGTACCACACTGGCTTTCCTTGCCCACCACAGACACTGTTAAAGGACTAATGCACTTCTCTTCCCTGAACCCTCAGAATCCTTCTTAATCCAGTGTTCCAGGTAGCTAGGCTTAATCTGTGAGCTGATATATTTTCCCTGATTCCTGAGTTGGAAAAGGACCAGTGGTTTGGCATGCCAGGAGCCCTGCCTCCCTGCCATCTGGCAGCGGGGTCCAGCTTACCCCGTCCTTCCCTTCTCCCAGGAGGCCATGCTTTATCACAACCAGACCTCTGAGCTTCGGGAGTTGCTGGAGTTTGCACGTATGTACCTACAGTCAGATGATGAGGTGAGTGACTCCAGTGAGGGGCTGGGCCGCGATGGCCACATTTGGGACCCTGTCATACACACCGTGATGGCGACATTTGGGGCCCCGTCATACACACCGCGATGGCGACATTTGGGGCCCTGTCATACACACCACATATGACAGCCCTGGTTGCTGTGAAACAGGAGTTTCCTGTCTCTGATCTGTACCTTGCCCTCTCCCCACAGCCTGT
Organism: Rhizomys pruinosus; assembly: GCA_009823505.1. Classification (NCBI taxonomy): domain Eukaryota; kingdom Metazoa; phylum Chordata; class Mammalia; order Rodentia; family Spalacidae; genus Rhizomys; species Rhizomys pruinosus. Next base: position 778,306 of record VZQC01013847.1, read on the forward strand.
CACCAGGCCTGTGTCTGCTGGCGGCTCTCCAGGGAGCCCTTGCTGCACATCCTGGCTCTCCTATGGACTTGGACTGCCAGCATTGGCCTCCCTGCTTGGCTGGCCATCTGGTCTCCTATGGACTTGGACTGCCAGCATTGGCCTCCCTGCTTGGCTGGCCATCTGGTCTCCTATGGACTTGGACTGCCAGCATTGGCCTCCCTGCCTGGCTGGCCATCTGGTCTGGGACCTGGAGTTACATGTAACCCTCATCCTTTTTGACCTGGCCAGCTGGCCTCCTCCACAACCACACTCTAGGACAGGAGACTGAATTGTTTCCAGCTCTGCAACAGTGTCTGGCATAATTATGGTGCTCAGGAACTGAGTTTGAATAAAGCTGAGTGGTGGACGAATGAATCCGCCATTCTGGGAAGGACCACAGTGTACATCAGTTTTTTGTTTTTTTTTTTAAGAGATTGCTTCTTTTTTTAATTTTTTAAAAATTTTATTTATTTCTGTATGTGTATGAATGTACTGTCAGCATGCAGGTCTGTGCACCCGTGTCGTGCAATGCCGCGGAGGTCAGAAGAGGGTGTCGGATTCCCCTGGAGCTGGAGTTCTCCTGGAATTGGAGTTTCAGACGGTTCTCAGCCGCCTTGTGGGTGCTGGGGATTGAACCCGGGTCCTCTGCAAGAGCGGTCAGTGCTCTTAACCGCTAGGCTATCTCTCCAGCCCTTGTTGTTTTTTTATTATTGGGGTTTTTTTTTGGTCTTTTTGAAGCAGGGTCTCTCTGTAGCCCCAGCTGTCCTGGAACTCACTATGTAGACCAGGCTGGCCTTGAACTCACAGAGGTCTGCCTGCTTCTGCCTTCCAAGGGCTGGGACTACAGCTTTGCACCACCACACCCAGATACTGGAGTTTTTTTTGTGTGTGTGTGTTGTTGTTTGTTGTTGTTTGTTTTTTTGAGACAGGGTCTACTATGTAGCTCCAGCTGGCCTGGAACTCACAGAGATCCACCTCCCTCTGCCTCCTTAGTACTAAGATTAAAGGCCTATGCCACCATGCCCGGCTGTATAATAGTTCTGAATGAGGGTTCAGTGGCCTGAACTTCTTGAAGGGTTGCTATTAAGTGCTTCTTTGTGCATCTTCCCTTGGCACATACACTATATCCCTGACTCAGTGCTCTCAGGGACAGGGTCTGCACTGTCTGGACTAGATACTGGTCACATCCAGCTCCATCACTTGCCAGCTGAGTGGCCCCCCAGGATAGTCTTTATGTCTCATACATCCACTGCTTTATCCATTGAATGAAGAAAATAATGACCTTTGCCTTTTCCCAAGACAAAGTATACAAAGTACAAAATATAGCACTAGTACATAGTAGGTGCTCAGGACTGGCAGCAGTTTTGGCAGCTGTCACCTGCTGCTACTGTTGGCCAGACCAGGTTAGGGGCTGCAGTGAGATGAGGGGTCTCATGGGGGAGGCTCACAGTACAGCTGCAGAGGTTGACATGCGTGACAGTACAGTGGAAGGCACCCAGCCCAGCCAGGGTAGCACTCAAGGGCCTCAGCCTGGGGTGGAGTGTGGTTTTGGAGGACTCTACAACGCCGTCTGGGTCAGGGGACAGAGGTGTTCCAGGAAGGGTAGCAGTACCAGCAGACAACATGCACAGACAAGCAGCGCTGTCCTGGGGTGTGACGCTGAAGGTGGGGCTCAGGTGCCAGCGGTGCTGATGCCAGCACCCCACCTCTGCTGCCGGAGCCCTGTGTCACTTGACAAACCCTCACATCGCCCTCATGGTAGACGCTGACATTGGCTCTATTCCTGGGGGGCGTGCTCAGGCCTTCCTACCCACCTGGCAAGCTATCACCAGGAAACTGCTAGACCTGGGGGGAGGGGGGTGAAAGGGGGCAAGAGGCCTTCTCATTTGAAGGGAGCCCATCTGGATGTGTGCCCAACTGCGACTCATATCTCCCCCAACTCTGGATTGCTCTAGATGGAACTGGAGGAGACAAAAGCACCTCAGGAGCCCGAGAAACCCCTGTCTGATGCCGAGTTTGAGGGAGAGGGTGACTATGAGGAAGGCCTCTATGCAGACTGGTGGCAGGAGCCTGACGCCAAGGGCGACGAGGCTGAGGCTGGTCAGTAATGGGTCAGAATGAAGGGATGGGGACACAACTTGGGATGGAGACTGAGGACAAGGAGTCTCCCCCTGAGCTAAGGTGCCAGTGTGGTGTGGGTGGGTGCCGGGGCCCCAGCTCCAGGGGCATCCAGCCAGTTTGATCTACCACCCTCTTGCTAAGACAAACACCTCCTGGAGCCGGGCGTGGTGGCGCACACCTTTAATCCTAGCACTCAGGAAGCAGAGGCAGGTGGATCCCTGTGAGTTCAAGGCCAGCCTGGTCTACATAGTGAGCTCTAGGCCAGCTGAGACTAAAGGGAGACCCTGCTTGGAAAAGACAAAACAAAACAAAACAAAAAAAAACACCTCCTAGAGTGGGCAGCGCTAACCCTTGCTCTGTCCTTCCTTTTCAGAGCCAGAACCTGAACTGGCATGAGAAAAGGCTCAGCACACACCCCTTGAGCTCAGGATGCCAGGCCAGAAGCAAGAACTATTTATTAAAAACTTAAAATGGACATAGCTGGTCCAGAACCTGCCTTGTCTCTTCTGTGTCCTGGGTCCGTAGCGTGGTGGCCGAGCTGCTGGATGTTGAGGGGCTTTCTTCCGTGCTGCTCTGCCAAGATGGACATTCTCCTGAAGAAGATTCCAGTTACCAGCCAGAGTCCCAGCCCGAGCTGGAAAGGGCCAGCGGGGTCATAAAGAAGCGAGGCCTGGAGTTCTGGCACTCAGTAAAAGCCAACGTAGGTGCTCAATAAAACACTTGTTGCCGAGTTGACACAGCTGGGGCCAGTCTCCCAAGGTTGGGAGCTGGTGGGTGCAGGTCCTTGCCTCCGTCCTTCCTCACCTCCCCTCATTTGTCTAAAGCCAGATAACCAACCATGTGACCCTGGAAGGTCCTCTACATAGACCCCTGAGGTCTGAGTGGGAACTGGGGAATCCCTGTGAGCAGTGTGCGATCTCAGATCTGCCACCAGGGGGCATGAAGACACAGGATTCCCTGTAGCCTTGGGAAGGTTTGTGGTTTCAAATTTCTAAGTGGCGATATCTGTATTTTCCTAGTTCCCGTCATTCTGCTTGAGGCTTGTGGCTATTCCATGAGGATACCAAAGAGACTGCTCTTGGAATTTCCTTAGAGTTAAAGCAAATGTACTGTCTTCCCCCTGGCCATTCCGCATCCAGAACTGGCTGGAGCCCCCGTTCCAATAGCCAGAGGGCTGTGTGCTGATGACGTGGGCCTTCTTGAAGCACAGTGGGACAGCTAGAGTCTTCTTGCTCAACTTTGCATCAGCTGGGGGGCGGGGGCAGGACTCTGGAGATGTGGGGTCAAGGGTGGTGCTCCCGGTAGCTACTGCCCCCACTACCACTCTGTAGACAGTGAGGTAGGGGCACAATCAACCCCTTCGGGAGGAACATCAGGCCAAGGCCAAGCAGGTGACAGTTCTGACCCACTGCCAGGCTCCCAGAGGGCAGAGGCCTCTATAATGGAGGGTGGAGTTGACCAGGGAAGGGCATTCAATCATTGCCACACCCCTCCCCCCATGTGCCAGACGACCTGACCCAGGACCCACCCACCTCTGTGCCCTAGAGGACTGCTGCCTGCTCTGCCCCCTCCCCAAGGCTCTGGTCCCCTCTCTCCTCCCCTAGCCTCCCTCCCTGCCGTCGGAGGATCTGCAGTGGTAGTGTTCTCTGACAGCTCCCAGGTACTAGGGCAGCCTGGCCCACCCTGTCCCTCCCCAGCTGTTGTCAGCATCCAGCGGCCCTCCCCTGCTCCAGGGCGGGGCTGGCACCACACAGCATGGGAAGGACGTGCTTGAGCGTGTCTGCATAGATGTGTGCTGCTGTGAGCACCAGCTCTGGAATCCAGAGAGTTGGGTGTGGGTCTGAAAGTGCCTACGGGTCAGAGTGCAAAGATCTGTGTGTGTGAATGTGTGTGTGGTCAGGCCCAATGTGATTGTGCCTGTGTGAAAAAGTCAGGAATCTGTGGCCGTTTTGAATCAATGACAGCCGTGAACCTGTGGTACCCATGTGTCTGAGTGTGCGTGCCTGAATGTGGAGGGCTTCATTCACCGACATATTTCCCAAGCACCTATTTATGTATCAGGCATGCTGCAGGCATGAGCAAACAGCCCAGTCAATCACCCCACCCTCACAGAGCTTATGTTCCACTGGAGACAGGTGGTAAACAATAGATGTCATATAAATTGTTAGTATCTAAGCACTCAGAGGCAGAGGGAGGAGGCTCATCATATGTTCCAGACCAGCCTAGTCTACATAGCAATGACCCTGATTAAAACAAACAACAACAAAAAAAAAAAAAACAGGCTTGGTGGCACACCAGGCAGAGACAGATCTCCGTGAGTTCCATGCCAGCTGGAGCTACAAGGAGACCTTGTCTGAAAAAAGAAAAAAAAGTTTGATACCAGATGAGAAAACAAACAGCTACATAAGAGAGATCCAGAGCATTGAAGGGTTTAAGTGTGTGGCTGTGTCTGAGTGTGCACATCCAAGTGTGTTGGTGCATGGTGCACGTGTGTTTAGCCAGTGGACCCAGCCTCCTGTCAGTCCGGTGTGCCTCCCTCAGCAGCTTTTTCCCAGGGAGCACTGGCCCCTCCCACTTCTTTCCATGCCAGCCTCTCCCACTGCCCAGCCAGCTGGCTCCCCAAACCGGTGAGACAGAGTCTCAGCCAGTCTCCGCGTGGGCCCTCCAGCCTATCCTGGAAGCCTCACCCAGCCCGGATGCCCTCACCCTTCTTCACCCTTCCCACAACACCCCACCAGCTCCTCTTCAGTTCTAGCTAGTATGCTGGGTGGAGGGGGAGGGATGGGCAAAATGCACTAGGCTATGACCTCACAATATCCAAACCCAGGGACGCCGCAGAGGTGCACTGGACACAGAAAGCGCTCAAGACAGGGTCTCCCTGTAGCCCCAGCTGTCCTGGAATTCACTCTGTAGACCAGGCTGGCCTTGAACTCACAGAGCTCCACCTGCCTCTGCCTCCCACCACACCTGACATAAGAGTGTATATTTATAATTCAGAGTGCTTCCCAAATGCAAGGCATTCAGCAATTGTTGAATGCGGTACCCTCTGCTCCAGGTTCATCTCAGAAACAAGAGGCGGCCTGTCCAAGGTTCCTTGGGGTGCTGGTGGTGGTTGCTGAGCTGGCTTGGAGTTGTTCCTCCTCAAATCAATGCTGCTCAGAGAAGGGAGGGAAGCAAAAATGTGCCCTGGGGTCTGAAGTTGACCTGTCCCTTCGGGTTATCCACTGGGGCCAAGGAAGAGGCAGGGAAGAGCAATGGGGTGTGGAGATGAAGCCCCTACTAAGTGCAGCCTACAGGGAATGTGAAAAGGAAGAGTGAGGAAGGGAAGAGGAAGAGGAAAAGTGATAAAAAGAAAGGGAGGTGGGGAGGGGCGCTTGTCAGGTCCATGGGATTTAAGCCTCTTGTTGGAGGGCCTGGGACAGAGCTGTTGTGTCACTTAGGATAAGCAAGTTCCTGAATCCTGAGAGTGTTGGTCAGGGGAGAGGAGAGCGTCCCACTGGCCTCCCAAATTCTAGTAAATTCCAATGGAAGAAATTCAAATTCATTCTTAGCTTGGAAAGAATTCTTTTGTTAAGATTTGGGAGGGTTGTTTGTTTGTTTGAAACAGGGTCTTTTTTTTTTTTTTTTTGTCTTTTGGAGACAGGGTCTACCTGCAGCCTCAGTTTTTATTTTATGTGTATGAGCGTATTTACCCGCATGTATGTAAGCGTACCCATGTCGTGCAATGCTTATGGAAGTCAAAAGAGGGCAAAGAGGGCATCAGATTCCTGGGACTGGAGTTACAGATGGTTGTTGTTCATCCTGCAGGTGCTGGGAACTGAACCTAGGTCCTCTGCAAGAGCAGCCAGTGTTCTTAACCGCTGAGCCACCTTTCCAGACCCAGGGTCTCATATTCTTGTTTAGGATTCTTTTTTTTTTTTTTCATTTTAGGAGGACAGAATCTCACTATGTAGTCTTGGCTATCCTAGAACTCACTATATAGACCAAGTTGCCTTCAAATTCAGAGATTTTGCCTGCCTCTGCCTCCTGAGTGTGAAGGGGGAGGATTAAAGGTGTGTGACATCACACCCAGCATGATCATTTAAGAGCAGAGGACCCAGATTCGATTCCCAGCACTCACATAGTGGCTAACAACAGTTCTTAACTCCAGTTCCAGGGGATTTGACGTCCTCTTCTGACCTCCGTAGGCATTGCAGGACATGGGCGCATCTACCTACATGTAAGCAATACACTCAAACACACAAAATTAAAGTAAAAATAAATAAAAAGAAAAGAAAATAGACTTCTTAAAGTCTAACCCTGATGTTGCTGTCTCTGAGGGAATAGGGTCTGCCCTGGGAACAAAAAGGGGGCTCTTCCCTATGTCAGATATCTGTGTCTAGCTGGCTTTAAAGCCAATACCTTAACCTGACCAGGGAAGACTTGGCAACCACAGGACCTGTTCCTGTGACCTCTCACCTTCCTCCAGGTCCTCTTTTGCAGCATCTCTCCCGGGTCCACCCTGGCAGACAGCCTTGATTTCATGGATGCGGAAACTGAGGCCCCAAGAGTCTAGGTTGGACTGCAAGAGTGATGCCCACTCTGAGCTGAGGCAGCACATAGTTCTGACTGGGGAGTCGATGGAAGTGAGCTGGGGGCCACAGCAAGCAGCCCCGGTGGAAACCCTATATCGAACCTGTGGACCATCACCCCGTAATCACCACCTACCTGCCCGGGCCCCAGTTGGCGCCCGGGTGCCTGGATAGCATCTCTTTTGTCCCTTGAAACAGCCCTTGGGATGGGAGCACCTGTTCTGCTCATGACTCAGGTGGGGAAACTGAGGCAAGGGGGAGGACGTGCTTACTTGTTTTCCTTCTCCCACATCAACATGCTTGACCTCTTGACTACATGGAAGAGCTCTCACTAAGGTCGTTAGAAAGGTGAAGGCCAAGAGAACTTGACATTTTCCACTTTGGGTCACTTTCCCATCTTCCAAAAGAAACGTGTCTTAACTCAGACATTAAGATTAAAAACACTAAAGCTAGATGCTAGCTAGAAAGATAGATAGGAAGATGATAGATAGCTGATTAGATAGATGATAGATAGATAGATAGATAGATAGATAGCTAGATAGTAGATAGATAGCACCTCACGGTTAAGAGGCACTGGCTTGCTCTTACAAAGTTGCAATTAGGTGTTGGTTCCCCCGCCAGCACTAACATGGCAAGCCAACAACCACATTTTAACTCCAGTTCCAGGGGCTATAAAACACTTCTCCGTCTGGCCTCTACGAGGCATTTGCATGCATGTAATATACACTAAACATTACATATAGATTAAAAACATGATAACGAAATACACATATAACTTAATTAAGATCTATTAATAGATAAAACGATTTAATCATATATATCTATATATCTGATATATTTATAATATAAGGTTATCATATATATTGTGATAATCAATGGTTCAAAATGTGGGAAAAATGGAAAGTTCTAACTCTNTGTCTGGCTAGCTGTGAGGGGGCCCATGAGCAGGTGGAGTTCAAGGACTTCTACCCAGCTATAGCAGGTATCACCACTCAGACCACTGAGGGCATCGCCCACCCACATGACCTGTAACATGTATGGCACCTCTACAACAGAGTGGGAGATGCACAGCAGTGTTTTTCTTACCAGTTCCCAAGGAGCCTTAAGTCAGCTGACAGAGTTGCTGGGTGTGGAGGGTCTGGGCCTTATGAAGATGCGGGGACATCCCAGAAGGGTCTGGGAAGCTTGAGGGGGTCACAAGGCATTTAAGGCAAGACGAGCAATGCAGATCAAAAAGTGCCAAGCTGGGCTGGGTGGCTCACACCTATGAGCCCAATACTTGGGAAGCCGACAAGGAAGATTGCTATGAGTTAGAGGCTACACTCGGGGCGTACCATGAAGTTAGTTCTGGCTGGGCTTTAGTGTGAGCCCTGTTCAAAAACAAAATCAAAGGCGGGTGAGTGATACTTGGTTAGGTCTGTCAGAAATTATTTGGGAGAGAAATGCACAGCTATCTCTGGATCCCTAATCCTGGGCTCCTCAAAGGGGTTGAAGGCAAGGCAGAAAGGGCTGTCTTTAGCTTCCTTTGTCTGGGCCCAGTCTCACCTCTTCACTCACCTGCTCTTTTCCCAGATCTCTCAATGGGGGGTGGGCTGGGAATTTGGTCCCAGCCCAAATAACATGATGTGTGTCAAGCACATCACACATGTTACCTCATGCTATCTCAACAAGGAGGGAATTCCTGGACAAGGAAGCAGGCTCCATAGGCAGAGCTGGGCTTTGGTCTTCACCAGGGGAGCGGGGTTAGCATACCACCAGCGCTCACTGTCATCTTCTTCCCAGATCTCTTTGCAGAGTCTCTGCAGTGCAAGGTGGACTGTGAGGCCAGTCTCACCCCGAACATAGGCGGTTACTTCGTCGATAAGTTTGTGGCCACCATGTATCACTACCTGCAGTTTGCCTACTACAAGTGTGAGCTTCCTGGGTGGGTTGGGTGATGGGATGGGTGGAATAAGGAGTATTGGAAAAGACAGACTGGGGGCTCCTGGAGTCATGGGGAGCTGCCCCTCAGACTGAAGATCCTGGGGAAGGGCAGGAAAGACTGAAGGTGGTGAGACATGGAAAGGAACTCTGGGTCTGGGGCAGGCGAGAAGCCTTGGTGAAGAATTAGAGGGCCTCTCAGCCCATAGACTAGGTCAGCAACACTGCTAAGCATTATCTCCCCATCCCCTGGCCAGCACCATGCCTACAGCATTCCTGGATGTATTCTTCAGATTACAACTGAGGCTTCTAGAGGGCAAGGCATCATTAATGAGCCTTATAACAGGAACTTGGGACTCTCCTCACATAAAGGTCCCGCCATTAGCTGGCACCGGGGTAGACAATCCAAGTTTCCTATACCCCAGGGATGCCAGGCTTCAGGAGCTAGAGCTATATGTGGAGGGGCTGAGGCCCAGGGACCAGAAGACCCTGGGGGCCATATGCTGGAGGACCTCTAATTCTCCCGACACTGTCACTCTTCAGCGATACCAGCCAACACAGTTTATCTAACCCTCTGCAAGAGCCTCCCATCTCTCATCTGTAAAATGCAATGACAATGAATGAGGGAGTGGTGAATCACACAAGGCTTGGTACATGGGGAACACCCAGGGCCTGCTGGATTGCACTCTCCCCGGCGGGGTGAGGAGCGAGTAGGCGTTCTGGGAGGCAGCTGGCAACAAGGGCACCAGACTGAGTTGGGCGGTGGGCATCGGGTGGGCTGAGTGGGCTGCCTCCAAAGGGAAACCTCAGGGCTATTCTCTCTATCCTGTCTCCAGTGAATGATGTGCGCCAGGCTGCCCGAAGTGCCGCTAGCTACATGCTCTTCGACCCCAAGGACAGTGTCATGCAGCAGAACCTGGTGTATTACCGCTTCCATCGGGCTCGCTGGGGCCTCGAAGAGGAGGACTTCCAGCCTCGGGAGGTGGGAGCACTCACCGTGCGTACAGTTTTGTGTTTGGTGGGGGGGAAAAAAAAAAAAGAATAGAAAAGAAAACAGAAGAACTCCGGATCCCTCTTATGGCTGTGGTTAGGGTCCAGGCTTGAATATAGTGCCTGGGGTGCAGGTGGATGCAAATAGGTGACCATCTAGCCTGCTGCCCTGCCTCGCTGTGGCTGGCCCGAGCTTCCTCCCCAGGGGCCTGCTAACCTGAAGCAATGAGAAAACCCCTGGGGGTCTAGGGTAAGGTTGGAAAATATGGTCCCTGTGGTACCACACTGGCTTTCCTTGCCCACCACAGACACTGTTAAAGGACTAATGCACTTCTCTTCCCTGAACCCTCAGAACCTTCTTAATCCAGTGTTGCCAGGTAGCTAGGCTTAATCTGTGAGCGATATATTTCCCTCGATTCCTCGGTTGGAAAAGGACCAGTGGGTTGGCATGCCAGGAGCCCTGCCTCCCTGCCATCGGGGCAGCGGGGTCCAGCTTACCCCGCTCCGTTCCCTTCTCCAGGAGGCCATGCTTTATCACAACCAGACCTCTAGAGCTTCGGGAGTTGCTGGAGTTTGCACGTATGTACCTACAGTCAGATGATGAGGTGAGTGACTCCAGTGAGGGGCTGGGCCGCGATGGCCACATTTGGGACCCTGTCATACACACCGTGATGGCGACATTTGGGGCCCCGTCATACACACCGCGATGGCGACATTTGGGGCCCTGTCATACACACCACATATGACAGCCCTGGTTGCTGTGAAACAGGAGTTTCCTGTCTCTGATCTGTACCTTGCCCTCTCCCCACGCCTGTACCAGGCCTGTGTCTGCTGGCGGCTCTCCAGGGAGCCCTTGCTGCACATCCTGGCTCTCCTATGGACTTGGACTGCCAGCATTGGCCTCCCTGCCTGGCTGGCCATCTGGTCTCCTATGGACTTGGACTGCCAGCATTGGCCTCCCTGCCTGGCTGGCCATCTGGTCTGGGACCTGGAGTTACATGTAACCCTCATCCTTTTTGACCTGGCCAGCTGGCCTCCTCCACAACCACACTCTAGGACAGGAGACTGAATTGTTTCCAGCTCTGCAACAGTGTCTGGCATAATTATGGTGCTCAGGAACTGAGTTTGAATAAAGCTGAGTGGTGGACGAATGAATCCGCCATTCTGGGAAGGAACCCCAGTGTACATCAGTTTTTGTTTTTTTTTTTTAAAGAGATGCTTCTTTTTTTAATTTTTTTTAAAAAATTTTATTTATTTCTGTATGTTGTACGAATGTACTGTCAGCATGCAGGTCTGTGCACCCGTGTCTGCATGCCGCGGAGGTCAGAAGAGGGTTGTCGGGATTCCCCTGGAGCTGGAGTTTCTCCCTGGGAATTGGAGTTTCAGAACGGTTCTCCGTGAAAAACCGGCCTTGTGGGTGCTGAGGGATTGAACCCATGGTCCTCATGGCAAGAGCGGTCAGTGCTCTTAACCGATAGGCCCCTCTCTCCAGCCCTTGTGGTTTTTTTATTGGTTTTAAATTTTTTTTTGTTCTTTTTGAAGCAGGGTCTCTCTGTAGCCCCAGCTTCCTGGAAATCACTAGTGACCAGGCTGGCCTTGAACTCACAGAGGTCTTCCCTGCTTCCTGCCTTCCAAGGCTGGGACTACAGCTTTGCACCACCACACCCAGAAAATTTTTTTTGTGTGTTGTGTGTGTGTGTTGTTGTTTGTTGTTGTTGTTTTTTTGAGACAGGTTACTATGTAGTCCAGCTGCCGGAACTCAAGAGATCCACCTCCCTCTGCCTCTTAGTTCTAGAATTAAAGGCCTATGCCACCACATGCGGCTGTATAATAGTTCTGAATGAGGGTTCAGTGGCCTGAACTTCTTGAAGGGTTGCTATTAAGTGCTTCTTTGTGCATCTTCCCTTGGCACATACACTATATCCCTGACTCAGTGCTCTCAGGGACAGGGTCTGCACTGTCTGGACTAGATACTGGTCACATCCAGCTCCATCACTTGCCAGCTGAGTGGCCCCCCAGGATAGTCTTTATGTCTCATACATCCACTGCTTTATCCATTGAATGAAGAAAATAATGACCTTTGCCTTTTCCCAAGACAAAGTATACAAAGTACAAAATATAGCACTAGTACATAGTAGGTGCTCAGGACTGGCAGCAGTTTTGGCAGCTGTCACCTGCTGCTACTGTTGGCCAGACCAGGTTAGGGGCTGCAGTGAGATGAGGGGTCTCATGGGGGAGGCTCACAGTACAAGCTGCAGAGGTTTGACATGCGTGACAGTACAGTGGAAGGCACCCAGCCCAGCCAGGGTAGCACTCAAGGGCCTCAGCCTGGGGTGGAGTGTGGTTTTGGAGGACTCTACAACGCCGTCTGGGTCAGGGGACAGAGGTGTTCCAGGAAGGGTAGCAGTACCAGCAGACAACATGCACAGACAAGCAGCGCTGTCCTGGGGTGTGACGCTGAAGGTGGGGCTCAGGTGCCAGCGGTGCTGATGCCAGCACCCCACCTCTGCTGCCGGAGCCCTGTGTCACTTGACAAACCCTCACATCGCCCTCATGGTAGACGCTGACATTGGCTCTATTCCTGGGGGGCGTGCTCAGGCCTTCCTACCCACCTGGCAAGCTATCACCAGGAAACTGCTAGACCTGGGGGGAGGGGGGTGAAAGGGGGCAAGAGGCCTTCTCATTTGAAGGGAGCCCATCTGGATGTGTGCCCAACTGCGACTCATATCTCCCCCAACTCTGGATTGCTCTAGATGGAACTGGAGGAGACAAAAGCACCTCAGGAGCCCGAGAAACCCCTGTCTGATGCCGAGTTTGAGGGAGAGGGTGACTATGAGGAAGGCCTCTATGCAGACTGGTGGCAGGAGCCTGACGCCAAGGGCGACGAGGCTGAGGCTGGTCAGTAATGGGTCAGAATGAAGGGATGGGGACACAACTTGGGATGGAGACTGAGGACAAGGAGTCTCCCCCTGAGCTAAGGTGCCAGTGTGGTGTGGGTGGGTGCCGGGGCCCCAGCTCCAGGGGCATCCAGCCAGTTTGATCTACCACCCTCTTGCTAAGACAAACACCTCCTGGAGCCGGGCGTGGTGGCGCACACCTTTAATCCTAGCACTCAGGAAGCAGAGGCAGGTGGATCCCTGTGAGTTTCAAGGCCAGCCTGTCTACATAGTGAGCTTAGCCAGCTGAGACTAAAGGGAGACCCGCTTGGAAGACAAAACAAAACAAAACAAAACAAAACACCTCCTAGAGTTGGGCAGCGCTAACCCTTGCTCTGTCCTCCTTTTCAGAGCCGACAGAACCTGAACTGGCATGAGAAAAGGCTCAGCACACACCCCTTGAGCTCAGGATGCCAGGCCAGAAGCAAGAACTATTTATTAAAAACTAAAATGGACATAGCTGGTCCAGAGCCTGCCTTGTCTCTTCTGTGTCCTGGGTCCGTAGCGTGGTGGCCGAGCTGCTGGATGTTGAGGGGCTTTCTTCCGTGCTGCTCTGCCAAGATGGACATTCTCCTGAAGAAGATTCCAGTTACCAGCCAGAGTCCCAGCCCGAGCTGGAAAGGGCCAGCGGGGTCATAAAGAAGCGAGGCCTGGAGTTCTGGCACTCAGTAAAAGCCAACGTAGGTGCTCAAACACTTGTTGCCGAGTTGACACAGCTGGGGCCAGTCTCCCAAGGTTGGGAACTGGTGGGTGCAGGTCCTTGCCTCCGTCCCTCCTCACCTCCCCTCATTTGTCTAAAGCCAGATAACCAACCATGTGACCCTGGAAGGTCCTCTACATAGACCCCTGAGGTCTGAGTGGGAACTGGGGAATCCCTGTGAGCAGTGTGCGATCTCAGATCTGCCACCAGGGGGCATGAAGACACAGGATTCCCTGTAGCCTTGGGAAGGTTTGTGGTTTCAAATTTCTAAGTGGCGATATCTGTATTTTCCTAGTTCCCGTCATTCTGCTTGAGGCTTGTGGCTATTCCATGAGGATACCAAAGAGACTGCTCTTGGAATTTCCTTAGAGTTAAAGCAAATGTACTGTCTTCCCCCTGGCCATTCCGCATCCAGAACTGGCTGGAGCCCCCGTTCCAATAGCCAGAGGGCTGTGTGCTGATGACGTGGGCCTTCTTGAAGCACAGTGGGACAGCTAGAGTCTTCTTGCTCAACTTTGCATCAGCTGGGGGGCGGGGGCAGGACTCTGGAGATGTGGGGTCAAGGGTGGTGCTCCCGGTAGCTACTGCCCCCACTACCACTCTGTAGACAGTGAGGTAGGGGCACAATCAACCCCTTCGGGAGGAACATCAGGCCAAGGCCAAGCAGGTGACAGTTCTGACCCACTGCCAGGCTCCCAGAGGGCAGAGGCCTCTATAATGGAGGGTGGAGTTGACCAGGGAAGGGCATTCAATCATTGCCACACCCCCCCCCATTTGCCAGACGACTGACCCAGGACCCACCCCCCTCTGTGCCCTAGGGACTGCTGCCTGCTCTGCCCCCTCCCCAAGGCTCTGGTCCCCTCTCTCCTCCCCTAGCCTCCCTCCCTGCCGTCGGAGGATCTGCAGTGGTAGTGTTCTCTGACAGCTCCCAGGTACTAGGGCAGCCTGGCCCACCCTGTCCCTCCCAGCTGTTGTCAGCATCCAGCGGCCCTCCCCTGCTCCAGGGCGGGGCTGGCACCACACAGCATGGGAAGGACGTGCTTGAGCGTGTCTGCATAGATGTGTGCTGCTGTGAGCACCAGCTCTGGAATCCAGAGAGTTGGGTGTGGGTCTGAAAGTGCCTACGGGTCAGAGTGCAAAGATCTGTGTGTTTGAAGTTGTGTGTGGTCAGGCCCAATGTGATTGTGCCTGTGTGAAAAAGTCAGGAATCTGTGGCCGTTTTGAATCAATGACAGCCGTGAACCTGTGGTACCCATGTGTCTGAGTGTGCGTGCCTGAATGTGGAGGGCTTCATTCACCGACATATTTCCCAAGCACCTATTTATGTATCAGGCATGCTGCAGGCATGAGCAAACAGCCCAGTCAATCACCCCACCCTCACAGAGCTTATGTTCCACTGGAGACAGGTGGTAAACAATAGATGTCATATAAATTGTTAGTATCTAAGCACTCAGAGGAGAGGGAGGAGGCTCATCATATGTTCCAGACCAGCCTAGTCTACATAGCAATGACCCTGATTAAAACAAACCACAACACAAAAAAAAAAAAAACAGGCTTGGTGGCACAACCAGGCAGGAGACAGATCTCCGTGAGTTCCATGCCAGCTGGGAGCTACGCAAGGGAGACTTGTCTGAAAAAAGAAAAAAAAAAGTTTGATACCAGATGAGAAAACAAACAGCTACATAAGAGAGATCCAGAGCATTGAAGGGTTTAAGTGTGTGGCTGTGTCTGAGTGTGCACATCCCAGTGTGTTGGTGCATGGTGCACGTGTGTTTAGCCAGTGGACCCAGCCTCCTGTCAGTCCGGTGTGCCTCCCTCAGCAGCTTTTTCCCAGGGAGCACTGGCCCCTCCCACTTCTTTCCATGCCAGCCTCTCCCACTGCCCAGCCAGCTGGCTCCCCAAACCGGTGAGACAGAGTCTCAGCCAGTCTCCGCGTGGGCCCTCCAGCCTATCCTGGAAGCCTCACCCAGCCCGGATGCCCTCACCCTTCTTCACCCTTCCCACAACACCCCACCAGCTCCTCTTCAGTTCTAGCTAGTATGCTGGGTGGAGGGGGAGGGATGGGCAAAATGCACTAGGCTATGACCTCACAATATCCAAACCCAGGGACGCCGCAGAGGTGCACTGGACACAGAGAAAGCGCTCAAGACAGGGTCTCCGGTAGCCCCAGCTGTCCTTGCATTCACTCTGTAGACCAGGCTGGCCTTGAACTCACAGAGCTCCCCACCTGCCTTGCCTCCCACCACACCTGACATAAGAGTGTATATTTATAATTCAGAGTGCTTCCCAAATGCAAGGCATTCAGCAATTGTTGAATGCGGTACCCTCTGCTCCAGGTTCATCTCAGAAACAAGAGGCGGCCTGTCCAAGGTTCCTTGGGGTGCTGGTGGTGGTTGCTGAGCTGGCTTGGAGTTGTTCCTCCTCAAATCAATGCTGCTCAGAGAAGGGAGGGAAGCAAAAATGTGCCCTGGGGTCTGAAGTTGACCTGTCCCTTCGGGTTATCCACTGGGGCCAAGGAAGAGGCAGGGAAGAGCAATGGGGTGTGGAGATGAAGCCCCTACTAAGTGCAGCCTACAGGGAATGTGAAAAGGAAGAGTGAGGAAGGAAAAGGAGAGGAAAAGTTGATAAAAGAAAAGGGAGGTGGGGAGGGGCGCTTGTCAGGTCCATGGGATTTAAGCCTCTTGTTGGAGGGCCTGGGACAGAGCTGTTGTGTCACTTAGGATAAGCAAGTTCCTGAATCCTGAGAGTGTTGGTCAGGGGAGAGGAGAGCGTCCCACTGGCCTCCCAAATTCTAGTAAATTCCAATGGAAGAAATTCAAATTCATTCTTAGCTTGGAAAGAATTCTTTTGTTAAGATTTGGGAGGGTTGTTGTTTGCTTTGTTTGAACAGGGTCTTTTTTTTTTTTTTTTGTCTTTTGGACACAGGGTCTCTCACTGCAGCCTCAGTTTTTATTTTTGTGTTTGAGCGTATTTACCCGCATGATTGTAAGCGTACCCATGTCGTGCAATGCTTATGGAAGTCAAAAGAAGGCAAAGGGGCATCCGATTCCGGGACTGGAGTTACAGATGGTGTTGTTACCCTGCAGGTGCTGGGACTGAAACCTAGGTCCTCTGCAACGAGCAGCCAGTGTTCTTCACCGCTGAGCCACCTTTCCAGACCCAGGTCTCATATTCTTGTTTAGGATTCTTTTTTTTTTTTTTCATTTTAGGAGGACAGAACTCTCCTATGTAGTCTTGCTATCTAACTCCCTTTAGACCAAGTTGCCTTCAAATTCAGAGATTTTGCCTGCCTCTGCCCATGAGTGTGAACGGGGGGAGGATTAAAGTGTGTGCACATCACACCCAGCATGATCATTTAAGAGCAGAGGACCCAGACTTCAACAACAGAAAAAAAAAAACAGTCTCTTAACTCCAGTTCCGGGATTTTGACGTCCTCTTCTGACCTCCGTAGGCATTGCAGGACATGGGCTCATTCTACCTACATGTAAGCACTACACTCAAACACCACAAAATTAAAGCTAAAAATAAATAAAAGAAAAGAAATAGACTTCTTAAGTCTACCCTGATGTTGCTGTCTCTGAGGGAATAGGGTCTGCCCTGGGAACAAAAAGGGGGCTCTTCCCTATGTCAGATATCTGTGTCTAGCTGGCTTTAAAGCCAATACCTTAACCTGACCAGGGAAGACTTGGCAACCACAGGACCTGTTCCTGTGACCTCTCACCTTCCTCCAGGTCCTCTTTTGCAGCATCTCTCCCGGGTCCACCCTGGCAGACAGCCTTGATTTCATGGATGCGGAAACTGAGGCCCCAAGAGTCTAGGTTGGACTGCAAGAGTGATGCCCACTCTGAGCTGAGGCAGCACATAGTTCTGACTGGGGAGTCGATGGAAGTGAGCTGGGGGCCACAGCAAGCAGCCCCGGTGGAAACCCTATATCGAACCTGTGGACCATCACCCCGTAATCACCACCTACCTGCCCGGGCCCCAGTTGGCGCCCGGGTGCCTGGATAGCATCTCTTTTGTCCCTTGAAACAGCCCTTGGGATGGGAGCACCTGTTCTGCTCATGACTCAGGTGGGGAAACTGAGGCAAGGGGGAGGACGTGCTTACTTGTTTTCCTTCTCCCACATCAACATGCTTGACCTCTTGACTACATGGAAGAGCTCTCACTAAGGTCGTTAGAAAGGTGAAGGCCAAGAGAACTTGACATTTTCCACTTTGGGTCACTTTCCCATCTTCCAAAAGAAACGTGTCTGACTAGGGACGAAGCTCAACTTAAAGAGAGCTTGTTTCCCATCCACGAGGCCCCAGCCTCTGTCCTCAGTACTGAATAACCCAGTATGGTAGTACCTGCCTGTAATCCCGGCACTCAGGAACTGGAGGCAGGAGAATCAGGAGTTCAAGGTCATCCCTGACTGCACAGCAGACTTAGAACTACAAAACTCTGTCTGAAAAAAAAAAAAAAAAAAAAGATATTGTATGATGTTCCCTGGGTCAAGTCAGAGGGGGTCACACCTGATTCCCTCTTTTTTTTTTTTATTTATTCTGTATGTGTATTCAATGTACTGTCTGCCTGCAGGTTTGTGCACCCGTGTCGTGCAATGCGCGGCGGTCGGAAGAGGGTTCCGATTCCCCTGGAACTGGAGTTTCTCCTGGATGGAGTTTCAGACGGCTCTCGGCCGGCCATGTGGGTGCTGCATTCCCTCTTTTTATCCTGGACTACTTGGCTAAAATCTGTAGGCTCTTCCTGAAAGAGGAGACTGAGAAAGGACCTGGTTCAAGCCAGTCCAAATGAGATGTCTGGCATGTGTGGGGAGTAGGGGTTTATTTGATGGCCTCCAAGTCATAGAGAACCTCCCATTACATTTTTTCTTTATCTTGGAAGAAGATTATACACTTTGTCCTAGACACAGACAGGGGCCTGGAAGTCAGAAAACGCTGTTGTGTGTATGACTTGAACCTCATATCATTTTATTTTTAACAGATTGGTATCCTCAAAATGGAGTGTTGGGGCTGGAGAGATGGCTCAGTCGTTAAGGCGCAGACTGGGTTCGTTCCAGCATCCACATGTCGGCTAAAGACCCTCTTTAACCCAGATGTGGCTGGTGCACGCCTGTAATACCAGGCACTCCAGCAGGCAGCAGGGGCAGGCGGATACTCTGTGGTTTTCAAGCCAACCTGGTCTACTAGTGAGTTCCAGGCCAGCGGGGCTCATAGGGAGACCCTGTGTCACAAAAAAAAAAAACATGGAAGCATCTGCGGTGCTGGAAGACCCTGGGCCCCTGACCTCACGCACACTCCCATCCGGCCGGCTTCTCTCCATCACCCTTCCGCACAGCCTGGCCCTGTTTCCTGCCCTTCCCCCACCCCTTCCCTACTTCCAGGTTCTCTGTTAGGGTCATAAATTACCCATGAGCTGTACTGTTGGCTGCTGCTTCAACTGGAGCTGAAGTGCTGATGAAATATTCAAGGATCTCAACTCTCAGATTCCCTGAGGGCCAAAGGAGGCGTCTAGCCTGAGACTCCCAGTGCTGCCCCAGTTCCTACTGATCAGGGCCAAGGGACAGAGACCAGGGAGGGTATGTGGTGGTCTCCTTGCCCCCTCCACCGTAGTGGCTTGCTTAGTCCTACAGGCCGCAACTAAGGAAGCCAAGGTCTTAGTTGTTGGTCTGGATCCCCAAGACGGGCAACCCAGGCTGCTGAGCCTTCTGCCATGTCTGCGACCCCACCATGCCCCTGAAGTTTCACCTCAGTTGACAAAATCAAGCCCAAAGAACCATTCCTCACTTCCTTCCCTACTAAACTCCACCTTCCCTAGGGTGGAAAGAGATCTCAGTTGCCGGGTGGGCTAGAGGCTGGAACACACATGGACCTGGACAAGCCCCTCGCCTGGCTCCAGCCTTATGTGTGCAAGGGCAGGGGCTCTGTGAATCAGTCCCTCCTTTCTCCTGAGAACTTTCCACAGATGGGAAGTGGTGTGTGTGTGTGTGTGTGTGCAGTGCTCCACAGGTGGCAATGTGCACTCGGCCCTCAGGGGCAGGGGCCGCGGCCTCTCCGTGGAAAGGGCTCCTTGTCGGCGAAGGAATCTCTCAGGGATTGTGGAGGAGAGGTAGAGGGGAGGGAGAGGCAGGGCAGGCAGGCTGGTAGGGCAGGTGGGGCCCCAAGTGTGTCAGCCTGTGCATGGAGTCGCCACAAGCCAGAAGCAGGAAGCAGGGTGGACTACGTGGCGAAGTCTCGTGGGCCCATCCCTTCCCTCTCCTCACAGGACAGGCAGCAGCTGCAGGGCTTGCTCACAGGAGGTCTCAGGAGACCCACGTCAGAAGCACCACGCATGTCACGAAGCCTGTGTGGTGGCACTTTACAGGGCTAGAGGGAGCGGGGCAGCTGACCTGGGACTTCACTCTGAAGCAGTCGTGGAGGGTAGAGGAGCCCAGAGCACAGACATTGTCTGAGGAGGTCCTGACCCCTCCCGGCCCCCCTCCCCCCACTCGGTATCTCTCCGCTTAGGCTGCACTATTCCTGGCCTCCTATCTCCTGTTTTCTGGTCTCCACTGTTTCCCTTTGCGACATTCCAACCCGCCCCCACATGCCTTGCTGTGAAGTGTCATGTCTGTCTCTGGAGCTACCTCTGTAATTAGGAGCCTTCCTTGGCCGGGCACACACCCACAGGACCAGCTGTGGCAGCCTCTGGCCTCGAGGCTCCTCCCCTGAATAAAGCTCAGCAGAAGAGGCAGGCGCTGCCCCCCCCTTAAACCTTCAAGAGCCTTGCTCTCTGCTCCAGCTCTGGAAGTGGGGATCCCTTCAGCAGGGGGGGTCTCCAGGTTCTTCTGCGGCCAATGTCCACTGCCCACCTTTGAAGGGTCATGCTCACCAAGCCCCACCCTCAACAGTCATGGTCCAGGGTTCAGAGGAAGTGTGGATCTTGAATGCCAGAGGTCCGCCAGAGTTTCCTAGCGAGCAAGCTAATAACCAAGAGGTCCCAGAACAAGACTATCCCTCCTCAGCCCCCAGAGCCAAGGGGGAGTTTAGATTCTCTGTCAAACACAGCAAGCCCAGAGAGAAAGCGTCCCCAGGCCCCTGCCCCTCCACATCTGCCTTCCTCCCCATCTCTGCCTTTGTCCATACTACAAAGCCTCTTCTCACCCTACCCGTGCATGTTTTCATGTCCAGGCTGTGCCCTGCCTTCCATCCTGCCACAGGTCTCGTAGAAGAACTTGTCACTTCTTGGTATAACACCTACATGTGCCAGAGCCTCTGGGACAAAGGACCACAGTGAGAGGGGCTCACAGGCCTAAAAGCAGTCACTGTTGGCCAAGGAACTCCAAGGTTTCTGGTATCTGGTTAAGAAGGGTGTGGCGCCCCCCAAACATGAGTGACCCTGAGGAACAGATCCTCACTGACCTGAGGAAACAACAAAACTTGTTAATTGGCTGTGTGGCTTAAGATCCAAAAGGAAGTAAAACCTGAAATAAATAATCAGTAAGGACGAGAAAATTGTACCAGATCTAAAACTTGGGATCTTAGTCAAAAGACAAAAGAGAGAAACAGAGATGAGAGCGAGTACTCTTGTTTGCCTGTTTTCTTTTTTTTTTTTTTTTTTTTTTTTTTGGTTTTTTGGACAGGGTCTCCTGTAGACCCCGCTGGCATTGAAACCCACTCTGTAGACCAGCTGGCCTTGAACTCACAAAGTCCGCTTGCCTCTGCTTCCATAGTGCCTCGGATTAAGGGCGTGCACTACCACACCCGTCTTGCCTGTAATTTTTACTGGCAAGTGCATCTACTCTGGGTGCACTGCTTTTGCCATTCTTCAAAGACATGAGGAACACAGGTTTTTAACCCTCCAATATGGACTGAAGACTCTGGTCTCTCCAAGAATCTTCCAAACCTTTCAATGCAGATGGGGACTACTGAGATACTCCAGCTGTGGATTGAGAGGCTGCTGGGATTTCAGCCTTTTCAGAGGGTATCGACTGCCATTGTTGGACTACCCAGGTGTGTCATGGATGCCAGTGCAGGAAGATCAAGGACACATGCTTGCTGGACACCTCATTTGGGTGACCATGGTGGGGACCGGGACCCCAGTTGTGGAGATAGGGGCAGTTGATGGTTGTTTGTTTGGGCTTGCCAAGAATGAGCCTTCAAACAATTCTTTATGGAAAACATGACATCTTTAAACAAAAAAAAAAAGAAAAAGGAACCTCCTCCAACTCAGTTGATATGTATATATGTATTTTTATATAATCTATCTATATATATCTATATATCTATATATATCTGCTCAAACACGTTGGAGCGACACACCGTGCAACAAAAGAATGGGGGCCGGAAACGACTGAAATAGTGAAGTTCTCCAAAAAAAAAAAAAAAAAAAAAAAAAAAAAACAACTCTGGCAAGACTCAGAAAAAAGATGCAATTCAGCACTCATGCTGCCTGAGGTCCTACAGCTCCAGACCTCAGACAATGACACCCAGCTTCCCTCACAGATGACACCATGTCCTATGCTTTCTCATAAACAAGAGGCATTTTCTAAAACTCACCAATCATTATACATTGTAGACACCAACATTTACCTGCTTATATCCATTTTTGTAAATTTCAGCTCATGGCATGTGTTTTTATCCTAATATAGTTTACAAAAGCTGCAAGATACTTTTTTTTTTATTTTATTTATTTCGGTATGTGTATCAATGTACTGTCTGCATGCAGGTTTGTGCACCCGTGTCGTGCAATGCCGCGGAGGTCAGAAGAGGGTCTCGGATTCCCCTGGAACTGGAGTTCTCCTGGAATTGGAGTTTCAGACGGCTCTCGGCCGCCATGTGGGTGCTGATTCCCTCTTTTTATCCTGGACTACTTGGCTAAAATCTGTAGGCTCTTCCTGAAAGAGGAGACTGAGAAAGGACCTGGTTCAAGCCAGTCCAAATGAGATGTCTGGCATGTGTGGGGAGTAGGGGTTTATTTGATGGCCTCCAAGTCATAGAGAACCTCCCATTACATTTTTTCTTTATCTTGGAAGAAGATTATACACTTTGTCCTAGACACAGACAGGGGCCTGGAAGTCAGAAAACGCTGTTGTGTGTATGACTTGAACCTCATATCATTTTATTTTTAACAGATTGGTATCCTCAAAAATGGAAGTGTTGGGGGCTGGAGAGATGGCTCAGTCGTTAAGAGCGCAGACTGGGTTCGATTTCCAGCATCCACATGTCGGCTAAGAACCCTCTTTAACCCAGATGTGCTGGTGCACGCCTGTAATCCCAGCACTCCAGAGGCAGCAGAGGCAGGCGGATCTCTGTGAGTTCAAGGCCAACCTGGTCTACATAGTGAGTTCCAGGCCAGCTGGGGCTATAGGGAGACCCTGTCTCAAAAAAAAAAAGACAAAAATGGAAGCATCTGCGGTGCTGGAAGACCCTGGGCCCCTGACCTCACGCACACTCCCATCCGGCCGGCTTCTCTCCATCACCCTTCCGCACAGCCTGGCCCTGTTTCCTGCCCTTCCCCCACCCCTTCCCTACTTCCAGGTTCTCTGTTAGGGTCATAAATTACCCATGAGCTGTACTGTTGGCTGCTGCTTCAACTGGAGCTGAAGTGCTGATGAAATATTCAAGGATCTCAACTCTCAGATTCCCTGAGGGCCAAAGGAGGCGTCTAGCCTGAGACTCCCAGTGCTGCCCCAGTTCCTACTGATCAGGGCCAAGGGACAGAGACCAGGGAGGTGGATGTGGTGGTCTCCTTGCCCCCTCCACCGTAGTGGCTCTGCTTAGTCCTACAGGCCGCAACTTAAGGAAGCCAAGGTCTAAGTTGTTGGTCTGGATCCCCAAGACGGGCAACCCAGTGCCTGAGCCTTCTGCCATGTCTGCGACCCCACAATGCCCCTGAAGTTTCACCTCAGTTGACAAAATCAAGCCCAAAGAACCATTCCTCACTTCCTTCCCTACTAAACTCCACCTTCCCTAGGGTGGAAAGAGATCTCAGTTGCCGGGTGGGCTAGAGGCTGGAACACACATGGACCTGGACAAGCCCCTCGCCTGGCTCCAGCCTTATGTGTGCAAGGGCAGGGGCTCTGCTGAATCAGTCCCTCCTTCTTCCTGAGAACTTTCCACAGATGGGAAAGTGGTGTGTGTGTGTGTGTGTGTGTGTGTGCACGTGCTCCCACAGGTGCACTGTGCACTCGGGCCCTCAGGGGCAGGGGCCGCGGCCTCTCCGTGGAAAGGGCTCCTTGTCGGCGAAGGAATCTCTCAGGGATTGTGGAGGGAAGGGTAGAGGGAGGGAGAGCAGGGCAGGCAGGCTGGTAGGGCAGGTGGGGCCCCAAGTGTGTCAGCCTGTGCATGGAGTCGCCCAAGCCAGAAGCAGGAAGCAGGGTGACTCAGGTGGCGAAGTCTCGTGGGCCCCTCCCTTCCCTCTCCTCACAGGACAGGCAGCAGCTGCAGGCTGCTCACAGGAAGGTCTCAGGAGACCCACGTCAGAGCCCACGCATGTCAGAAGCCTGTGTGGTGGCACTTTACAGGGCTAGAGGGAGCGGGGCAGCTGACCTGGGACTTCACTCTGAAGCAGTCGTGGAGGGTAGAGGAGCCCAGAGCACAGACATTGTCTGAGGAGGTCCTGACCCCTCCCGGCCCCCTCCCCCACTTCCGGTATCTCTCCGCTAGGCTGCACTATTCCTGGCCTCCTATCTCTGTTTTCTGGTCTCCCTGTTTCCCTTTTGGCATTCCAACCCGCCCACATGCCTTGCTGTGAAGTGTCATGTCTGTCTCTGGAGCTACCTCTGTAATTAGGAGCCTTCCTTGGCCGGGCACACACCCACAGGACCAGCTGTGGCAGCCTCTGGCCTCGAGGCTCCTCCCCTGATAAAGCTCAGCAGAAGAGGCAGGCGCTGCCCCCCCCTTAAACCTTCAAGAGCCTTGCTCTCTGCTCCAGCTCTGGAAGTGGGGATCCCTTCAGCAGGGCGGGTCTCCAGGTTCTTCTGCGGCCAATGTCCACTGCCCACCTTTGAAGGGTCATGCTCACCAAGCCCCACCCTCAACAGTCATGGTCCAGGGTTCAGAGGAAGTGTGGATCTTGAATGCCAGAGGTCCGCCAGAGTTTCCTAGCGAGCAAGCTAATAACCAAGAGGTCCCAGAACAAGACTATCCCTCCTCAGCCCCCAGAGCCAAGGGGGAGTTTAGAATTCTCTGTCAGAACACAGCAAGCCCAGAGAGAAGCGTCCCCAGCCCCTGCCCCTCCACATCTGCCTTCCTCCCCATCTCTGCCTTTGTCCATACTACAAAGCCTCTTCTCACCCTACCCGTGCATGTTTTCATGTCCAGGCTGTGCCCTGCCTTCCATCCTGCCACAGGTCTCGTAGAAGAACTTGTCACTTCTTGGTATAACACCTACATGTGCCAGAGCCTCTGGGACAAAGGACCACAGTGAGAGGGGCTCACAGGCCTAAAAGCAGTCACTGTTGGCCAAGGAACTCCAAGGTTTCTGGTATCTGGTTAAGAAGGGTGTGGCGCCCCCCAAAATGAGTGACCCCTGAGGAACAGATCCTCAACTGACCTTGAGAAAACAAAAACCTTGGTTAATCTGGGCTGTGTGGCCTTAAGCATCCAAAAGGAAAGTAAAACCTGAAATAAATAATCAGTAAGGACTGAGAAATTGTACTTCAGATATAAAACTTGAGATCTTAGTAAAAAGACAAAAGAAACAGAGAGAGAGAGAGTACTCTTGTTTTGCCTGTTTTTTTTTTTTTTTTTTTTTTTTTTTT